>JAGIQG010000026.1:38672900-39060057 GCA_024679065.1 Sphyrna mokarran
TGCATAGATCCCTGAAAGTAGGCAGTCAAGTCGATAAGGTTGTTAAGAAGGCATATGGAGTCTTAGCTTTTATTGGTAGGGGGATTGAATTTCGGAGCCGCAACGTCATGTTGCAACTGTACAAATCTCTAGTGTGGCCGCACTTGGAGTATTGTGTGCAGTTCTGGTCCCCACATTATAAGAAAGATGTGGAGGCATTGGAGAGGGTACAGAGGAGGTTTACCAGGATGTTGCCTGGTATGGAGGGCAGGTCTTATGAGGAGAGGCTGAGGGATTTGAGGTTGTTTTCGTTAGAAAGGAGGCGGCTAAGAGGGACCTAATCGAAACATATAAGATGATTAGAGGTTTAGATAGGGTGGACAGTGATAGCCTTTTTCCTAGGATGGAGAAAGCTAGCGTGAGGGGACACAGCTTTAAATTAAGGGGTGATAGTTATAGGACGGATATCAGAGGTAGGTTCTTTACCCAAAGGGTGGTTCGGGAGTGGAATGCCCTGCCTGCAGCAGTTGTAGATGCGCCAAGTTTGGTGGCGTTTAAGAGGTTAGTTGATAAGTATATGGAAGAGAAAGGAATGGTTTAGTTTGGAGGGGCATTGCTTTTTATATTGGTTGGCGCAACATCGAAGGCCGAAGGGCCTGTTCTGTGCTGTAATGTTCTATGTTCTATGTTCTACCACGGACCTTAAATCCAGAGGCACTGTGCTGAGACCGAGATAAAACCCTAGTTAGACCACAACGAGAGGATTTAGACCCAGAACTTCTGATTGACGGAGCAAATCTGCACTCCAGGACCACCCCCAACTCCCTCCTGCCCACCCAGGAAATTCCCAGACCAGTATAGCAGGAAAATTGCCCAGGAAGTTCAAATATCCACTGGAATATTACGCTGCAGCTGGGAACCATCTGAAATTCTGAATGCTTCTTCAGAAGGTCCCAGTTGTCTTATCAGGAAAAGTTAGAAGAATTAAAACTATTTCAAATTCCTGAGTAACTACAGTCCTGATACCCCTAAACACGCCCTCTCCCACTACCCCAAGCCTCTCCCCTGACTACCCCCCTCAACTGCATTCCCAACTGTTCGCGCCACACACTGACTACACTCCCAACCCATCCCCCAACAACCCTCCTGACCCCCAGCTAACCCCCACTCATCCCAACTGCTCCATGACCACCCTCCCCTTCCCTGACTACTCCCACCACAACCGCACCAACCCCCACTGATTATCCATCACTCTGACAACCCACCTGATCACCCGACCCTTCACTCCATCCCCACCTCACCCCCCCGACTACCAACCCAATTCGCCCCTACCTCATCCATTTCCCACCAACCGCCCCCTTGACCATCCTATTACCCGTCCACCCAATCACTCACTCCCTCACCCCCAACAATTCTGTACTTTCGGAAATGAGGCTATTTGAAGGGTCGCAGAGGGAGATTTACAGAATGGTCGCGGGGTTGAAGGATCGCAGTGCTGGGGGGTCAGTTGTTCTTGGAGCCCAGGAGGTTGGGGAGAGATCATTTTGAGATGTACAATATATGACAGTTCCACATAAACTGTGAAAGAGAAGGTACTTCCATTGGCTGATGGAGTGAGGATGGAGGGACAAGGATTTAAGGTTCATAGAACATAGAACATTACACCGCAGAACAGGCCCTTCGGCCTTCGATGTTGCGCCGACCATTAAAGCGGGGGGTAGGGGATGGGGGATAGGATAAACTGTAACGACCTGAAACTCGCTTACTGTGAGTGGGGGAAAATGAACCAATAATTTCAAAGGGAGACTTGGAGAAAATGGATTTACAGCATTGAGGGGACAGAGGAGGGGTATAGAGCTGATGGGATTGTTCTACAGAGAGCTAAAAAGAGGGAAAGAGGGATACGGGGTACAGAGAGATACGGGAAACAGAGAGATACGGGAAATAGAGGGATACGGGGTACAGAGGGATACGGGGTACAGAGGGATACAGAGAACAGAGGGATACAGAGAACAGAGGGGTATGGGGAACTGAGGGATACGGGGAACAGAGGGATACGGGGAACAGAGGGATACAGAGAACAGAGGGATACAGAGAACAGAGGGGTATGGGGAACAGAGGGATACGGGGAACAGAGGGATACGGGGAACAGAGGGATACGGGGAACAGAGGGATACGGGGAACAGAGGGATACGGGGAACAGAGGGATACGGGGAACAGAGGGATACGGGGAACAGAGGGATACGGGAAACAGAGGGATACGGGAAACAGAGGGATACGGGGAACAGAGGGAAACGGGGAACAGAGGGATACGGGGAACAGAGGGATACAGAGAACAGAGGGATACAGAGAACAGAGGGATACAGAGAACAGAGGGGTATGGGGAACTGAGGGATACGGGGAACAGAGGGATACAGAGAACAGAGGGATACAGAGAACAGAGGGGTATGGGGAACTGAGGGATACGGGGAACAGAGGGATACGGGGAACAGAGGGATACGGAGAATTGAGGGATACGGAGAATTGAGGGATACGGGGAACAGAGGGATACAGGGAACAGAGGGATATGGGATACAGGTGGAGAGATGGATTTGAAATCAGAGAGATGGGTGCTCTGGTTTCTTCCCACAATCTAAAGATATGCGGGGTACATTGATTGACCATGCTAAATTGACCTTAGCTAAATTGACCTTAGGGATTAGCAGGGTAAATATGTGAGGTTACGGGAATAGGGTCTGGGGTGGGATTGTGATCAGTGCAGGCACGATGGGCCAAATGGCCTCCTTCTGCACTGTAGGAATTCTATGACATCAGCCACGATCTGATTGAATGGCAGAGCAGGCTCCAAGGAGCCTACTTCAGCTCCTAATTCCTACATTCCTGTCCAATCAACAAGCCAAATGACCTCCACCTGTGCGGTAAAGAATCAATCACTCGATCAATCGTAGCCAGTCATCACTCGAAGCTAGAAGTTCCCCACCCGAGAGACTCCGGTCTGTAATTTCGGTGAGGTACCGAGAGAGTGCCACACTGCCGGAGGCGCTGTCCTTTTGATGAGAGTTTAGGCTGGGGTCTGATTTCACAATTGGGTGGCTTATTTGAAGAGCAGGGGATTTGTCACCCTCACAGGGAGCCGGATATTGCAGGAAGTAGTTAACACCTCGATATTCCTCTCCCTGCTGCTCGCTCACTAACACTTGTCTCTTCTGCTGTTGGCCAGCAATGTTTGCCGTGGAGATCACTGTGGAGAAGGACAATGTGACAGGGGAGACGAAGGTGTTGTCCTCCACTAGTGTGTCTCCCAAGAACCTCAAGCAGCAAGGTGTCAAGGTCTATGAGGATGAGCTCAAGGTCATCCATGAGGTGCGAAAAGGTGACGGAGCAAATGGAGTTCATCTCCTCAGCACCACGGAGGTCGACGAGCTGATGCAGAAAGCCGACAAGGTGACAGACTTCAGTAAAGCAGCGGTTCCTGAGGGCAAAGGACCCAACGCTCCCGCCGCGGCCGACAGCCGGAGCCCAGAAAAGCTAAAGCTGGACGGCATCGCCGGGGAAAATCTCAAACTCCTTCAGAAAACCCCGGGGGACGGCGCAGAGCCCAGCACAGACAAGCCGGTCACCATGATTTTCATGGGGTACCAAGACGTCGAGGACGAGGACGAGACCAAGAAGGTCCTCGGCTACGACGGGACGGGCAAAGCGGAACTGGTGATGATCGAAGACGGCGACGCCAAGAACGAGAGGCCAGCCGAGAGCCAGGCCCCCCTCAACGGCACTGCCGCGGAGCCTGGGGCCCAGACCGCCCAGGAGGAACCGGACGGGAAGGGGAAAGAGGCTGTGGATGAAGCCAAGGATAAGCAGCGTTGCCAATGCTGCATTGTGATGTGATTGCGTCCTGTCTTGCTCTTATTGTACAGTTGGAATGTTACATGTTCATAGTCCTCAGATACACCATAAGTCTTCTAATGTAACACATGCTTTCAATTGGGGATGCAAAGATTGCAGCCAATCCATTGTGACTTAGCAAAGACCAACATTTTTTTTTATTGGAAATTCAGTCAGAGCCTAAAATGAGCGCTGATTGGCTGAATGGTACCCTAAACATCATCATCTGAGTACAGTTGAAGTTGTCTTGACGATGACACGATGGTGCTGTAATGTCCTATCAGAGTGGGAGCTGCGTAAATAACCCAATATCCAGTAGAGAAAATAATATAAAGTTGTAATTAACCCTTTAAAAAAGGGGGCACGCGCCCAGGGCCGTGGGGTAGGGGATGGACAGTGGCGTTCCTTGGGGGTGATTTTGTTTTGTGCATCAATAATTGGCCTGGTCTCTCTGCAGGATCAGGCTTGGTTGGAGTAGGCCGGAAAAGACGGCCTTTAAAAGTAGGCCCCAGGAGCCCCTTTTCTCTTTCAGAGCCCCAAGGGGAGGGAACCAAAGGTAAGTTAAACCACACGTTTCTCAAACCTTTCGTAAAATAAAGCCTAACTTCGAAAAACTAATCTGAGAAACAGCGAAGGGGACTGGAGAAAAAGGGGGTACACTTCTTACATTTACTCCAGAGTCCGGTCTTAGACATATCATTTGGTTCATGGTGGGGGGGGGGGGGGGGGGGGGGGGGGTAGCGTCACAGTGAAAAAGCTCAGCCCATCTTCTGAGTTTCTACGTTACTGTAAAATGATTCTTTATTTTATTGTCCCTGAACTGCAAAGCAGCCCAGAGGGACACAAGTTATTCACAATCTGTCAGTAGCGCAAAGGTTAAAAATCAAGAGTACAAAACTCAAGGTATTCTTATTTCCACGTCAGTCTCACTTTTCTGTCAGTCGGCTAAAAACCGTACGCATGTCCATGATGTTTGGTCATCACTTTTACGCAGTATTTCTCTCCTTTGTCACGACTCTAATCAAAGCGAATGAGTTCAGACCTTTATTGAGCCGCAGTGCTTTTGAACTCAATCTTTCTACTTCATGGTAAATTACGATGCCTTAAATGATCTGAGTAAGCAAAAATAAATTAGTGTCAATACTGTAACTTGGTCATTTTGGATCACAACTCACCCACCAAAGCGAGTTATCACATCCTGCAGAAAACACATTGCTGGACAAGGGCCGATGAGTTTGGTTGAGGAATATTCAGCGTCACAGGGGAGACCTTGCTGTCAAATAATGGGCTTCAGGACCAGAACCTCTGAAACTGGAGAAATATTAGCTTTTTTGTCCCACAAAACCGCACACCTTCTTATTTCTTAAGTAAAAACAGAAAGTGCCACTCGCCATCCCGACCTGGAAATATCTCGACCGTTCCCTCACTGCCGTTGGGTCAGCATCCTGGAACTCCCTCCCTAACAGCGCGGCGGATATACCTACACCACAGCAGTTCAGGGAGGCTGCTCATTACCACCTTTTAAAGGGCAGTTAGGGATGGGCAATATGTGCTGGCCTACCCACATCCCGAGTTAGAAAAAAAAAGAAAATTCCAGCACGTTTGGTAGCATCTGTGGAGAGTGTTAACGTTTCCAGTTCTTGAAGACTCACCCAGACTCCAAACCTTACCTCTGTCTCTCTCTCCACGGATGCTGCCAGATCTGCTGAGATTTCCCAGCACTTTCTGTTTTGATTTCAGATTCCCCGCGTCCATGATAACTCGGCTTTAATTTCTATTTTTACTTTCCTCCCTTTGCTTTAGGCAGGACTTTATTGAAAATGTAAATGATAGCAGTCATTAACGATATATATATAGGAATCTCGCTGCCTTCAGAGAGAGTGTTAGTTAGTCTTTTTCTCCAGAATAAAGATTGATTCAAGTTTAGCCTTGAATTTTCATTAATATTGAAATACTATCGCGTGCATATTGTCAATGCTAAATCATCTATCGCTTTTCTGCATTGAGATGTTCTGTAATATCCACGTCAAACTGGCAGCTGCAGAGTTTGCAATTTCTTAGTAAGCTTGCGGAATCGCCTGCACTGTCTGGATTTTCTGAATCATTGCATCCCTAATTTGAACACACTTTTCTACATCACACCTAAGTCTTGAGCCAGATCAGCCTATCTTATACACTGCCAGTCACCATACACCACTCTATATATGTATAATGTGATACAATGGGACCATTTTATTTTTCTCTGCATGTTCTGTAGCTCCAAGCAGATCACAGCTCATTGCTAAAGTCCGTTAGCTGGTGTTGTCCTTTAATTACCCTGCTGCAGCCTGTCTGCAATTCTTGTTGCCTCAACGCTGAGGGTCCACTGAGGCCAGAGACCTACTGCAATACTGTTGTTTAGGTGCCCTCCGGACGCTAATCAGATCAAATCTGAATCGATCGTTCGCCCAGGTTAAAGAGTCAGGTGCAAAGTGATGTGCCGCAAACCTTATTCTTAATTCCCTATCAATCCAATCCAGATTGAATCTGCTTTGAATGAATGTTCCCCCCTCCCCCAACCCCTCCCCGCAAACTCAAATGACAAAGCGGCACAGCAGAAAGTCACGTGTCTAATTGTTCCTCGGCTGAGTTGACTTTGCGAGTGTGTATGTTTGAAGGTGCTTGTGTTTGTCTGCATCTGTCTGTGTGTGCTGATGTGTTTGTGTGTGTCTACCTGTCTGCCTGTGTGAGTGTATTCGTATGTGGATCTGACTCTTGTCTGTGTCTTTGAGTATGTGTATGTCTTTACTGTGTGCATCTGTGTGTGAGTATTCCTGTGTGAAAATGTACCTGTATGTGTGTGTTTGTGTGTCAGTGTATACTTTCTGTACATGTCTGTGTGAGTTTCCCTTTGTGTATGTCAGTGTGTTTGTGTCTGAGAGTATATGAGTGTGTCTCTGTGTGTATGTATGTGTCTGTGTATTGTACTTATGAATGTGCATCTTTTGAATATCTATATATTTGTGTGTATATATGTGTTGTAGAATGCACTAATGTGGGTATCCTTTTGTGAATGTGTGCCTGTATATCTGTGAGTGTGTGTGTGTGTATGTCTGTGTGTGTGCGTGTGCCTGTATGAGTGTATTTGTGAATGCATGTGAATGTGCCTGTGTATATATGCCAATATGTCTGCCTGCGTGTGTGTATTTGTGTGTGTCCTATTTTGAATGTCTGTGTATCTGTGAGCCTGTATGTATATCTGTATCCGTACATGTGTGAGTGATTGTATCTTAGTCTGTTAATGTGTATCCGTGGGAATGTCAGTGTATGTGTGACTGTGTAAGTGTGTACCTGTATATATGTATATGTGCGTGTGTGTGTGTGTGTGTGCCTATGTATTTGTGTATTGTGAGTTTGTGTGTGCCTATGTATTTGTGTATTGTGAGTTTGTGTGTGCTTTGTATGTGTGTCAATGTGACTGTATACCTGTTTGTGTTTGTATGTGTGTGCCTATGTGTGTGTACGTGTTTATGTTTGTGTGTACCTATTTGTGTGTGTGTACCTGTGTGTGAGTGTCAGTGTGAATGTGTACCTGTTTATGTTTGTGTGAATGTGTGCCTGTGTGGGTGTGCCTATATGAGTGTGTACCAGTTTGTGTTTGTGTACCTGTGTATGTGTCAATATGAGTGTGTATCTGTTTGTATAAGTGTGTACTTGTGTGTGTATGCCTATGTGAGTGTGTACCTGTTTATATTTGTGTGAGTGTGTACCTGTGTGTGTGCATGTGAGTACCTGTGTATGAGTGTCAATGTGAGTATGTACGTGTTTGTGTGAGTGTGCACCTGGGTGTGAGTGTCAATGTGAGTATCTACCTGTTTGTGTTTGTGTGAATGTGTACGTGTTTGTGTTTGTGTGAGTGTGTATCTGTGTGTTTTCATGTAAGTGTGTACCTGTGTGTGAATGTCAAAGTGAGTGTGTATCTGTTTGTGAATATGAGTATGTGTGTGTGTACCTGTGTGAGTGTCAATGTGAGTGTGTACCTGTTTAATAGAACATAGAACATTACAGCGCAGAACAGGCCCTTCGGCCTTCGATGTTGCGCCGACCAATTAAGAAAAAGCAATGACCCTCTAACCTAAACCATTCCCTTTTCATCCATTAACTTATCTACTAACCTCTTAAACGCCACCAAACTTGGCGCATCTACAACTGCAGTAGGCAGGGCATTCCATACCCTTACCACCCTCTGGGTAAAGAACCTACCTCTGACATCCGTCCTATAACTACCACCCCTTAATTTAAAGCTATGTCCCCTCGTGCTAGCTTTCTCCATCCTAGGAAAAAGGCTATCACTGTCCACCCTATCTAAACCTCTAATCATCTTATATGTTTCAATAAGGTCTCCTCTTAGCCGCCTTCTTTCTAACGAAAACAACCTCAAATCCCTCAGCCTCTCTTCATAAGACCTGCCCTCCATACCAGGCAACATCCTGGTAAACCTCCTCTGTACCCTCTCCAATGCCTCCACATCTTTCTTATAATGTGGGGACCAGAACTGCACACAATACTCCAAGTGCGGCCGCACTAGAGTTTTGTACAGTTGCAACATGACGTTGCGGCTCCGAAATTCAATCCCCCTACCAATAAAAGCTAAGACTCCGTATGTCTTCTTAACAACCTTATCGACTGATTGCCAACTTTCAGGGATCTATGCACATATACACCTAGATCCCTCTGTTCGTCAACACTATTAAGAGTCCTACCATTAGCCCTATACTCTACACATTTGTTATTCCTGCCAAAGTGAATTACCTCACACTTTTCCACATTAAACTCCATTTGCCACCTCTCGGCCCAGCTCTGCAACTTGTCCAAGTGTCTCTGCAAACTATAACACCCCTCTTCACTATCTACCACTCCTCCGACTTTGGTGTCATCCGCAAATTTACTAATCCATCCTTCAATACCCTCATCCAGATCATTTATAAAAATTACAAACAGCAGGGGCCCCAAAACAGATCCCTGAGGTACACCACTTGTAACCAAACTATGTGTGTGTGTACCCGTGTGTGTGTCAATGTGAGTGTGTACCTGTTTATGTGTGTGTGTACCCGTGTGTGAGTGTCAGTGTGAATGTGTACCTGTTTATGTGTGCGTGTACCTGTGTGTGAATGTCAATGTGAGTATGTACCTATTTATGTGTGTGTATACCTATATGAAAATATCAATATGAGTGTGTGCCTGTTTATGTGTGTGTACTTGTGTGAGAGTGTAAATGGGGTGTGTACTTGTTTATGTGTGTGTGTACCTGTGAGAGTGTCAATGTGAATGTGTACCTGTATGTGTGTGTGTGTACCTGTGTGAGAGTGTCAATGTGAGTGTGTGCCTGTATGTGTGTGTGTGTGTACGTGTGAGAGTGTCAATATGAGTGTGTACCTGTTTGTGTGTGTATGTGTGTACCTATGTGATAGTGTCAATGTGAGTGTGTACCTGTTTGTGTGTGTGTGTGTGTACCTGTGTGAGAGTGTCAATGTGAGTGTGTGCCTGTGTGTGTGTGTGTACGTGTGAGAGTGTCAATGTGGTGTTTACCTGTTTGTGTGTGTATGTGTGTACCTGTGTGATAGTGTCAATGTGAGTGTGTACCTGTTTGTGTGTGTGTGTGTGTACCTGTGTGAGTGTCATGTGAGTGTGTACCTGTTTGTGTGTGTATGTGTGTACCTGTGTGATAGTGTCAATGTGAGTGTGTACCTGTTTGTGTGTGTATGTGTGTACCTGTGTGAGAGTGTCAATGTGGGTGTGTACCTGTTTGTGTGTGTATGTGTGTACCTGTGTGATAGTGTCATGTGAGTGTTTACCTGTTTGTGTGTGTGTGTGTGTACCTGTGTGAGAGTGTCAATGTGGGTGTGTACCTGCTTGTGTGTGTATGTGTGTACCTGTGTGAGAGTGTCAATGTGAGTGTGTACCTGTTTGTGTGTGTGTGTGTGTGTACCTGTGTGAGAGTGTCAATGTGAGTGTGTACCTGTGTGAGAGTGTCAATGTGAGTGTGTGCCTGTTTACGTGAAAGAACTCAGACCTATTGGGAACTCATTTCAGTTCTTTCACACTAATGGTCGTATTTATTTGACTCCACACTGATTCAAGGCATACCAAAGACTCTACAAATTACATCACTATGAAAGTGGTTTTATTGTTTTCATTAATGGCAACTTTATTGAAAATGGGAGTGAGCAAGACAATCAAATTTCCTTCAAATAGTTTCCCCATTTTGTTGTTCTCCATAATTGAAAATTCCCAGCCTTCTAATGGAGAAGTCAATATTTATATATAGAGAGAGAGCTATACAGATATATCTATTTTTAAACACAATGCCTTGGGAATGACATTAGCCCATGTTTAGATTTCACTAGCCTGAGTGATTCCATAGTACATCATACCACTGAGCATGCTCATTAAGGTAATAAAGTAGTCCCATTTTATTCAAACACATTCCAGGAAGCTGTGGCACGAGGTGATCTCACATGAATTCTGAGGTTGTAGCACGGGTGTGAGCATGATGTACATCATGCCAGCTGTGCGAATTTGGATTTCTGAGACTTTGGGCTACAGCCTTCTGTAAGCAGGGAAGCAAAAATCATTCTGAGTGCGGATTCCCTTCATCTATAGGAAGTTAGGCTTTGTAACTAGTCGGTGTTCTTTGTTGTTTAGCGCTGGTATAAGCTGTGTTGTAAAGAGATGGAAACCCTTAGTAATTTCTTCTATATTGCACCCCATTCTAAAATCCTGTAGCATATCAATGGCTTTTTAAACACATTGTCCAAAATACTATTTTACAACATTCAACCAGATAAATATTATCTAATATTAAAGTGCATTGGAATGCAGACAATGAATTCCAAATTCCAATGATTGTCTAACTTTATGTTTTAAAATGGAGGCTTGTTTTTTTTAAAAAAAATACTTTCCCATTGAAAACTTTAGTAAAATAAATTGTAATGCATATATTTTTGTTATGACATCTTATAATTACTCTTGTTTTGTGGTGTGCGTTTTACACACACGCGCACAAACACCTCCACGCACCTCAGTATACCTGTCTGAAGTGTTCAAATGTTTATTTGGGAAATCATAGTCTCTGGATTGACACAGGATCAATTATACATGCTGTATAATGTTTGCTCTATATTACAGAATCTAAACAAATCCTATAGGATGAGTTCAACACTGACAGAATTTTTTTTTGTGTGAGGGATGTTGTTTGAGGTGTGTGTTACAGTCAGCTCCGCTCAGAAGCATGTGTCAATGGGGCCAAGAGGTAAAATATGCTTTATTACTTGCGGGCCTGTACATACAGTGCGTATATATACGTTCTCCTTCAATCTCACTGTGGAGCAATCGACTTTCAACATCAAAAGGAGATTTTAAGTGGATGGAAGGCTTTAACTGGAATAAGGGCCCCCAAACTGTGTACCGTGGCCCCCCCCCCCCCTTGGGGCAAGCAATGGTGTGGGGAGGTCATGATCTCCAAGACAGCATTGGCAGCCGTGGAGCAGTGAGGCCAAGTGAGGTCCACATTTCCTTCTGCCTTTGGACGTGGCCCACTCCAATGAGCTCCAATCAGTCACACTACCAGAACCAGAGTTTTAAGGTTTCTCTTGTGCACTTACATCACTGCTGTTTGATATCCTCCCCAAGGCTGATGGCACAGTGATTAGCACTACTGCCTTACAGAACTAGGGACCCGGGTTCAATTCCCAGCTTGGGTCACTGTCTGTGCCGAGTCTGCAGATTCTCCCCATGTCTGTGTGGGTTTCATCCGGGTGCTCTAGTTTCTTCCCACGTGCTGTTTAGATGCACTGACCGTGCTAAATTCTCCCTCAGTGTACCCGAACAGGCACTGGAGTGCGGCAACAAGGCGATTTTCACAGTTATTTCAGTGCTCTGTTAATGTAAGCCTGCTTGAGGCAAATAAACTTAAACCTGAATACTGCCACTCCCCTCAATATTTCACCCTGGGGTCGCACCAATTGTGAATCAGTAAAATGGGGCCTACAGCAGTTTGAAAGTCTGGGGAAAAGATTGGACTGAGAGATATAGGGAATTGACCATCTAGACCTGAGGTGTGTGAGTTTTCAATGCTTGACAGGACATGAGTATGGTCCAAGAGCTATAAAAAGAACCTGTCTTTCATGAGAAGATTGGAACTGTGAAAAAGAGAAGGAAAATGAAAGGTAATTTACAGAGCTGGGAGTTCCTGTTATCACGTGCATCCAAGCAGAGTTGACTGTATTTAATTGTTTGGAACAATGTGAAATTTAATATGCAAAAATGTATAGTAATCAAAAATAAAATCTAGATGTGGTTAAACAGAATTGTTATTAATGTGATTAAATCCCAAGAGTTGCAACATCAGTGTAAACAAAGATAATGTTTTTGCTAATACTGGGTTAAGGGAACGTCCTCTGGCTGTGTTTAACTTCCATTGTCTCTCTTGCTGTCAGTTTTCTGATGAAAACTAAAAATCCGTTTCTGCAAATCCGTTTGTGTTTAAGAGATTTCTTTTTTGGTCGTTTTTTTCTGTTGAAAGTTCCCCTTGATTTGCGAAGGAGAGGGCACAGATTTAAGACCATTAGTGAATGAAGCAGAAGTGATTGAGGAGAAGCTTCGTTACGCAGTGAGTTTGGAATGCTCTGCCTGAGAGTGTGGTGCGGGCAGGCTCGACTGAGGCACACACAAAGTATCCCAACAGTTAAAGAAAGAATGTTCAGGGTTACGGTGAGAGGGTGGAACTGGGCGAATTGCTCATTCGGAGAACTGGTCCAGATTCAATGAGCCAAATGTTCCCTGATACATAAGTTCTGTGGGCACAGAATTGTTATACATAGAATTGTGCAGACGGAGGCTGTTTGGTTTATTGTGTCTATATTTGCTCTCCAAATGAATATCATGACTTAGTGCCTACCTTTTCCCCGAACCCCTGCACGTTGTTTCTATTCAACTAATCATCTAATTCCCTCCTGAATGCTTTGACTGAATCTGCCTTTCAGGCATGGCAATCCAGACCCCAATCACTTGGTGCGTGAAAAAGCTTTCTCTGTCACGTCACACTTAGCTCTGTTGCAAATCGCTTTAAATCTGTGTCCTCTGATATTTAATCCGTTTTCCATACTTTCTCCCTGTCTGCTCTGATTAGCTCCCTCATGATTTTGAACATCTCTATCAAATCTCTTCTTAGCCGCCTTCTCTCCAAGGAGAACAGTCCTGATCTCTCCAATCTATCCTCATCACTGAAGTTTTCCACGGCTGGAACAAAATTTCCACCGCATTCTCTCCAATGCATTCATCCTATATTGTCGTGCCCAGAACTGTATGCAAAGTTCCAGCTGAGATCTAACTAATGTCTCATATAAGTTCAGCATAACCTCCTTGCTCTTGTACGCTATGCCCCAATTAATAAAGTTCGCAATACAATATGCTTTATTAACCTCTCTCTCCGTCTGTCCTGCCACCTTCAGTGATTTTTGCACGTGTACTCCCAAATTCCTCTGCTCCTCCATCCCTTATAGAATTGTTGGTACATGTCTCTCCATGATTTTCCCACCAAAATGCGTCACCTCACACTTCTCTGCACTGAACTCCATCAGTCACCCATCCGCCCACTCCACCAACTTGTTTGTGTCCTTATGAAGTTCTACTCTCTCCTCTTCACAATTTACAACCCTTCCAAGTCTTAGTGTCATCCACAAACTTTGAAATTGTTCCCTGCACACCAAGATCTATACAAATCAGGAAAAGCAAGGTTCCCAATACCAATCTCTGGGGAACATCACTATAAACCTTCTGCCAGCCTGAAAAGTAGACAGTGACCATTATTCTCTGCTTCCAATTATTCAACTAATTTCGTACCCACTATCCTGTTTGTTCCATAAGCTCTAACTCTTCTCAAATGTATAGTACTGTGTTGAATGCCTTTTGAAAGTCCATGTACACCACATCAACGGCATTACCCTCATCGACCCTCTCTGTTATCCTTTCTGCTTCTAATTTATAAACATGACGCATTGGAATAAGTTCGAGAAGGATTTGAAGAAGTTGGTCCAGGACTGGGAGGAGGAGGATCCTGACTTCCAGCTGGCAGTTTGCTTGGTCTAATATCAGGTAAATGGTGATCAATAACCAGGTGCCTCACTATTCACCCTCCACCATATCTCTTGAGCGAGAGGTGGCTGGACCATCTCTCCACCAGAGACTAAGTCCAAGCTGATTAATGAGTTTCACCAAAAGCCTCCAGTAAGTTAGTTAACACAATTTTCCCTTTAGGAATCCATGCTACTTCTACCTAATCAATCCACATGTGACTAATTCTATCCAGAATCATTTCTAGAAGTTTATCCACTAATGATATTACACTGGTTGCCCTGCAGTTGCTGGGGCTTCTCTTACAACCTTTTTTTGAACAAGAGTATAACATTTGTAATTTTTCCCTGAGTCTAGAGAAGACTGGGAGAGCATAGCCATCCTTACTTTCTTCCGTAACCTTGATGCATCTTATCTGGTCCTGGTGACTTGTCCACTTTCAGTAACAACAGTCATAGGATCATAGAATCCCTACAGTAGAGAAGGAGGCCATTTGACCCATGGAATCTGTACCGACCACAATTCCACCCAGGCCCTATTTCCATAACTCATATTTACCATGTTAATTCCCTGCTATTAGGGTCAATTTAGCATGGTCAATCGTCCTAACCCGCACATTATTAGAGTGCGGGAGGAAACTGGAGCACCCGGAGGAAACCCAAGTAGACATGGGGAGAATATGCAAACTCCACATGGACAGTGGCCTGAGGCCAGAATTGAACCCCGCTGTCTGGTATAGTGAGGCAGCAGTGCTAATCGCTGTACCACCGTGCCATCTATCCTGCACTTTCTGTTTATCAATTGTGACTCCTCCTAGGAACAGAATATCCTCATCTCTCCTGGGTAGCATTATCTCCTTAGTAAAAATGGATATAAAATACTCATTTAATACCTAGTAATTTTTAGTCCAAAGATGTGCAGGTTAGGTTGATGGGTTATGCTAAAATTGCCTTTGGTGTCCTGAGATGCTTAGGTTAGCGGGATTAGTGAGGAAATATGTAGGGATATGGGGGTAGGGTCTGGGTGGGATTGAGGTTGGTACAGACTCAATGGGCTGAATGGTCTCTCGCTGTGCTGTAGGGTTTCTATGATATCTCTCTATTCTATTCTATTCTACCTCAGCCATGTTCCTGGCCTCCATGTGTAAATCCCCTGTTAGCCCCTAACCGGCCTTGCCCCTCCTTTACCAGCCGCCTTCAGTGTTGTGCTAATTGTTAGTTCCTCTCTCCGTTTGTTTGCATGTTTGCGTTGAATCATTTTTCATTTATTTTTGGGGAGAAGAATCACTCTCGTTTTGCTGGTTTGCCTGAATCCCATCTTTTAGAAGGTTTTTGTTTCAAAGTCTTGTTGTTGTACAAGTTTCGTTGCCCCCAGCAAAGTGGGAATTTGGATAACAATACGGCCTAAACTGTTAGCTTTAAACTAGGTGAGGAAAATGATACTTAGTGTGAAGGACTATGCCGGGATCTTACATGATTGAGAAGGGAAGGGTTGGTTTAGGCAAGGCTGGGAAGGGACAATGATGGAGCCTATATGGCAACCAGACATCCCGAATCCTGAATTTTCATTAAAAATCCCAGTTTCCAACAATTTGCTCAAATAACCCCATTTACAGCTTTTTCCTCTTTGGAAACCATGGATCTCCATGTTACTCTGAAGGGATGGGTCACCTCTGTCGGTGGCACTTTCATCCAGTTTGCAAGGCTCTTTAGGAAGAGTTTGCCTGTCTCAATCTCCTCCATCTCTTACGTGAGCCACACCATGAGGGTCCAGAGGAGATTCACAAGAATGACCCGGGGAATGAAAAGTTTGATGTACGAGCAGTGTTTGAGGACTCTTGGTCTGTACTTGTTGGAGTTTCGAAGCATGAGAGGGGAAACTTACAGAATACTGAAATGTATGGATGTGAGGAGATGTTTCCATTAGTCGCAGAGATCAGGACAGCCTCAGAATAAAGGGACAACCCTTTAGAACCGAGATGAGGAGAAATTCTGCCAGTGGGTGGTGAATCTGCGGAATTCATTGCCACAGAAGGCTGTGGAGGCCAGGATATTGATTATGTTTATGACTGAGATAGATAATTGGTTTGTGGATCAAAGGTTACGGGGAAAAGGCAGGAGAATGAGGTTGAGAAACTTATCAGATATGATTGAATGACAGAGCAGACTCATTGGGCTGAAGGGCCTATATTCTGCCCCTCTATCTTATGGTGTTATCAGAGATTATTAGCAACTTTCTTCTCCCTTACTCTCCCTTGTGTTTATCTCACACTTCACTTATTATCAATGATCCCAATAAAAATCTTCCTCACATTGTGCTTCACTCAGTGAGTGCCTCCTTCTCACTGATCATTAAGTGACTGCACCATAACATTTCCACCTGGTGCCAAAATTCTCCTCACCGGCATCCAGAACCGGAGAAACAAAATCCTTTCTCGAAATGATCCTGAGTGCGCACAGAAAGGAAATCATTTCTCAAATTGCTTTTTCCTCTTGGCAGAGTCAGGGCCTCCTACGCAGGGGCAGGAGCTTCCTCTATCTTGGTGGCTTCTCTATGGAGTCACTAGAGGAGAGGCTAATGTCCACACCAGGAGCTGCCCCTGCTCACAGGAGTTTGAGGATTTGGAGATGTCTCCAGTTGCCTTGCCTCCTTCTCACCCCAACGGGTTCGATTCCCGGCTTGGGTCGCAGTCTATGTGGAGTCTGTACATTCTCCCTGTGTCTGCGTGGGTTTCCTCCAGGTGCCCCGCTTTCCTCAAAGATGTGCGGGTTAGGTGGATTGACCATGCTAAATTGCCCCTTAGGGAAAAAAGTCCCGGCCTACCCAACCTCACCTTATAATTCAAACCTTCCAGTCTCAGTAACATTGTTGTATATATTTTTTGCACTCTTTCCAGTTTAATAACATCCTTCCTATTAGCAGGGTGACCAGAATTGGACGCAGTACTCCAAACATGTCCTCGCCGTTGTCTTGTACACTTGTAACATAGCATCCCAACTCCTGAGCCCAACGCTCTGGGAAATGAAGAAGAAGAAGATAGAGGAAGTGTGCCTAGTGCTTTCTTCACCATTCTGTCTACCTGAAACGCCACTTTCAAGGAACTACGTTCCTGCAACCCTCAGTCTCTCTGTTTGACAGTGCTCCCCGAGGCCCTACGATTGATATTTGCCTGCCAATGTAGAAGACTTTAGTAAAGAGTGAGCCAGATCTGTCATTACTGCCTATGTAACGGGATGGCAATTTGGAGAACTTGAATTGCCTAGAAACCAAACTTAACCAGCTTTGATTGACTGTACCCATTACTTTCTGCAAGATTGGCAGTTTGGAGGGTCACATGGACTGCAACTGACCAATCAGAACTGAGTATTCAACCGGTAGGGGTCTCGCAATGCCTGAGCCATGGTCACATTGTTGAAACACACGAAGAAGTCTCACAACACCAGGTTAATGTAGTTTATTTGGTTGCAAACGCCACTAACTTTCAGAGCACTGCTCCTTCATCAGGTCACGCATTGGAACCAAAGAATGGTTACAACAATAATTTAATATTGGCACTAGTGACTTTAAAATGGCTATTCTGACTCAGAGTGAAGCATGCTGGGATTTTCGTCAATTTATAAATTAAAACCAGATGCAGGTGGTAAAGGGATTCTAGTCTGGGAGCGGTGATCTGAAGTTTCCCAGATAAGGGAAGTTGTTTCCATTAACCGAGATAGTGTGGCTTCAATTTATATAGCTACTATGTGTGGGACACATCAAATGAACTAAGGCTTTGTTCAAAAGGAATTTCACTAGATGTTTGAGCCATGTGATTAGTTTCTGGTTACATAGTTGGCTGGATGACAGAGAATCTTCCAAAAGCAAATGGAGAATCGTAGATAAAAGAAAAGTGGCAGCAATAATTCGAAGAGACCAACCATCGCAACAAGGCTTGTGTCCTGAAGGATGCTTCAGAGAAGGAGAAGATAGAAACTACATCACAGTTATTTCTTGGCCAAGGTTTTCCTAAACTCCATAGTAACTATTTTCAGTTAAATAGTTGAAGTTGATGTTTATTTAAAGTTGATGTTCCGTTAAAGTTCAGCAAAGAGTTAATGAGTTGCAACTGT
Source organism: Sphyrna mokarran (assembly GCA_024679065.1). Classification (NCBI taxonomy): domain Eukaryota; kingdom Metazoa; phylum Chordata; class Chondrichthyes; order Carcharhiniformes; family Carcharhinidae; genus Sphyrna; species Sphyrna mokarran. The sequence goes on from JAGIQG010000026.1 coordinate 38,690,987, forward strand.
TTATGTTTGAGAAGTGATCAATAAAGAAATAATTGTCCTTGTTTGTCTCATTAAACTAAAATGCTTGGAAAGTGTTTAAATTAAAGCTGTATAACATTGATGATGAGCTCAGCACACACATTGGAAAAGCAGCAAACAAACTTGGCCATTAACAAAACAGGACGAGAGACAAAACGAAATGATTCACAGGAAACGAGACGCTTATCGACAAGACTTACATCCTCTGTACGTTGCCTGAATGATCTATATCTCATGGAAGAAAAAGGCTCAATAATCTCTACCTTGAGTTGACCAAACAGCAATACCATCTAGGGGCAGGAATCAGTCATCATGCCAACACGTGATTTCAGACTCCAAAGCAGACAAAACCGTGTAGATAATGTGTTAGCGGACATCATCCCACACCGCTGACAGGACAACTTCACATGTGACACTCACGGCTGATTTGACCTTTCCAGAGTCAGTGTCTTCAGCCATCAAAAGCAAATGATCTTGTCTGATCTCACTAAACTTCTGAGGCTGCATTCCCATCTCTTCATTGGGTAGCGCCGGTCACCAGGATCCACGTTTAAAGACACACGGGGTATGGAAAGGTCATAGGTCACAAAGAGGGTCAGACAACTGGAGCTGCCTTAGTATGTACGGATTGTGACTGATTGCTGGGAATTTCATACACACCCAACAGATCCATTAACAGACCAGCTAGACATTGAGCGAGTGACAAAATTTAAGAGTTGAGAGAAGCTATTTCTCCCAAAAGGGTTGTGAATCTGTGGAATTCGCTACCCCAGAGTGCGGTGGATGGTGGGACAGTGAGTAAATTTGAGGAGGAGTTAGACAGATTTTTAATTGGTGATGGGTTGAAGGGTTATGAGGAGAAAGCAGGAAAATGGGGATGAGGAGCATATCAGCCATGATCGAATGGCGGAGCGGATTCGATGGGCCGAGTGGCCCGATTCTGCTCCTATATCTTATCAACTTATGAAAGGGCAAATGGAAAAAGCACGAGGCCACAGGGGAATAACAACAGGCATTCCGAATATCTTGAGAGCCAGACCCAAGAAGGAAGGAAACGAGGAAGAAACGGCCAGCAAGAATTACCTTTGTGAAAAGAAAGCAGAGCGACTCTTGGACCCAATCTACAGCCTGCTAAACCATGTTTACGGGCAGTATAGCTGAATCCTGGGTGTTTCTTGTACACATAGTGGGTAATTTACGAATAACTATATTTAATAAAATTTGTTGCATTATATCTGTGTCCATAACTTATTCTTCTCATAGGTAAAGGCATAACTTTGATTAAGAAGCTGATCACAGTTGGACCGATACAGCTAATCTGATTCCTTTTGTCACAATGGCTCGACGCGAGTTCATTAAAGGTATGGGAAGCAAACATGAAAGAGAATTAAACATCTAAAACACCAGGGCTTAACTTTATCACTAAATCATTTATCTTGTCTGGGATATTAGACCTCATGTGCTCCTTAGAAGAGAAATGTGCCTCCCTCCCCTAACCTTCCCCTTCCTAACTGGAGGTCTCAAGGCAGAGTGAATGAGGGCAAATAGCAAATGATTGCCCTCAGTTCTCAGGACCTCGCATCCTGCCTTGCTGGTGCCAAGTCGGAGAGGGCACCCAAGCTGCATGCCTATTGCTCAACTTATCCAATTTACCTAACCTCCCCCCCCCCCCCCCCCCCCCCCCCCCCCTCCCCCCCCCCCCCCCCCCCCCCCCCCCCCCCCCCCCCCCCCCCCACCCCCGTCCCAATCACAGCTACCGTTGTCTAATCAGTTTCTCCCTCCCTGCCAGGCAACATTGCTTCTCACAAGGGCTGCCAATTAAGAACATAAGAAATAGGAGCAGGAGTAGGCCAGCCAGCCCCTCGAGCCTGCCTCACCATTCAATAAGATCATGGCTGATCTGTAGTGGTTCAGTACCACTTTCCCACTTTCTCCCCATAACCCTTAATTCCCTTGTCAATTAAAAACCTATCCATTCTTGACTTGAACATATTCAGCGAGGAAGCCTCCAACACCTCATCAGGCAGAGAATTCCAAAAATTCACCACCCTTCGCGTGAAGAAACTCCTCCTCAACTCTGATCTGAACTGCGCCCCCCCCCCAATCTTGAGGCTGTGCCTTCTAGTCCTGCTATCTTTGCTAAGCAGGAAGAGTCTCTCAACCTCTACCCTATCCATCCCCTTCATTATCTTATACATCTCTATAAGGTCCCCTCTCGGCCTTCTAAACTCCAAAGAGTACAAACCTAGCCTATTCAGTCTCTCCTCATAATCCAATGCCCTCATCTCCGGTATCAGCCCAGTGAACCTTCTCTGCACCCCCTCCAAGGCCAATATATCCTTCCTCGAATGCGGCGACCAAAACTGCACACAGTACTCCAGCTGCGGCCTCACTAGCACCCTATACAGCTGCAACAGAATCTCCCTACTTTTATATTCTATCCCCCTCGCTATAAAGGCCAACATTGCATTCGCCTTCTTAATTACCTGCTGCACCTGCATAATGTGTTTTTGCGATTCGTGCACAAGGACCCCCAGATCCCTCTGCACCGTCGCATGCTGCAGCTTTTCTCCATTTAAATAGTAATCCGTCCTACCATTATTCCTACCAAAGTGTATAACCTCACCCTTGCTAACATTATACTCCATACAGCCAGGATTGATTCTCCTCAGTGTGGCTGGACTCTGATGCTCCAATGTATACCTCTCTGGAAATGGGACACCGATGCTAAATGTGCCATTAGGTGCCTGTTTAACAGGCCTGAATACCATTCTGCCACTTTTTAGTTCAAAGGCTTCCCACCAGCCCAGCTGCCTCGAGGAATGTCTGCCAATGACATAACCACGCTGGACCTCCCTCGGAATATAACTCCTCGACATTCAAAAAGTTATTTTGAATGTGGTGCTATCTCCTCTTTCAAGGTCAAACGCAATAGACAAATTGAATTACAACAGAGTAAAAGGGGCAGCTCCCCAGAAGGAAGGGGAACAAAAATGTACAAAGGAGTTGATCGGTGGCAGGCGGAGTAGATGATATGGTGAAGCCGGGCCTCCCTCCCTCCCTCCTCCTCGGAGTGACAGTCCGACAGTAATGGTGCTGGCTTGTCTCCTGCTGCTTGTGCTGGAGTGTGGTTGGGCTCGAGCCGTTGGTGCTTTGGTCCGCCTTGTTATCTAACGAGGGGCATACACACGATGGGTCGTGAGAGGGCTGCTGTTGGATTTTTTTCGAGAGTATCCTAATACTTCACGTCATTAGTGTACGCTTGACCTGGACCATCTGATGGGCAACACGACAGCTCAGTGACTATCGCTGTGCTGTGCAGATACATGGATTTGGGCCTGTGTCTGTGGGAGTTTGCACATTCTCCCCATGCTTGCGTGGGTTTTCTCTGGGCGCTCCGGTTTCCTCCCACATCCCAAAGATGTGGCTTATTGGCAAAACAAATTCTTCCTAAATTGTCTCAAATTTGGTTTTTAATCCATAGATCTATAAACATAGACAGGAATCACGGGTAAAGGTGGGAACATCGGGGTGGCGGCGCGGGCTCATTGGGCCGAAGGGCCTGTTTCCTGTGCTGTTTCATTCTTTGTTCTTTGAAACTGAAGACACATCAAACTAAAATGTGATTGTCTATAACACACCACAGCCCCTGCAGTGCCCAGCGGGCACAGAAGGTGTCGACTGTGCCCACGGACACCGCACCCTCCCTCTTCAGGGTCACCTGGCAGCAAAAGTAGCCGCGGTAGAGGGGCAGACAGTCGGGATGGACAACCCCATCGATCGCCCGCTGCCGGGACCTGTTAATGGCGCGTCTCAACAGGCCCAGGAACAGGTTCATGAGGAGGTTGCCATCCCTCTCCACACCAGGTGGAGTGACATGTTATCTACCATAATGATAGCCTGATAAAACTCAATCATTAATTTGATGGGACAGAGCCTGGATACTGAATGTAATGACGGTGTAAGGAGTACATTATCGTTTCCTGAGGTCTAATACTCCAGACGAGATAAATGATTTAGTTATAAAGTTATGCTCCAGAGTTTTAAATGTTTGATGTTTAATTCTCTTTCATGTTTGCCTCCCGTATCTTAATGAACTCACATTGAGCCATTGTGACAAAGTGAATCAGATTTCACTCTGACGTCGTTGCTTTTTTGCAGTTTTTTAAAATTTGTTTCCTGGGATGTGGGTGTCACTGACTGGGCCAGCATTCAGCTCATTGTTTCTGCAGCAGTTTTCCAAACAAGCATCAACTCATTTCCATCCCTTTTTGCTCCTCAACTGACCGACTTCTAGGCCATTTCAGAGGGCACTTAAGGGTGAATCATCTTTCTGTGGGTCTGAAGTCAGATGTAGGTCAGACCAGGTGAAGATGGCAGATTCCCTTTCCTAGAGGACATTAATGAACCAGATGGGTTTTTATGGGTTTTTTTATGGGTTTTTAAAACAGCACGGGAAACAGGCCCTTCGGCCCAACGAGCCCGTGCCGCCACCCCGATGTTCCCACCTCTACCCGCGATCCCTGTCCATGTTTATAGATCTATGGATTAAAACCAAATTTGAGACAATTTAGGGAGAATTTGTTTTGCCAATTAGCCTAAGAGCACATCTTTGGGGTGTGGGAGGAAACCGGAGCACCCAGAGAAAACCCATCCTTAGATTTTTAATTCTGAATGTTTATTGAATTCAAATTTCAGCACCGGCTAAGGTGGAATTTGAACCTGGATTCTGGAGTATTACCCTGGGTCTCTGGATTACTAGTCCAGTGACAATAACAGTACGCCACTGCCTCCCCAGTGTTACATCTCCCTTTGTCCTTGGTTTCACGAACTTGTTCCAGTTACCCTGCCTTTGTATTGCTCATTTATCTGGGATCTCCTGACATGTAATCCCTTTTATCTCCAGCAGGAGTTGTATTTCCACATTATTCCGATACATTCAGCTCCAACGGCGAAAGATAATTCACAAAGCTTTGGGGACGCTTGGCAGGAGGGAAGTTTCACATTCCACCAATGTTCACATCGTGACTTCAGGTTTATCATCCCTGCCTCATGTCCGACAAGTCACCTTGAATATCGCAGCCACCCTCGTGCTCCATCACACTACAGGGCTGACCTCCTTCATAGAACATAGAACAATACAGCACAAACAGGCCCTTCGGTCCACGAGTTGCGCCCATCACATCTACCAATCCACAGACCTATCTATAACCCCCTATCCTATTCTTTTCCATATACTCATCCAGAAGTCTCTTAAAAGACCCCAGTGAGTTTGCCTCAACAACCTCCGATGGCAGTCGGTTCCATTCACTCACCACCCTCTGAGTGAAAAACCTACCCCTGACATCTCCTTTGTATTTGCTTCCCTGCACCTTAAATCTGTGTCCTCTCGTAGTGACCATTTCAGCTCGGGGAATTAGTCTCTGAGAGTCCACCCTATCTATTCCTCTCAACATTTTATAAACCTCTATCAGGTCGCCTCTCAACCTACGTCTCTCCAGTGAGAAGAGTCCCAGCTCCCTCAACCTATCTTCATAAGGTCTGCCTCCCAATCCAGGCAGCATCCTTGTAAATCTCCTCTGAACTCTCTCAATAGCCTCTACATCCTTCCTATAATGAGGCGACCAGAACTGCGCACAATACTCCAACTGGGGTCTGACAAGAGTCTTATAAAGCTGCATCATTACCTCCTGACTCCTAAACTCTATTCCTCAATTAATGAAGGCCAGTACACCGTACGCTTTCTTGACCACTTCCTCTATCTGCGAGGCCAATTTGAGTCCTATGGACCCGGACACCGAAATCCTTCTGCTCTACAACACAGCTAAGACTCCTACCCCTTATATTGTACTCCTTCATCCCATTATTCCTGCCAAAATGGACACTACATATTTATCTGCATTGAAGTCCATCTGCCACTTCTCTGCCCAGTCTTGCATCCTGTCTATGTCCCATTGCAACTTTTGGCATCCCTCCAGACCATCCACAACACCACTGACCTTTGTATCGTCAGCGAACTTGCTAACCCATCCCTCCACTTCCTCATCCAGGTCATTTATGAAAATGACAAACAGCAGGGGTCCCAGAACAGATTCCTGGGGCACTCCACTGGTTACCAACCTCCATGCAGAAAAAGACCCATTCACAACCACTCTCTGCCTTCTGCCGGCAAGCCAGTTCTGGATCCACGAGGCCAAAGCCCCTTGGATCCCATGCCCTCTCACCTTCTCCAGAAGCCTTGCATGGGGACCTTATCAAACGCCTTACTAAAGTCCATGTACACTACGTCCACCGCCCTTCCTTCGTCAATGTGTTCAGTCACATTTTCAAAGAACTCAACTAGGCTCGTAAGGCATGACCTGCCCTTGAAAAAACCATGCTGACTATTTCTAATCAGTCCAAACTTCTCCAAATGTTCATATATCTTATCCCTCAGAAGCTTCTCCATCAGCTTACCAACCACTGAAGTCAAACTCACTGGTCAGTAATTTCCTGGACTATCCCTGTTCCCTTTCTTAAAGACAGGAACCACATCCGCAATCCTCCAATCCTCCAGAACCTCTCCCGTTTCCATGGACGACGCAAAGATCATCACCAGGGGGTCTGCAACCACTTCCCTCACCTCCCACAATAACCTGGGGTACATCCCATCCGGTCCCGGCGACTTATTTATCTTGATAGAATTTAACAGGTCTAACACATCCTCTTTCCTAACATCCACATACTCAATCTTTTCCATATGCCTCAAACCTGCAGTGCAATCTCCCAGTTCACTTTCCACCATGAATAACGAGGCAAAGTACTCGTTAAGCACTTCTGCCATTTCTTCCGGATTCACACAGACTTTTCCCCCTTCACCTTTTATAGGCCCTATCCCTTCTCTTCTCATCCTTTTACTTTTCACAAATTTGTAGAAGGCCTTGGGATTCTCCTTAATCTTACCTGCCTAGGCCTTCTCATGACCCCTTCTGGCTCTCCTAATTTCCTTTTGTTTTCATTCTTCATCGGAATGGACGGTGGATCCAAAAGGGTAAATGCTGGAAAATCTCAGCAGGTCTGGCAGCATCTGTAAGGAGAGAAAAAGAGCTGATGCTGAGTCCAGCTGACCCCTTGTCAAAGCTGGATAATGGATCTTTCTGTTAACTGATGTAGATATTCTAAGACCACCCACATTTCTTCAACCACCTCCTCCCCAGGAATATTCTTTCTGGATCTATTCCTATTAGACCTTTATAGGATTCTATGAGATCTCCCCTCGTTCTTCAGTGAATACAATCCTAACAGAGTAAACATCCCCTCATATGTCAATCCTGCCATCCCAGGAATCAGCTTGGTAAACCTTTGTTGCGCTCCCTCTATAGCAAGGACATCCTTCCTCAGATAAGGACACTGAAAGTGCACACAATACTCCAGATGTGGCCTCCCCAGTGCCCTGTACAATTGCAGTAAAGCATCCCCATTCCTGCACACAAACCCTCTCGCTATGAAGGCTGGGCTTTCAATAGAATGTGGAACCCATCAGGGATTATTTTGGAGCAAGTTGAAAACAAATGTTAAGCTCCTCAAACATGGCTGCTTGTAGACCTGGCTTTATTCTTGTTTTATGCTTTTAAAACTCTATTCTAACTCTTTTAAACTCTGTAACAGAATTTAAAAGAGTTTATAATTTCCTGAGGTCTAATATCCCAGACAAAGTAAATAAAGAACAAAGAACAAAACAGCATGGGAAACAGGCCCTTCGGCCCAACAAGCCTGCGCCACCACCCCGATGTTCCCACCTCTACCCGCAATCCCTGTCCATGTTTATAGATCCATGGATTAAAAACCAAATTTGAGACAATTTAGGGAGAATTTGTTTTGCCAATTAGCCTAAGAGCACATCTTTGGGATGTGGGAGGAAACCGGAGCTCCCGGAGAAAACCCACGCAAGCACGGGGAGAATGTGCAAACTCCCACAGACACAGGCCCAAATCCATGTATCTGCACAGCACAGCGATAGTCACTGAGCTGTCGTGTTGCCCATCAAATGGTCCAGGTCAAGCGTACACTAACAACATGAAGCACTAGGATACTCTCGAAAAAAATCCAAGAGCAGCCCTCTCATGATCCATCTCGTGTATGCCCCTTGTTAGACAACAAGGTGGACGAAAGCACCTGTAGGATAAAAACAAGTACATCAATATCATCATCTATTTACACACTTCCCAGGGACTCCCAAGGCTCATGATCCCTATTTTAAATCAGTTTTCTATACCTCTCCATTCCCATTCTGTTCATGTGCCCATCTAAGTATTTCTTAAATAACTCCAGAGTACCTGCCTCCACCACTTTACTTGGCAGCGCATTCCATACCCCCACCACCCTCTGTGTGAAAAAACTCCCTCTAGCATCCAAATTATACCTTACCCCCCTCACCCTAAGCCCGTGACCCCTCGTGCTATTCGAGTCCATCCTAGGAAAAAGCTTAACCCTGTTTACTCTGTCTATACCCCTCATAATCTTGTACACCTCTATTAGATCTCCTCTAAGTCTACGTCTTTCTAAGGAAAACAGTCCCAATTTACCTAACATCTCCTCGTAACTCAGATCTTAAACTAAATAATAGTTTCATAAATTAAAGAAATTATTTTCATAAAGAAGATAAATAGTTTCATTTTCAGTGGGAACAATGACACTTTTTTATTCATTCATTGGTGTCACTATGGCACTAGCTGTGCCATCCCAAACTGCCCTTGGCTTGCTGAGCCATTTCAGAGGGCACTTGAGAGTCAACTGCATTGCTGTGGAGCCACATGTAGTCACGATGTAGAAATGCCGGCGTTGGACTGGGGTAAACACAGTAAGAAGTCTGACAACACCAGGTCTAAGTCCAACTGATTTATTTGATAGTAAACTCACAAGCTTTCGAGGTTTGCCTCTTCATCAGGTGAATGGATGTTCTGGTGTCAGACCAAACATATAACAGCACAGACAGTTTACAGATTACTGATTAGAATGTGAATCCTTACACCTAACCTGCTATTCAAGTCTTAAAGTGACTAACAATGTGAGTGGAAGGAGCACTGAGCACAGGTTAAAGAGATGTGTATTGTCTCCAGACAACACAGTAAGTGAGGTTTTTTGCAAACCCAGGCAAGTCATGGCAGTTACAGATAGTGTGACATGAACCCAAAATCCCTGTTGATACCGTCCTCATGAATGTGGAACTTGGCTATCAGTTTCTGCTCAGCGGCTCTGCGCTGTCATGTGTTGTGAAGGCCCCCTTGAAGAACGCTTACCCGAAGGTTGGAGGCAGTAATCTGTAAGCGGTCTGTGCTGTTACACGTGCTGTCTGAGACCAGAACACCTCATTCACTTAACGAAAAGTGTAACCTCGAAAGCTTGTGAGTTTGCTATCAAATAAATCGGTTAGACTTAAACCTGGTGTTGTCAGACTCCTTACTGAGCCACATGTAGGCCAGATCGGGGTAAAGATGGCAGATGTCCTTCCCTAAAGGGCATTAAGGAGCCAGATGGATTTTCCAGATTTTTATTGAATTCGTATTCCATGCCATGATGAGATTTGAACCCAGGTCCCCGGAGCATTAACCTGAGTCTCCAGTGACAATCCCACTGAACGTGGGTCTTTCTGTCGAAGAAGGAAGTTCAATCTGTGATCAGATTTGATCACTAATGATCAAATTTAGTTCGCAACATCTATAAGTAAACATTAGAGACAGTATCATCTTTTATTGTTAGATGTCTATTTGCATTTTTAAAATATTGTCTCATTGACACTCATTCTCAACCAATGATTATGACAAAGTGTTGGTTTAAACCTATTGGGTCAATGTCACAATGATGTCAGGCACACGTTCGACAGCACACATATCCACCGTCACCCGGCTTCAAGAAATAACAAAAACCTGAATTTATAAAGCATCCCTCTCTTTCACACACACCAAGCAGCTGGTTTCGAACGCTGTGTCTTGCATCAAGGTCTGCTGCAATTTTACACAATTAGATCTTAGCTACAATGAGTCACGATCTTAGTCTACGCGTGAAATACGACAGCGGGGCTGAAACCCACAAGCCTCTGACTCGAGAGGTGTGAGAGTGTGCCCCACTGAGCCAAGCTGTGCCTGCATTTCTCTAGATTCCACCTGCCATGTGGTGTGAATCAGCAAGTAGCTCAGTCCCGGTGAACACGTGAAAAGCAGAGCGTTCATTAAACATGTAACTGAATCACCGCGTATGACAGCAGTGTAATTTGCCAAGAAATTACCGCGCTGATTCATCCAGATGGAGAGTTTTATGATCCTCACACTTGGATGAGTAATGTAAGGCTTTGAAATTTCAGAACAAAGCACCACCCACATAATTAACTCATTATTAATGTTAGCAACGCATCGCTCAGTGAGAGCACGCAACCCACCTTTCAGAACGAGAATCAGGAGATGGGGCAAAAGGGCACCAGAAAGAGCCATAATATATTGATACTGATAACACCAGGTTTACACTGATTGCTCATTCAACATTGGACGAGGTTAACACCAGGAGAGGGGAAGGGCTGGGGGAGTTTTTAATTTCCCTGCCTGCGTGATAATCAGGCAGAGCGATTGACTTGACAGGCTTTTAATGACTATCTTACAGGTCATGGTCTCAATGTTGCCCAGAGTTATTTAGTTCAATTCCACCAAAGACACCTTCAGCCACACTCTCTGCATCTGGTGTGTGAGTGGGATGTCTCTGTTCAATTCATTATCAGAGTTTACCCAAATTCTGGCAGGATTCAGAATCACACCGGGATTTTTCACCCATTGTTGAATTATACTCACTCCTGGAATACCAAGGTGGGGGACGGAGTGGTGGGGGGATTCTCTCAACTTGCCATACCTGCCGCTGATTGCGCTTACCCTGGAGAATAGCGTGTGAGCCTAAACTCAGTTTCATACTAGTTTGCAATTTTTTTATTGGTGCAAACAGGATCATGCCCAGAAATGTTAGCAAATTTAAAGTAGGTAATCATAGCTAAAACAGTTAAATCAGAGAATCGTACAATCTCTCCGTCATAGAAGGAGGCTGTTCAGCCCATCGAGACTGCACTGTCTCTCCAACAGAGTATCCCACCCATTATTCTCGCTGTTATGAAAAGGGCATGATCAAATGAAAAAAAAGAATTTCAGCTCTGCTTTTTGGGTAAGTTTGAAATGCAATCTTACGACATTTAGTGCAAAAAGATGCCAGGATGCGATTCTCGCCAGTAGGTGGAGGGAGGGGAAAGGGGGGGAGTGGAGCCACAGCTGCCATTGCGCATTGGCGACGGAGGAAGTGAATGTTTAAGGTGACGGATGGGGTGCCAATCAAGCGGGCTGCTTTGTCCTGGATGGTGTCGAGCTTCTTGAGTGTTGTTGGAGCTGCACCCATCCAGGCAAGTGGGGAGTATTCCATCACACTTCTGACTTATACCCTGTAGATGGTGAACAGGCTCTGGGGAGTCAGTAGGGTGAGTTACTCGCTGCAGTGTTCCCAACCTCTGACCTGAAACCATAGTATTTCTATGGATGTCCACCTAAGTTTCTGGTCAATGGTAACCCGCAGAGTGTTAATGGTGGGAGAATTCAGTGGTGGTAATGCCACTGAACGCTGCAGGGAAATTATTATTCTCTCTTGTTGAAAATGCTTATTGTTTGGTATTTGCATCGCATGACTGTTATTTGCCAGTTCAAGCCTGGATGTTGTTCAGATCTTCCTGTATTTAGGCATGGACTATTTGAGAAATTGCAAGTAGGACTAACATTGTACAATCATCCCCATGATCTAATGATGGAGGGGAAGGCATGGATGAAACAACTGAAGTTGGTTCGGCTGAGGATACTACCCTGCAGTGATGTCCTGGACTGACCTCCAACAACCACAACCATCTTCCTTTGTACTGGGTATGACTCCAAACAGCGGAGTGACCTCCCTATTTTAAAATATTCATTTTCAGGAATGTGAGCATAGCTCACTAGCTTATTTGCTGTCTGCAATTGCCTTTGAGAAGATGGTGATGAGTTGCCTTCTTGAATCGCTGTATGTTCTGAGGTATCGGTAGAGCTATAGATCCTCATTGACTCCAGTTTTGTTAGAGCTCCTTGACTGGGATGACTATCTGGGTTGACAGCAGCCTTGATGTCGAGAGCTCTCACTCTCACCTCTGGCATTCAGCTCTTTTGTCCATGTCTGAACCAAGGCTGTAATGAGGTCAGGAGTCAAGTTACTCTAGTAGAACACAAACTGAGTGTCACTGGGCAGGTTATTGCTGAGTAAGTGCTGATTGACAACACTGTCAGCAACACCTTCCATCACTTTGCTGATGATTAAGAGGAGAATGATGAGGATTTGTCCTGTTTTATAGCGACAGGACATACTTAGGCAATTTCCCACATTGTGGGTAGAAGCGAATGTTGAAGATTTCAAGTCATGAAACATGAAGAGAAACATTTCTGATGGAAATGTTTCATCATTTATGAGTGCAGATGTAGAAAATATAGTCTGACAGGTCTACTAGGAATCTTCATGGAAACATTCTTAGACACAAATGGATGGTCAAAGTTTGGCACCCTTTTCTGGAAATGGCAGTTGCTGCTAGGTCAAAGGGTATAGGGCAAAGGTGGAGTCTGGTCTAATCGAAGGCTCGTCCAGTGGATTTGATTTACAAACTAAGAACTGTGAAGATAGATGAGGCATTCACTGAGTGTTAAAATGGTGGCACGGGTTTGTTGGGCCAAAGGGCCTGTTTCCTGTGCAGTGTTGTTCTTTGTTGTGAAGAATGCTACCGGTATAGGGAAGCCTAGCCCCAGGGGAAGTGTGGGTTTAGGCATGTTGTATGCAGCAGAACGGGACATACAGGAAGCAAGTGCAAAGTTAAACAGGACCTATCCAGTGCCAGAGAACAAGAAATCCCAGTTTCAGTGCACAGGCCAGAGAGTAAGTCTGAAAAGGATCCAATGTGTGCAGTGTCGCAGGGTTACAGTGATTAGCACTGCTGCCTCACAGCACCAAGGACCCGGGTTTGATTCTGGCTTTGGGTCACCGTGCAGAGTTTGCACATCCTCCTAGTGCCTTCATGGGTTTCCTCTGCATGCTCCAGTTTCCTCCCACAGTCTGAAAGATGTCCACGTTAGGTGGATTGATTTTGGTTTTAATAAATTGCTCCTTAATGTCAGGGGGATTGAGTAGGGTAAGTAACTGGGATTCATGGGTGGGATTGCTTTTGGTGCCAGCTCGATGGGCCAAATGGCCTCCTTTTGCACTGTGGGGAGTCTATGGGTCTTTGCAATTGCATTGAAGGAGCGTCACTCACTAGGCTCACTGGTGATGAAGGAGTGAAGGCCTGTTGTGATGCTGCACAATTCTGCTGCTGTGATGGTCCTTAATTCCCGACTTTGGAACTATTAGACCTGCCCTTACCCCATCTCACTGACAGGGTCACCAACTGAGATTCAATGTATTCCTGGAGGTTTCATCACACCATCTTCCCCCACGCTCCAACCATTAGTCATCAACACCTCCATCCCTGTGACCTACTGCTTTCCTACGCCAATTGGAAAGCAAAAAGACTCATCACCCACCCGGATAACTGTCAGCCAAGCAGCCTTTCCCTATTTTCAATGTTTTTTATATCTGGTAAAGAGGAATGTGGAAAGAAAATGGGAAAAGAAACCAATCTTTCTGATTGTTCTCCAGGATTGAACACAGCAGTGTCCTGGAGATTTGATCCTCAATTCCTGGAGACTCCAGGCCAATCCTGGAGGGTTAGTAACCAGTGAACTGCACTATATGCTGATGTCATTCTATATTCCCCTAAATCTAACTTTCAAATCCCGCAGAGAGGCTCCAAGTCAAACTTTCTTTCCTGGAACAGACTTGAGTGGGTGCATTTGCTAAAGTGGGATTGGGGCAGTGGAGAGAGGCAGAGAATTGGAGCTGATTAAAGATGCGGAATCGCTTCCCGAGTATCCCGTGGCACAGGGAGCCTCTGCAATGGGATTGCAGCTGGATTCCCGGCTAGAAAACGGGCTGGTGTTTGCGGGAAGTGATTGTCCTGATTCACTCGCCGGGATGGGAGGTTGGCTGTTTTCTTGGGCTCTGTGCTTCCTGGGCGCCTCCTCAGTGTCAGGCCAGCCGCTCCTCCTGGGGAGGGATGATGTTTGTGTGCCAGAGGCAGGCTGGAGATTTGAGTGCGGTCACTCCGGGATCAGCAGCGCTGAGTGTATCCGCCAGGGTTGCTGCTTTGATCCCCGGAGCTCCAGCCCCCATCGCTGTTTCTACAGTCTGAGAAAGAGCCCAGGTAACTACAAGACTCATTCCTTCCCCCCCCCACAGTCTAATGGAGACAGAGAGAGGAGAGAATCCAACTGGGAAATGGGGTATTTGTTGTTGTCTCACTGTGTGAAGTGAAGGAACGGAGGGACTCCTCAGCTTGAGTGAAGGAGTTAACTGAGTAACTTGGATGGTTTTAGACTGAGTTCTGAAGGTGGGAGGCTCTGTGACTGGAGTTAGAGAGAATCTCTGGCATGAGATCAGCAAATGTGCTTCAGTTTGTTAATATTTACCCCAGTTCCCCAATGAGTGTCTATAGTGATAGTGCTCACACTGAGAAATTGCGATGGACCAGTCTGTGATTGGCCATCTAATTTTGGGAGTGTGACTCAAGTTTGTGTAATGATGTGATTTTGGAGCATTGCTTAAACCCCTAAATAGGAGAAGTAGAGGAACAACATGGGGGTTGGAAGGGGGAATGTTGTGTTAAAGAGAACTTCCTTGCTATGCTGCAGATTTTGATGATTTAAGTGACAATTAAGCCACATGGAGGAAGAGGAATTGGCTGTACAACAGCAGACAACATCCAAAGCAACTTGACCCTCTGATCAGTGTGCAGGAGGTGCAATGGTTCTTATTGGGGACAAATGTGTAAGGTAAAGTTTGAACAATTTATGAACGAGGAAGAACCTGATGGGCTGGATAGTGTGACAGTTGAGGCTGGTTGTACTTGGTGCAGATGGATTACTTTCTCTGGATGGCTTGTAGCTCAATTTGTTGGGTTAGTGGGTGTGGAGATAGTGGCAGTGTTTTGGCATAATTTTTTCCTCACCAGGATTTGGGTGAGGTGCTGGGAGGATTGGAGTAGATCAAGTGTGACCTGTTCAGTGTAACAGTACTGGTAATACCTGTCAGTCTTAAGGATTGAGATTGTCACTTAACAATGGTAGGTACTGCTGTCTTAATGGCAGTGACCCAGCCTGGATTTGTTGCTGTCTGTGGAGTTTGCATGTTCTTCCCATGTCTGTGTAGGGTTTTCTCCCACAGGCTAGGTTGATTGGCCATGCTAAATTGACCCTTGTGTCAGGGGGTTAGTGGGATAAATAGGTAGGTTGTGGGGATTGGACCTGGGTGGGATTGTGGTCAGTGCAGACTTGATGGGCTAAAGGCCTCCTTTCCCACTGTTGGGATTCTCTGGGTGCTAACAGGTACTTTGAGAATCAAGGAGTGATAATGACTTTATTGTGACGGGCATCTTGAAATTTCCAAACATTGAAGGGAATGTAGTGGATGGGGAATGAAGAATGGGAGGGGCCTGTAATAACAGAAGCCCAGCAGAATAGGCAGACAAGGCTGATGGCATTTGATGGTGAGGTGATGTATTTTGGTGGTGGGGATAGAACATAAAAAATTACAGCACAGGAACAGGACTTTTGGATCTCCAAGCCTGCACTGACCTTGGTGCCTGACTTAACTAAAACCCCCTATCTTTCTGGAGACCATATCCTACTATTCCCATCCCAATCATGTATTTGTCATGATGCCCCTTAAAGTCACTAGTGTATCTGCTTCCACTACCTCCCTGGCAATGAGTTGGAGGTACCCACCATGTGTTTTTTAAAAACATTGCTTTGTGCATCTGTTTATAATCCTTGTCTCACACCTTAAATCTATGCCCCTGAGTAATTGACTTCCCTACCCTGGGGGAAATAAAGCTTCTAACTCTGTCCATGCCCCACAATCTTGTAGATGTCTATCAGGTCTCCACTCAACCGCACTCTTGAGTGAAAACAAACCAGGATTTTCTAACCACTCCTCATAACTAATGCCCTCCAAACCAGGCAACATCCTGTAAATCCTTTCCCTATCCTCTCCAAAGCCTCCATATCCTTCTGGTTGCCACACTATGTTTGAAGTGTGGCCTAACGAAGGTTCTATAAAGTTGCAACATGAATTGCCAATTTGTAAATTCAATACCCCCAGCCGATGAAACCGTGCTATCATGACTACCTTCTGTACCTACGTTGCCACTTTGAGTGACCTGTACAGCTGGATCCCTTTACCTATCATTTCTCAAGGGTTCTGCCACTTTCTGATGTTCCTGCTGAACATCTAATTAAACATACTCCAGATGTACTTGGTCTAAGCCATTAATATACAAATCAATATCAGCTCCTTGCTTTACTCTATTTCAGTATATTATTTGTACATGAATGTATACCTGTATTCAGATATCTACTCTTCCTCTGATAATTACTGATGAAGCTTTTCATCTTGCATTCACCAGAAGATACTATCCCATCTCAATCCCTTTGTTTACATTTTTTTACTGTTCTACATTTTATTTCTTTTTCTCTATTTTATTCCCTTCAATTATTGTTTCTCCTCAATTTTACCCCTCTCCCACCCACTCCTCCCTTCCATCTTCAGCAGTCACAGCTTGCCCTGATTTCAGCTGCTCTGCCATTTGCACCTCCCATTCTCTCTAATGGACTGCCATTAGCAGCCTTTCCCCTGAGGCTGTGACTCATCTTACTTTATGCTGCAAGGGGCAGAGAATGAATCTCCCACTTTCTCTGCCTTTTAGCTTTGACAAAGGATCATCTGGACCCAATGTCAGCTCTTTGCTCTCCTTACAGATGCTGCCAGACCTTCTGAGATTTTCTAGTATTTTATCTTTTGGTTGGAGGACAGATACTAATATTGGAGAGAACAATTTATGTCACTTAAAAGCTTGGATTGTTTGATAAGTGGCTGATAGAGAAGTCCAACACGATTAGAGAGTGAACACAGCTTTGTTAGGAGCAAATCGTGCTTTACGAGTCTAGTTGAGTTCTTCGAAAACATGACTGAACGCATTGACGAAGGAAGAGCAGTGGACGTGGTTTACATGGATTTCAGCAAGGCGTTTGGTAAGGTCCCCCGTGCAAGTCTTGAGAAGGTGAGAGGGCATGGGATCCAAGGGGCTTTGGCCTTGTGGATCCAGAACTGGCTTGCTTGCAGAAGGCAGAGAGTAGTTGTGGATGGGTCATCTTCTGCGTGGAGGTCAGTCACCAGTGGAGTGTCCCAAGGATCTGTTCTAGGATCCTTGCTGTTTGTCACTTTCATAAATGACCTGGATGAGTAAGTGGAGGGATGGGTTATTAAGTTTGCTGACGATATGAAGGGTGGTGGTGTTGTGGATAGTCTGAAGTTGCAGCAAGACATAGGTTGCAAGACTAGGCAGAGAAGTGGCAGATGGACTTCAACACAGATAAATGTGTGGTGGTCCATTTTGGTGGGACCAATGTGATGGAGTATATCAAGGGTAGGAGTCTTGGTTGTGTTGAGGAGCAGAAGGATCTTGGGATCCAGGTCCATGGGAATCTTAAATCTGCCCCGCAAGTGGAGGATATGGTCAAGAAGGCATATGGTGTGCTGGCTCTCATTAATAGAGGGATTGAGTTTAGGAGTCCAGAGGTAATGCTGCAACTTTATAAGACCTTTGTCAGACCCCACTTGGAGTACTCTGTGCAGTTCTGGTCACCTCACTCTAGGAAGGACGTGGAAGCTATTGAGGGTGTAGAGGAGACTTACAAGGATATTGACTGGATTGGGAGACATGCCTTATGAAGATAAGTTGAGGGAGCTAGATCTCTTCTCCCTGGAGAGACAAAGGTTGAGAGGCGACCTGTCAGAGGTTTGTTAGATGTTGAGAGAAATAGATGAGTGGATTCTCAGAGGCTATTTCCCAGAGTTGAAATGGTCACTATGAGAGGACATAGGTTTAAGGTGCTGGGCGTGGGGGGGGTGGTGCAAGTACAGAGGAGATGTTAGAGGTAAGTTTTTCACTCAGGTGGTGGGTGAGTGAAATTGGTTGCCATCAGTGCTGGTAGAAGCAAATTCACTGGGGTCTTAAGAGACTTCTGGATGAGTACATGGGGTAGGGAGTTACAGATAGTTCTATGGCCTGGTAGGTACTGATATGATCATCAGAGCTTGTGGGCCAAAGGGTCTGTTTGTGACGTAGTGTTCTATGTTATGAATAAATGTTCTTTACAGCCAACAGGAGCAGGTGCACACAGCTTTCTCTTTCTCTCCCCACCACTCCAACTAAAAGAAGCTTCAGGACAGCCACTCCCTTGTTCATTTCCCAATAGCTGTCTTGGTCAAACAACCTGCCTGATTTGGAAATTCAGTCAACTCTTGGAAGTTAATTGTTCCCTGGTGCATTCTCAGTAACAACACTAATTGGATTATAAACCATACAGCAAGATGCAAAAGCTCCTTCTATTTAAATTAAAATCTACCCCAAACCAATCCACGATGCAATGCTGAAACCAAAAAATGCCTAGTTTACTTTTTAAGCATTGATTTGCCTACATCATAGCTCAATTAAAACTTGGGTGTTTTCTGTGCAGTCAAAATATATCTACACCATGAATTTCAGGCCATTTCCTTAATAGTTGGGACATGTCACCTCCAGCCATCTGATACCAGAATAATGTGTCATTTTTCCTAGTTCAACCAAGATTCTTTGCATTTCACAATAATATTTCTACTTTGCAATTTAAGTCAAGTCTATGGGGTGACTTGTAAACACACTCCCCCAAATTGCAGAAAGAATGTTGATCTTAATAAGGATGTGACAGATTGATAAGGAATGAATGATTCTACTAGCCTCATGCAAAGGCTGCCTAACTGCAATTAGAGATAGAACACTACAGCACAAACAGGCCCTTCAGCCTACAAGTTGTGCTGAACACATCAAAACCTACCCAGCCATAGACCTATCTATAACCCCCAATCCCATTGGATCCCATATACTCATCCAGAAGTCTTTTAAAAGACCCCAGCAAGTTTGCCTCGACCACCACCGATGGCAGCCGGTTCCATTCACTCACCACCCTGAGTGAAAAACTTTCCCTAGCATCCCCTCTGTACTTGCTTCCCTGCACCTTAAATCTGTGCCCTCTTGTCGCAACCATTTCCGCCCTGGGAAATAGGGTGGACTCTGAGACTATCTATTCCTCTCAACATCTTGTAAACCTCTCTCAACCTTCATCTCTCCAGGGAGAACAGTCCCAGCTCCCTCAACCTGTCTTCATAAGGCATGCCTCCCAATCCAGGCAACATCCTTGTAAATCTCCTCTGCACCTTTTCAATAGCTTCCACGTCCTTCCTATAGTGAGGCGACCAGAACTGTGCACAGTACTCCAAGTGTGGTCTGACAAGGGTCCTATAAAGCTGCAGCATTACCTCCTGAGAGAGGCTGAGGGATTTGAGGTTGTTTTTGTTAGAAAGAAGGCAGCTAAGAGGAGACCTTATTGAAACATAAGATGATTAGAGGTTTAGATAGGGTGGACAGTGATAGCCTCTTTCCTAGGATGGAGAAAGCTAGCATGAGGGGACATAGCCTTAAATTAAGGGGTGGTGGTTTTAGGACAGATGTCAGAGGTAGGTTCTTTACCCAAAGGGTGGTAAGGGTATGGAATGCCTTGCCTGTGTCAGTTGTAGATGCGCCAAGTTTGGTGTTTAAGAGGTTAGTAGATAAGTTCACGGATGAAAAGGGAATGGTTTAGGTTAGAGGGTCACTGCTTGTTCCTAATTGGTCAGAGCAACATCGAGGGCTGAAGGGCATGTTCTATGTTCGCTGCAGGGCTTGGTACTGGGACCTCTTCTATTTGTAATATATATATAAATGACTTGGAAGAGGGAGTAAGTGGAGTGATCAGCAAGTTTGCAGATGATACAAAGATGGCTGGACTTGTGGATAGTGAGGAGCCTTGTCAGGCAATTCAGCAGGACATAGGCTGGTAGCTTGGGCAGACAGATGGCAGATGGAATTCAATCCTGATAAATGTGAGGTGTTGCATTTTGGGAAAGAATGTAGGGGGGAGGTATATGATAAAGGTAGACCTATTAAGAGTATAGAAATGCAGAGGGATCTGGGGGTGCAGGTGAACAAGTCTCTGAAGGTGGCAGAGCAAGTGGAGAAGGTTGTGAAGAAAGCATATAGTATGTTAGCCTTTATAGGAAGATGTGTAGAGTACAAGAGCTGGCCTTTAATATCGCAGTTCTATAAAATATTGGTTAGACCTCATTTGGAATACTGCGTCTAGTTCTGGTCACCTTACTACCGGAAGGACGTGGAGACTCTGGAGAGAGTGCAGAGGAGGTTTACCAGGATGCTGCCTGGTATGGAAGGTCTGAGTTACAAGCAGAGGTTAGGCAAATTGGGACTGTTTTCCTTAGTAGGACGTAGACTTAGAGGAGGTCTACTAGTGGTGTACAAGATTGAGGGGTATAGATAGAGTAAACAGGGTTAAGCTTTTCCCTAGGATGGACTTGAATAGCATGAGGGGTCATGGGCTTAGGGTGAGGGGTGTATGGTATAATTTGGATGTTAGAGGGAGTTTTTTTCACACGGTGGTGGGGGTATGGAATGTGCTGCCAAGTAAAGTGGTGGAGACAGGTACTCTGGAGTTATTTAAGAAATACTTAGATGGGCACATGAACAGAATGGGAATGGAGGGGTATAGAAAACTGATTTAAAATAGGGATCATGAGCCTTAGGACTCCCTGGGAAGTGTGTAAATAGATGATATCGATGTACTTGTTTTTATCCTACAGGTGCTTTGGTCCATCTTGTTGTCTAACGAGGGGCATACACGCGATGGGTCATGAGGGCTGCCCTTGGATTTTTTTGAGTATCCTAGTGCTTCACGTCATTAGTGTACACTTGACCTGGACCATTTGATGGGCAACAGTGACTATTGCTGTGCTGTGCAGCTACATGGATTTGGGCCTGTGTCTGTGGGAGTTTGTGCATTCTCCCTGTGCTTGCGTGGGTTTTCTCCAGGTGCTCAGGTTTCCTCCCATATCACAAAGATGTGCTCTTAGGCTAATTGGCAAAACAAATTCTCCCTGAATTGTCTCAAATTTGGTTTTTAATCCATAGATCTATAAACATGGACAGGGATTGCGGGTAGAGGTGGGAACATCGGGGTGGTGGTGTGGGCTTGTTGGGCTCAAGGTCCAGTTTCCTGTGCTGTTTAGTTCTTTGTTCTTTAATTCCAACTGATCCATATCCTGCTCTACCCTCTGGTCCTCATTATTATATCCACAAATCTACCAAACTGTCATCTGCAAATATTTACTAATCATGAAGTTAGATTGTACTCAATCATTTATATAAAAAGCCTTGGTATTTCCCATATTCCTGCTGGCCAATGCTTTATCATGACCTCTTTTTAGCCCTTCTTGCTTCAGTTTCTTAATCCTGTCCTTGTATTCCACATTTGCTTTGTGTTCCCAGCCTCCCAACTTTGACAAACACTTTGGTTTTCTCTTTGACTAAGCTCAAATAACTCATGATCCAATAGAGGCAATTCTGAAGTCTGCAGGAACTTGGTTGGAGAGGAGGGGACTGAGCATCAGTGCATATAGAGAACTGGCAAAGCAGATGGGATGTTGAGTTTTACAATACTGGGGTTGTTCCAGTAACATGGCTATTCTGTGTGCATTGATCCAATCAACAATAATTGTGGCTTTTTGAGACTTAACACTTCATCAATGGTCTGAGCACAATACCCACCAATAGGAGTGATGGCAATAAATTATCTCTTTGCAGCGTGCACAGCTGATGGTCAGTTCATCATTGTGATCTCCAAGAACCTGACCCGTCCTGCCCTCAACCTGTCATCTCTGTATGTGAAAGATGGACAAGAGGCTGAGTGCAAGCCTCAACTAACCACTGGGCAACTTGTGGCCTTCCGCTTTCCAGTCACCTCTTGTGGCTCCAGCAAGCGGGTGAGTATTGAAGGGTCAAGGCATTCTGCCAGTAAGTGAGGCAGCTTCTTATTAAGCAGCCTTCTCATTGCAGGAGGAAGATGGAACCTTAGTCTATGAAACAGATGTCTTGGGCAAGAGGATGATTGAGACTGGGAAGCTGGGCTCAATAACTCGGGACAGCACCTTCAGGTAGGAGGATGGTGGGAGTTGTTGGTATTGGAGGGGATGTGTTAGTGAGTGAAGCTCCAACTACTTGTGTGTGTCTGCAGCCTGCACGTCCAGTGTGAGTACAGAGGGAGGCAAGAGACTGGCTTACAGATCAATGTCACAGTTTACACGGTTTCTCCCCCACCTCCTGCTTCAGAAGATGGGATTCTGAACCTGGAACTGCGAATAGCAAAAGGTAGAGGTGTCCCTGTGTAATGGGGAATGGGATTAGTGTGGGATGTATCCATCCAGGGAGTGACTGGTTCTTGTGTCTGTGCCTCTCAGATGGTGACTACAGATCATGGTATGTGGAGAGTGACTACCCCATTTGGAGAATCCTTCAGGAGGCAGTGTTTGTGGAGGTTCGTGTGCTTGGTCGCAGTGACCCGACGCTTGTGCTGAGGCTGCATGACTGCTGGGCAACTCCTGTGCCAGCCCCAGACCATGAGGTGCAATGGAGTCTGCTGGTGGATGGGTAAGGAATGGGAAGGCTCATGGCTTTTGGACATCAATTAAGGAGATTCATGACAAGGCTGCTTCCTGTCTCTTCCCCCTTACCCCAGTAACCATAAACTCACTAGGGAGAGGGAATGCAACACCAATTGGTCTTGGTGATTCCTGTCTGATGGAATCACATGGGCTGCATGAGATCAAATGGATCTGTTCCCTTCAGGAACCTGTGATCTCTCTGATTTTTGTAGAGGCAACACTCATTGTACCAGCCAATAATGTATTCCAGAAACTCATCTTTAGCAAGATGAAAGACGTGCTCTCTATTTCTACTTCCTCATGCCCTCTGCAATGGCATCTGCAGCCTCTTGTGGTCACCCCATGGCTCCATTCTTCAGGTGCAGCTCAATGAGTGGCAAGTTCCCCTTAGCTTTTATAGTTTCATAGAATTTGATCCATTTTAGCTTGAGCTTCTCAGTGTCAATGTTTTGACCTCCTCCAGTAATATTCCACATGGAATTCTCCCTACACTGAGCCAAATGGGTGAGCCAGCTTAGAACAATGGAGTTAACTATTTCAAAGCATTCAACAGAATTGAATATTCATCATCAATGCTGCAAACTAATGATTTTATTCTTCAATTCATGAAATCCTCCTCCCTGCTCTGACACTATTTCACTGCCTGTTCCAGGTGCCCTTATGAGGGGGATGACTATCAGACTCTCCTACACCCAGTCATGTCTTCTGGCCTGAAGTTCCCAGCCCATCACAAGCGGTTTGAACTGAAAACGTTTGTTTTCTTGGACAGGGAGTCAGAGCAGCCTCTCACTGGACAGGTAAGCAAGGAAAATCCAACCCCAGACTCCCTTTCTGCCTGGCTCCATAACAGCCTGGTTCATCCAGGAACATGAAGATGACCCTAAAATGTCTCCTTTCCATTCTAGGTTTACCTGCACTGCAGTGCTGGGGTCTGCTCACCCTCTGCTCAGGATGACTGTGCCCCCAAATGTGTCCCAAGTGAGTTCTTGTTGAATCTCTTCTGAATCAGGATGATGGTTCATTATCACAGGCAGAGATGATGTTTGAATGGAATATCTGGTTAGTGTGCTGTGACTGGGGGATTCCTCTATCCCTCAGCATCAACAGCTCCCCTATCAATGGAAGGAATCTTTCTATCAGTGCTACCTCTGTAGGCTTGTCTGCACCCCTCTGCCCCATCATTGCAAACATGGGTTTGCTCTGCCTGAAACAAGGGTCCATTAAGCTTACTTGACAATCTAGCAATTTGTAGTGAGTTGTATCCAACATGTGGATAGGGATCTAAATGTTCTTTAGGGAATGGGATGGAGTACAATATAAGGGGTAGGAGTCTTAGCTGTGTTGTAGAGCAGAAGAATCTTGGGGTCTGGGTCCATAGGACTTTTAAATCAGCCTCGCAGGTGGAGGAAGTGGTCAAGAAGGTGTACGGTGTACTGGCCTTCATTAATCAAGGAATAGAGTTTAGGAGTCAGGAGGTAATGATGCAGCTCTATAAGATCCTTGTCAGACCCCAGTTGGAGTATTGTGCACAGTTCTGGTCACCTCATTATAGGAAGGATGTAGAGGCTATTGAGAGGGTTCAGGAGATTTACAAGGATGCTGCCTGGATTGGGAGGCAGGCCTTAGGTTGAGGGAGCTGGGACTCTTCTCACTGGAGAGATGTAAGTTGAGAGGTGATCTGATAGAGGTTTATAAAATGTTGAGAGGAATAGATAGTCTCCGAGTCCACCCTGAGTGGAAATGGTCAATACGAGAGGACACAGATTCAAGGTGCAGGGAAGCAAATACAAAGGAGATGTGGGGGTAGGTTTTTCACTCAGGGTGGTGAGTGAATGGAACTGACTGCTGTTGGAGGTTGTTGAGGCAAACTCACTGGGGTCTTTTAAGAGACTTCTGGATGAGTATATGGAAAAGAATAGGATAGGGGGTTATAGATAGGTCTGTGGATTAGTAGATGTGATGGGTGCAACTTGTGGGCCAAAGGGCCTGTTTGTGCTGTATTGTTCTGTTCTAAACTATCATCAATATGTAAACAGTTACAAGAATCTTCAAGTGAGAAGCTGAAATATCAAACACTAAACAGACCTTGATGTTCCACAATAGTTATTGCTCAGACCTTGCCCTGAAATGCAGTATCTAATAGCAATATAGTGAATGTGTTTACCAGAACTGATTTTCACTAATGTTTGTGCAGTGTGGTAGAGCAAGATTTTTGGCACTTGCACTAAAGTTTGATCAAATTGAGGGTTAGTCTAGGCATTTATTGGCAAACTCTGTAAATGACAACTCAATAGGTAGGGAGTGTAGACAATCTGTTCACATTACTTGATTTTGGAAAATTAATCTGAATTGGGTCTGAACTCTCTTCTCTCCCCAATAGGGAGACGCAGGAGTACCTGTGACCATGAGGGAACATTAGTGAGTGCTCCTGGCCCCATCATCCTGGCAGATGAGAGTCTTCAGTCCAAGAAACAGCAGGAAGCAAGTGGTAAGTGGAGACTTTTCACTAGTCCACCTGTGAGCTCTCTTGAATATAATGCCTTCTAATCTTCCATTAGGTGCTGCTGAATCTCCTGCTTGGGTTGTGCAAGGAGTAGCCATTGGCTCCATGATGGTGTCCCTGTGCCTGCTGGTGGTGATGGCTGCAGTGTACATGAAGAGACCAAAAGCTGTTGCTTCTCAATGTAGTGAAATTGAACAGTGTAGAATCTGAACAAAAATAAATACAAGATGAATGTGTCCTGGGTGTTTTTCTGTGAACCATGAAATAGCAAAAGTTCACCAAGCAGTCACATTGAAATTCATTTCCAATCCTGCTGCTAATGAGGAACATGGAGTCACTGATTCTAACATGCACCATCTTGTTTTCAGCTGGTTTATGGACAGGTATTCTTGATTTGTAAAATTGGTTAATACACAATTACTTCCCTTTAGTCCTCTCTTGTACCTTGTGTGCAGATTAAACCATTAGACCCAAGGAAAGAACACACTCTATCCTGAAATGTAGCAGAGAATAAAACCTTAAATTGAGCCATGTAGCAGCAATTGTGTTTTGTAGTTGTCCCAACAAGGCTAATCACCATCTTCTTGCATAAGAAGCAATTCTCTTTCCTACACAAGTATTTGAAAGGACTATCCAGTTTGTACCACTTCTCCTGCCCCATAGACCTGTGGACAAGAACATGTCTGAGTACCAGAGCAATATTTACCCAAAACTTCACTAGAAAGGTGAGTTGTAAACTTCACTGTACAGAGTTCCAAGAAGGTGCATACTAGCAATATCCCTCTTTAACATCCTGCCTTGATGACAGCTTGAGGGTTTATGCTCAGATCAAATATTTTCTGATGCTTGGTATTTTTTGTGCTGAAGCAGCTGTCAAATCTTTTAATTACTGCTATCCACAGCCTCTTCCTCTTATCTAAAGGTGAGGGCAAGTGGAAAGACATGCGTAGTTTTCACATTCTTGGTAAGATCACAAATAGCCCTAAAACCTGTTACAATGATCAGTACCAAATGCTCCAGCTTCCATTAATTCTGGATGTAAATATCTCTCTCAAATGGAAAATGTCAGTGCATTGCAAGATCTGTCCTAAAATCACTTTTTTCTTAACCTTGCTGTAAGATCTGTATGATTGTGTTTGAGACACTGCATTGGCTGGTAGTGAATATGAATATACCTTTTTTGCAATTTTTTTACAGCCAAAGGGGCAGTGAGGAGGATGTAGAGATGTTTTTGTGATTTGGACAGGCTGAGTGTGGGCATGTGTAGTAGAAGTTTCAGATGGGTAAATAAGATCATCAGCTTCAGTGGCAAAAACAGGCCAATTATTATTGGGATGGGTATGAATTGAGAGGATACTCTGATCTTGGTATCCTTAATTTTCAATTGTGAAAAATAACCACACAGACAGCAAATGTTATGTTGCCCCTTCATAGCAAGAGGATTTGAGTATAGGGATGGTTTTTCTGTAATTGTATCAGGAGTTGGTGAATCTCACCTGGAGCATTGTGGTATTTTAGTGTCTTTCTTTCCTGAGGAAGGATGTCTTCACTAAAGAGTACAGTGAAGGTTTACCCAGCTGATTTCTAGCATGGCAGGTCTGTCATGAGGTGAGACTGAAGTCAGTTAAGATTATATTCACTGGAGATGAGAAGAGAGGATCTCAAACTTCTGACAAGGTAGATTTCAGAAAGAATGTTCCTGATGGGCAGCCCAGAACTAGGGATCATAGTGTGAGGGTAAGGGGTGAACCTTATGACTGAGGAGGGTGGAAATTTTTTTCAAGAGTGAGTTTGTGGAATTCACCATCAGTAGTTGAAGTCAAAGCATCTAACTTTTCCTTGAAATCACACACAGCTCTTGAGGCTAAAGGGATATGGGGGAAGACAGGATCAGGATATTGAATTTCATTATCATATGAAGGGCTGAATGGCCTCTTTCCTCTTAGTGTGGGTGGATTGAATGGCCTATTGCATGTTGCTCTGTGGGTCATACTGACCAATTGGTGTTGATTTAGGGACTGCACCAAGGAGCAACTGGCATGTTTTTGTTAATTCAAACCAGGTTAGTTATCTGGTCGAGGGAGCCTTTGGGAAGTGAACCAGGGAATGGCAGACCCAAAGCTTTTAGTTGAAAGAAGATGCCATGTGTAAACAGCTCCTTCTGGCTGCAAAAAAATATTTTCTACACTCTTCCCCAATCAGAACTCTATATGTTCCTTCAACATTAGTATCTGTTCTGATGAGTGCAGTTGAATGCTCGTAGGCAGAGGATTAAATATCAGTATATAGTGAAACAAGGAGGTGATGTTGATGGATACTATTGACTTAGATCAGGGACAACTGGACTGTATTTGGTTTGCTTTGAAAAGCAGTCTCTTACACAAAAAGATCAGCTACCTGGAGCCCAATAATCTCTCTCCTTTCTCTTTAGCTTACTGTACAAACAGTATTAGCAAAACTAAATAGAGGTAATGTTACAGAGATGGATGTCACTAAAAGATTACAGTGTGTGTTCATAGGGATGCCTGTAGTATTCACAATTGTCACATTGAAGTACTGGAGAAAGTGCAGACAGGCCTGGAGTTGGCAAATACAGAGCAAGATCAGAATTCTACAGGAGAGGTTGCAGAGTTTCTCCATTAGCTTCCACATCTTGTGTAAGCTCTACATAGACGGTGACTGAGGTTGCAATGAGGTCCCTGGTGCTATGAGGCTGCAGTGCTTGCTCCTGTGCCACCCCGTTGTGTTAAATTCCAAATATTCTTTGGATTGGGAAGGAAGTGTGACGTTGATTAGAAAAATATTGGAATCTCAGCAATGTTAGAGGATTTAACTAAAGGGGAAAATCAGTTAGCGAAGGATATTTGGATTTTTCAACCTTGCCTAAAATAGTCAGAATATAAGACAAGGACTCATGGGATGGGTAACATTAGTACAGATACAGGGTTTGAATGGACATCATATCAGCAGGCTGTATCTAGTGGGGTGTAGTGAGCAGTGTTGACAAGGGCACTGAGGAATATATTCAATGATAAAACTAGGTGGGTGACAAGTTGCGAGAGTGGGTGGGGAGAATGTACCATCTCCCCTTGATAATCGAACATCAATAAATTGATTAAATCCTCCAACATTCTAGGGGTCAACAAGAAACATGTACTTCTAACTGATCAACTATATAAATACCATAGTTACAACAGGCCAAAGGTAGAATGCACTATCCAGTGCTTAGATCAGCATCCCACCCACTGCTGCTACTGTGAACTGGAGCATTGTGGACCATCTACAAGATACACAGCAGCAGTTCATCAAGACTCCTTTAATATATTCCAAAGCCACAACCTCTACTGCAGATGGAGAAGGGCAGGAGGCCTATAAAAACATTAGTACCTGGCGGTTACCCACCAATTCACACCATCCTGACTTGGAACAACATCACCATACTCTCAATGTAATTTCAAAATCCTCATACTCCCTCCCCTCCCAACAGCCCTGTACTTACACTTGATGGTCTGCAGCTATTCAAAGTTGTTTCACCACCTGAGCAATAAACATCTTGTCAGTTTGATAGAAATATATTTTTGTCGTGTTTCTTGTGCAGGATTTTTCATAGTCACTTCCATTGTCAGTGCCACCTTGTCTGGATTGACCAGCACCATGTTGATGCTGTATAGGCATAATTGATCTTAATTACTGGAATGTTTGTTTGTAACCTGTTCTAATGCAGGTCTGTTCATCTGGTGGCAAAAAGGGACTGAAATTGACTATATCTTTGCAATTAATACAATATACATATACCTATCATATATATAGTGGAGTACTAACAGTGTGAAATGAGAAGTTTTGCAAGATGATGACATTGTTACCTAAATATTTCAATTGATAAACATATGCTAATTTTTTGTTCTATTCCAACTGTTATTAAATAAAGTTTGTTCTAATAAAAGCTTCCAACTGGTTTAATGGAATCACACCTGGAGTAAAACAGTTTCTGCCCAAACTAATGTGAAAATCACATAACCTTTTTAATATGTTTTGGAGTTTCTGATCAGGTACCAAACAGTGGGTAGAACAATGGCAATGTCGGTTAATGCAGTGACGTATTTGTGATTCATTTTGGCAGGAAAAATGTGGAGAGACAATACTCACCAACTGGAGAACTGCATCCAGTTCTGAGCGTCTTATTTGAGGAAGGATGTGACAGCCGCAGTAATGAGAACCTGGGTGAGATTTTGGAGGGTCATGTGACCAATTGGGCCAAAGTACATGAATCATTGGGCTGAGAACGAGCTCCCCCCGTCCTCTACCCCCCCCCCCCCACCCCAACCCCCGGATAGTCTGGAGACTGGAGTCAAAGTAATTGCGAGCGTCTCTCTCACTCTCTGTATACAGTTACTCCTGTTAATAAATACCTCTTCAGTTACTCCATGCTGGTTGCCATTCTTTGTAAGATATTACATTAATAACCAGGTTCAATCACACAGTTCCCCTTTGCCATGGAGAACAGCAGAGCAAACTTCATGTACATGTTATTGGAAGCATTCCTTTATTGTGAACCATGCAAAGGAATTCTTTATTGTGTTATAGAAATGGAATCATAGAAACCATACAGTACAGAAAGAGGCCATTCAGCCCATTGAGTCTGCACTGACCACAATCCCACTCAGTCCCTACCCCCATACCCCTGTATATTTTACCCACTAATCCCTCGAACCTACACATCTCAGGACATTAAGAAGCAATTTTAGCATGGCCAATCAACCTAACCCATACATGTTTGAACTGTGGGAGGAAAGCAGAGCACCTGGAGGAAACCCGTGCAGACATGAGGAGAATGTGCAAAGGCAGTGACCCAATTCTGAATTGAACCCAGGTCCCTGGAGCGGTAAAGCAGCAGTGCTAACCATTGTGCTACCGTGCCACCCCAATTATTGTAAATAGTTTATATTTTGTTGGTATGAGTGAATAAGGGATTTAAAAGGGGAGGGATGGAGCAGACAGTCCCTTTAAGGAGTGATGTTTTGGGAGGTCATTCAGTCAATCAGGCCAAAGTGCACCAATCCTGGGGCTGAGCACAGGTACCCCAGGCAGCCTGGAGACAAAATAATCAGGAGCATCTCTCTCATTCCCTGTGTACAGTTGCTCCTGTTAATAAATATCTCTTTAGTTACTCCAGTCAGTGGCTGCCACTCTTTGCAAGATATTATCAAGGATTGGAGAGAGAACAGAGAAGATTCACAAGGATGATTACAAGGATAAAGAACAGCAGCTATAAGGATAGATTGGAGAGGTTGGGTCTGTTTTTCATGGAGTGGAGCAGGCTGAATGTTAGAGATATCCAACGAGTTATTTGCTTGTCCACCAGCATTCTTCACTGCATATAAATAGGGACTTTGATCCATTGATTAGGTGATTACATATCTGTATCTACACCTTGCTGCTATTGGTGTTCAGAATGCAGGGTACTCTGTGTGATAGCTACACTAAATTGTGGTCTATTGTCCTGTGGTATTCCTGTGCCGTTCCCAGCTCACTCCTCTGCAAGTGCATTGAAGAGCTACTAAGCTCACTGGTGATGAAGGAGTGAAGGCCGGTTGTGATGCTGCACAATTCTGCTGCTGTGATGGTCCTTAATTCCCGACTTTCGAACTATTAGACCTGCCCTTACTCCATCTCACCGACAGGGTCCCCAACTGGGATTCAATGTATTCCTGGAGGTTTCATCACACGATCTTCCCCCAAGTTCCAGCCATTAGTCACCAACACATCCATCCCTGTGATGTACAGCTTCCACTCCAACTCCATTTTCAAGTTTGCTGATGACATCACTGGAATGGGTCGGATCTCAAACAATGGTGAGACGGAGTATAGGAGAGAGATAGGGAATCTGGTGGAATGGCGCAATGATAACTATTTCTCTCTCAATGTCAGTAAAACAAAGGAGTTAATCATTGATTTCAGGAAGCGTAGTGGAGGTCATGCCACTGTCTACGTCAAAGGTGATGAACTGGAAATGGTCGAAAGCTTCAAGTTTCTAGGTGTCCAGATCACCAAATATCTGTCCTGGTCCCTCCACGCTGATACTGTATAGAAGAAAATGCACCATCGCCTCTATCTCCTCAGGAGGCTAAGGAAATTTGGAATGTGCCATCCAGCCCTTACCGGTTTTTACAGATGCTCCATAGAAAGCATTCTTTCTGGATGTATCACAGCTTGGTGTGGCTCCTGCTGTGACCAATACCACATAAAACAACAAATGGTTCTGAAAGAAGCCCAGTCCATCACTCAAACCAGCCTCCCATCCATTGACCCTGTCTCCACTTCCTGCTGCCTCAGAAAAGCAGCCAGCGTGATTAAGGATCTCAGACACCCCAGACATTCTCTCTTCCACCTTCTTCCATTGAGAATAAGGTACAAAAGTCTTAGAACATGTACCAATCCTCTGAGGAACTGCTTCTTCCCTATTGCCATCAGACTTTTGAATGCATCTCCCTATTTCAAGCTGATCTTTCTCTGCATCTTACCTATAACTATACTCTGCACTCTAACCTTTCCTTTACCACTGTGTACTCTATGAATGGTATATTTCACCTATGTACCACAAAGAAAATCACCTTTCCCTGTACCAGAATACGCATGACAGTAATAAATCAAATATCAGATATTCTACACCAATTGGAAAGCAAAAAGACTCATCACCCACCCGGATAACTGTCAGCCAAGCAGCCTTTCCCCATTTTCAATGTTTTTTATATCTGGTAAAGAGAAATGTGGAAAGAAAATGGGAAAAGAAACCAATCTTTCTGATTGTTCCCCAGGATTGGACACAGCAGTGTCCTGGAGATTTGATCCTCAATTCCTGGAGACTCCAGGCTACTCCTGGAGAGCGAGGATGCTGCCTGATGTGGAAGGTCTGAGTTACGAGGAAAGATTAGGCAAATTGAGACTGTTTTCCTTAGAAAGATGTAGACTTAGAGGAGATCTAATAGAGGTGTACAAGATTATGAGTGGTATAGATAGAGTAAACAGGGCTAAGCTTTTTCCGAGGATGGACTCAAATAGCACGAAGGGTCACGGGCTGAGGGTGAGGGGGGGTAAGGTATAATTTGGATGCTAGAGGGAGTTTTTTCACACAGAGGGTGGTGGGGGGTATGGAATGCGCTGCCAAGTAAAGTGGTGGAGGCAGGTACTCTGGAGTTATTTAAGAAACACTTAGATGGACACATGAACAGAATGGGAATGGAGGGGTATAGAAAACTGATTTAAAATAGGGATCATGAGCCTTGGGAGTCCCTGGGAAGTGTGTAAATAGATGATGATATTGATGTACTTGTTTTTATCCTACAGGTGCTTTGGTCGACCTTGTTGTCTAACGAGGGGCATACACGCGATGGGTCGTGAGAGGGCTGCTCTTGGACCTTTTGAGAGTATCCTAGTGCTTCACGTCGTTAGTGTATGCTTGACCTGGACCATCTGATGGGCAACACGACAGCTCAGTGACTATCGCTGTGCTGTGCAGATACATGGATTTGGGCCTGTGTCTGTGGGAGTTTGCGCATTCTCCCCGTGATTGCGTGGGTTTTCTCCGGGTGCTCCGGTTTCCTCCCACATCCCAAAGATGTGCTCTTAGGCTAATTGGCAAAACAAATTCTGCCTAAATTGTCTCAAATTTGGTTTTTAATCCATAGATCTATAAACATGGGCAGGGATTGTGAGTAGCAGTGGGAACATCAGGGTGGCGGCGCGGGCTCGTTGAGCGGAAGGGCCTGTTTTCCGGGCTGTTTTGTTCTTTGTTCTTTGGTTTAGTAACCAGTGAACTGCACTATATGCTGATGTCATTCTATATTCCCCTAAATCTAACTTTTAAATCCCGCAGAGAGGCTCCAAGTCAAACTTTCTTTCCTGGAACAGACTTGAGTGGGTGCATTTGCTAAAGTGGAATTGGGAGCAGGAATGAGGCAGTGGAGAGAGGCAGAGAATTGGAGCTGATTAAAGATGCGGAATCGCTTCCCGAGTATCCCGTGGCACAGGGAGCCTCTGCAATGGGATTGCAGCTGGATTCCCGGCTAGAAAACGGGCTGGTGTTTGCGGGAAGTGATTGTCCTGATTCACTCGCCGGGATGGGAGGTTGGCTGTTTTCTTGGGTTCTCTGCTTCCTGGGCGCCTCCTCAGTGTCAGGCCAGCCGCTCCTCTTGGGGAGGGATGATGTTTGTGTGCCAGAGGCAGGCTGGAGATTTGAGTGCGGTCACTCCGGGATCAGCAGCGCTGAGTGTATCCGCCAGGGTTGCTGCTTTGATCCCCGGAGCTCCAGCCCCCATCGCTGTTTCTACAGTCTGAGAAAGAGCCCAGGTAATTACAAGACTCGCCCTCCCAGTCTAGTGGAGACAGAGAGAGGGGAGAATCTAACTGGGAAATGGGGCATTTGTTGGTGCCTCACTGTGTGAAGTGTAGGAACGGAGGGAATCTTCAGCTTGAGTGAAGGAGTTAACTGAGTAATTTGGATGGTTTTAGACTAAGTTCTGAAGGTGGGAGGCTCTGTGACTGGAGTTAGAGAGAATCTCTGGCATGAGATCAGCAAATGTGCCTCAGTTTGTTAATATTTACCCCAGTTCCCCAATGAGTGAGTCTATAGTGATAGTGCTCACACTGAGAAATCCCAATGGACCAGTTTAACCATGTCTGTGGATGCTGGAATTTGAAACCAAATGTGAATGCTGGAAAATCAAGATTGACCCCATCTGTAAGGTGAGACCAGATCTGACTGAGTCCATGACCCTTTGTCAAAGCTCTGGACTGGGAACATCAGCTCCTTTCTCCCCTCACAGATGCTGTCAGACCCCATGAGATTTTCTTTTGGTTAGCCAAGCCTGTGATTGGCCATCTAAACTGAGTGTAGGTCACATTTGTGCAATGATGTGACTTGGAGTATGCTGTAGACCTCCAAATAGCTAGAGCAGGGAAGGAACAATAGCTGTAGAGAAATCTTGGGGATTGCTTGGTAATTGTTTAGGAGCACTTTCTTGATTAGTTTATTCTTGACTCAATAGAAAAGTGGCATTTCTGGGGAGGTGTAATTGCTAACTGAAAATAAGTTCACTTTGAGAAGGATTGACTGTAAAGTAGCAATATCAAAGTAACTTGAGCCCCTTCCCATTGTGCCCCAATAAGACCCATTGCACCTTCACAGAAGTGCAAAGTAAGGTTTGAACACATTACTAATGAGCTAGAATCTGAGATATTGCAGTGATAATTGAGCCTGGCTGTGCTGGGGTAGATTGGTCTCCTGGTCTGTATGGCTTGCAGCTCAGTTTCTGGGGGTGGAGATGGAAGGGTTTTGTTGATCTCTATCTTCCCTCAAAATATGGGTGTTACCTGTCAATGGTAAGGATTGATTTTTGGTAAAGACAAATTGGGCTCCTTGGGAATCAAGGAGTGACAATGAAGTTGTGTTGGACACATTGATTGTAATGGAAGATTACTTAATGGA
This sequence comes from Sphyrna mokarran, assembly GCA_024679065.1. Lineage (NCBI taxonomy): Eukaryota > Metazoa > Chordata > Chondrichthyes > Carcharhiniformes > Carcharhinidae > Sphyrna > Sphyrna mokarran. The sequence goes on from JAGIQG010000026.1 coordinate 38,725,747, forward strand.
ATACAGTGGATGCTGTCTACAGAAACTTGAAAGCATGAGATGCAAGTAGTATGGATGGTGGATAATGAGGAATGGGTGAGTCCTGTAATTACAAAAGCCCAGCAGAATGGGCAGATAAGGCTGATGGCATTTAATGGAGAGATGATGTCTTTTGGTGATGGGGATCAAGACAATTCTGAAGTCTGCAGGGGCTGGGAGGAACTGTGTGCATCAGTGAATATCAGTGTATATTGAGTCACTGTTGGGCTTTACAAGATTGGGCTTGTCGTGATGAGTAACTGATTCTAGTAGTTGTTCATAGCTTTTTGAGACTTGAACTTTATCAATGGTCTGAGCACAAAACTCACCAATAGGAGCAGTGGCAATAAATTCTCTCTTTGCAGCATGCACAGCTGATGGTCAGTTCATCATTGTGATCTCCAAGAACCTGACCCGTCCTGCCCTCAACCTGTCATCTCTGTATGTGAAAGATGGACAAGAGGCTGAGTGCAAGCCTCAACTAACAACTGGGCAACTTGTGGCCTTCCGCTTTCCAGTCACCTCTTGTGGCTCCAGCAAGCGGGTGAGTATTGAAGGGTCAAGGCATTCTGCCAGTAAGTGAGGCAGCTTCTTATTGAGCAGCCTTCTCATTGCAGGAGGAAGATGGAACCTTGGTCTATGAAACAGATGTCTTGGGCAAGAGGATGATTGAGACTGGGAAGCTGGGTTCAATAACTCGGGACAGCACCTTTGGGTAGGAGGATGGTGGGAGTTGTTGGTATTGGAGGGGATGTGTTAGTGAGTGAAGCTCCAACTACTTGTGTGTGTCTGCAGCCTGCACGTCCAGTGTGAGTACAGAGGGAAGCAAGAGACTGGCTTACAGATCAATGTCACAGTTTACACGGTTTCTCCCCCACCTCCTGCTTCAGAAGATGGGATTCTGAACCTGGAACTGCGAATAGCAAAAGGTAGAGGTGTCCCTGTGTAATGGGGAATGGGATTAGTGTGGGATGTATCCATCCAGGGAGTGACTGGTTCTTGTGTCTGCCTCTCAGATGGTGACTACAGATCATGGTATGTGGAGAGTGACTACCCCATTTGGAGAATCCTTCGGGAGGCAGTGTTTGTGGAGGTTCGTGTGCTTGGTCGCAGTGACCCGACGCTTGTGCTGAGGCTTCATGACTGCTGGGCAACTCCTGTGCCAGCCCCAGACCATGAGGTGCAATGGAGTCTGCTGGTGGATGGGTAAGGATTGGGAAGGGGAATGGCTTTTGGACATCAATTAGGGAGATTCATGACGAGGCTGCTTCCTGTTTCTTCCTTCCATACCCCACCACTGCCCCAGGAACCACCAATACCCAGGAAGAGGAATTTTGCACCAATACTGAATCCATTTAGTGATGGAGGTCACATGAGCCAGACTTGCCAAATGGTTCTGCTCCCTTCAGGAACCCATGTGACCTCTTGCTGATTTGTGGCATAGCACCCATTGTACCAGCCAATAATATATTGCAGAAACTCGTCTTTGGCAAGAAGAAATGTGCTCTTTATTTCTATTTCCTGATGTCTTCTGCAACATCTGCAGCCTCTTGTGGCTATCCCATGGCTACATTCTTAGGTGCAGGTCAATGAGTGACAAGTTCTTTAAATTGGAATCTCTGGTTTGATACCTTATGGTTCTGGTGCTCTGTAAATCACAAGTCCCCCTTAATTTGATTCTATAATCAGAACCATAGAAAATTATAGCTCAAACAGGTCTTTTGGCCCTTGTCTGTGCTGAACATTTTTTTTTTTGCCTAGTCCCACTGAACTGCACTCTAACCATATCCCTCCACACCTCTCTCATCCATCAACCTATCAAAGCTTTTAAATGTTAAGTGACCCTGCATTTACCACTTTATCTGACAGCTCATTCCACACTCCACCACTGAAGACCCCCTAATATTCTGAAACTTTTCTCCCTTAACCTATGTCCTTGGGTTTTTCCCTAGCCTCAGTGGGGGGTGAAATGCCACTTGGCATTCACTCTATCTATGCCCATCAATTTTGTACACCTCTATCAAATCTCCCCTCATTGTTCTATGCTCTAGGGGGAAAGTGTCCTAACTTATTCAATTTCTTTCCCTGTAACTCAGCTCATATTAGCACACTTTAGTCAAGTCTAAGTCACAATGTTTTGACCTTCAATAATCCCCTTGGCACTCTCCTGTCCTGAGAACAAATGGGTGAGCCAGCTTAGAACAATGGTGTGAACTAATTGGAAAAATTCAGAAGAATTGAATATTCATTATTTCATGTCCATTGGACACTGCAGTGGCTAGGGTGCATTATTGACCCTAATAATATTTTAATTTGTCTTAAGTTTCCTAGTACTCTTCAGCCTGTTTTTTGGGGAGCTGCTCCTTTATTTTGAATTTAATTTGAGTTTGTTTTATTTGGTTTGACCTTGAGGCCAAACTACTAATTGTCCAACTCATTAAATGCCCCTCCCTGCTCTCTGACACCATTTTGCTGCCTGTTCCAGGTGTCCCTATGAGGGGGATGACTATCAGACTCTCCTACACCCAGTCATGTTTTCTGGCCTGAAGTTCCCAGCCCATCACAAGCGGTTTGAACTGAAAACGTTTGTTTTCTTGGACAGGGAGTCGGAGCAGCCTCTCACTGGACAGGTAAGCAAGGAAAATCCAAGGCCAGACTCCCTTTTCTGCCTGGCTCCATAACAGCCTGGTTCATCCAGGGACATGAAGATCACCCTAAAATGTCTCCTTTCCATTCTAGGTTTACCTGCACTGCAGTGCTGGGGTCTGCTCACCCTCTGCTCAGGATGACTGTGCCCCCAAATGTGTCCCAAGTGAGTTCTTGTTGAATCTCCTGAATAGGGATGATGTTTGAATGGAATATCTGGTTAGTGTGCTGTCTGGGGGATTCCTCTACCCCTCAAGCTCCTCCCATTGCTGTTGATGCTTTCTATCAGTGGGTGCTACAACTGTAGGCCTGTCTGCACCCCTCTGCCCATTGCAAACATGTTTCTGCTTCCCCTTAAACAAGGGTGTCACCAAGTCTAGTTGGTAATCTAGCAAATTGTAGTTTTTATCCACTGTGGAAAGGTATCTCGATGCTTTGGGAACTGCATTGTTAATATGTAAACAGTCAATTTTCTATGAAAAATTGAAGCTGAAATATCAAACATTAATGACATTTTCAATTATTTTATCCTAAAACTGAGTTTCTAACAGCAATATGATGGGAATGTTTACTAGCATTCACTAATGCTTGTGCAGTGTGGCAGAGCAAGACACATTTCAGGATTTCTGCACTTTCACTAAAAGTTGTGAAGTGAGGGCTAGGCATTTATTGACGAATTGCCATCCATAATGGGGAGGGAGCACATACATTCTGTACACATCACTGGAGGATCTTTGGGAAAATTAACCTGAATTGGGTCTGAACTATCTGACTTCTCTCCCCAATAGGGAGACGCAGGAGTGTCCATGACCATGAGGGAACATTAGTGAGTGCTCCTGGCCCCATCATCCTGGCAGATGAGGGTCTTCAGTCCAAGAAACAGCAGGAAGCAAGTGGTGAGTGGAGACTTTTCACTAGTCCACCTGTGAGCTCTCCTGAATATAATGCCTTCTAATCTTCCATTAGGTGCTGCTGAATCTCCTGCTTGGGTTGTGCAAGGAGTAGCCATTGGCTTCATGATGGTGTCCCTGTGCCTGCTGGTGGTGATGGTTACAGTGTACATGAAGAGACCAAAAGCTGTTGCTTCAGTGTAGTGAAATTGAAGTGTAGACCCTGAACAAAAATAAAGCTGAGATGAACATGTGCTGGGTGTCTTTCTGTGAACCATGAAATATGACAAGGTTAGCAAGGAGTTACACTGATTTTACTGAAATCCTGCTGCTAACAGGAAACATGGTGTCAGTGATTCTAACACACACCATCTTGAGTGTTTGAGACACCTGCATTGGCTGGTAGAATCTCTGAATGTGCCTTCCTGTAATTTAGTTACAGCTAAATGGGCAGTGATGAGGAAGCACAATTGCTTCAGTGTGACTTAATAGAACATAGAATTTTACAGCGCAGAACAGGCCCTTTGGCCTTCAATGTTGCGCTGACCAATTAGGAAAAAGCAATGACCCTCTAACCTGAACCATTCCCTTTTCATCCATAAACTTATCTACTAACCTCTTAAATGCCACCAAACTTGGTGCATCTACAACTGATGCAGGCAGGGCATTCCATACCCTTACCACCCTCTGGGTAAAGAACCTACCTCTGACATCTGTCCTATTGGACATATTTCATTTAAATAAATAAGGTTATCTGCTTTTAGTAGCAAAAACAGGGAGGCAGATTATTATTGGAATGGGTATGAATTGAGGATACTCTGACCTTGGTATCCTTGTGCAAAAATGGCTGAAATTAAGCATGCAGACAGCAAATGGTATATTGCCCTTTTTATAGTCAAGGATTGGAGTATAGGGATGTTTTTCTGTAAATTGCATAGGGGGTTGGTGAGGTCACACCTGGAGTACTGTGAAGTTTTGGTGTCCTTACTGAGGAAGGATGCCCTTGCTATAGAGGGAGTACAGTGAAGGTTTACCAGGCTGATTCCTGAGATGGCAGGTCCATCATGAGTTGAGACTGAAGTCAGTAAGATGATATTCAGTGGGGATTAGAAGAGAGGATCTCAACTTCTGAGATTCAAAGAATGTGCCTGATGGGGAATGCAGAAGTAGGGATTGTAGTGAGGATAAGGGGTGAACCTTATACCTGAGATGAGTGGGAGTTTCTTCAACAGTGGTGAGTTTGTGGAATTCACTATCAGTAGTTGAAGTTAAAATATGATTTAATTTTTCCTTGAAAACACACACAGCTCTTGAAGCTAGAGATATGGGGGAATGGGAGGATCACAGTATTGAATTTCATTATCATATGAAAGGCTGAATGGGCTCCTCTTTGCTCTTGATTTTGGGTGGATTGAATTCAAGTAGAATGATTGGCCTATTGCTTTATCATTCACAATGATCAACTGGTGTTAATTTAAGGACTGCACCAATGAACAACTGCCAGGTTTTTGTTAATTCAAACCAGGCTCGTTGGCTGGCCAAGGTTCCCATTGGGGAATGGCAGTCCCAAAGCTTTTTGCTTGGGGGGAAATATATAATGTATGGATAGCTCCTGTCCACACTATCTTGCAAAGAAGAATGTTTTCTTTGTAAAATATTCTCTTCCAATAATCAGAACTCTATACAATATACATTCCTTTTAATATTAGGATCTGATCAGTACAACATGTAATGCTTCAACAGTACAATGCTCATAGCCAGAGGAATAAATATCCGTATATAGTAAAACAAGGAGGTAATGTGATTGGATATTAATGGCTTAGATCAGGTACAACTGGACCATATTTGGTCTGTATTGACAAGTAGTCTGTTGCACCAAAAAACAATCGGCTGAGTGGAGCCTAACAAGCTGTCTTATTTTTCTCTGTAGCTTACTACACACATACAAATGGTATTAGGGGGAAAAATTAAATGGAGGTAATGTTATAAAGATCAGTACTACTAAAAATTACAATGTGATAGGATGCCTGTACTGTTCACAACTGTGTCCGGTTGATGTACTGGAGAAAGTGCAGACTGGAGTAGGCAAATGCAGATCAAGATCAGAATTCTACATTGAGATTCCAGCATTTCTCTATAGCTTCCGATTCTTCACATCACAAACAGAATTTCAAAGGAAGTTGCTGCCTCATCTGAGTGATGGTTTAGGTTGTAGAATGATAGAACCCTTACAGTTAAGATGGAGGCTATTTGGCCTATTGAATCTGCACTAACTCTCCAACAGAGCATCTTGACCACATCCGCTCATGCACTATCCCTATAACTCTATACATTTATTCAATTCATCCCCCTAAGCTATGTACTTTGGGACACTAATGGGCAATTTATCATGGCCAATCCCTCCAAATGGTACATCTTGGTACTATGGGAGAAAAAAGGAGGGCCCAGAGAAAACCCATGCAGACACAGGCAGAATGTGCAAGCTCCACACAGACAGTGACTGAGGTTGTAATTGAGGCTGCAGTGCTTGACCCTCTGCCACCCCTTGTGCTCTCTGATGTTACAAATATTTTTAGGTTGTAGAATATTTGGGAGGGAAGTGTGACGTTGATTAGGAAACTATTGGAATATAGGCAATGTTAGAGGATTTAACTAAAGGGGAAAGTCAATGAAGTATATCTGCAATTTCAGAAGGTATTTGGATTTATCAATCCTGCCTAAAATAGAATCTAAGCCAAGGACTCATGGGATGAGTAACATTAGTACAGATATAGGATTCAAATGGACATCATATCAGCAGGCTGTATCTAGTGGGGTGCAGTGAGCAGTGTTGACAAGGGCACTGAGAAATATATTCAATGTTAAAACTAGGTGGGCAGCAAGTTGTGGAGGACAAGTTGTGAGAGTGGGTGGGGAGAATGTCCCATCTCCCCTTGATATTCAAACATCAATAAACTGATGAATCCTCCAACATCTCAGGGATCGCCAATTAACAAGAAATGTGTACCTCCAACTGACCAACTATATAAACACCATGTTTACAATAACAGACCAAGAGTAGAACGCACTATCCAGTGCTTGGATCAGTATCCCATCCCCTGCTGCTGCTGTGAACTGGAGGAGTGTGGATCATCTACAAGATACACAGCAGCAATTCATCAAGTGTCCTTTAATACAGTCCAAGGCCACAACCCCTACCGCAGAAGGGCAAGGGCAGCAGAAGCATAGGAACACTACAATCTTCAGGTTACTCATCAACTCACATCTCTCTCACTCTCTGTATACAGTTACTCCTGTTAATAAATAGTTCTTTAGTAACTCCACTCAGCAGTTGCCACTCTTTCCAAGATATTACAAAGGATTGGAGACAGAGCAGAGGAGATTCACAGGGATGATTCCATGGATAAAGAACAGTAGATATAAGGATAGATTGGAGAAGTTGAGTCTGTTTTCCATGGAGAGTAGTAGGCTGAATGTTAGAGATATCCAACTAGTTATTTGCTTAACCACCAGCATTCTTCACTGGATATAACAGGGACTTTGATCCATTGATTAGGTGACTACATATCTATCTACACCTTGCTGCTATTGGAGTTCAGAATGCAGGGTACTCTGTGTGATAGCTACACTAAATTGTGGTCTATTGTCCTGTGGTATTCCTGTGCCATTCCCAGTTCACTCTTCTGCAAGTACATTGAAGAGTTACTTGGCTCACTGGTGATGAAGGAGTGAAGGACAGTTGTGATGCTCCTCAATGCATTCTTGGAGGTTTCATCACATGATCTTCCCGCAAGTTCCAGCCATTAGTCACCAACACCTCCGTCCCTGTGATGTACAGCTTCCACTCCAACTCCATTTTCAAGTTTGCTGATGACACCACTGTAATGGGTCGGATCTCAAACAACGGTGAGACAGAGTAAAGGAAAGAGATAGGGATTCTGGTGGAATGGCACGATGATAACTATTTCTCCCTCAATGTCAGTAAAACGAAGGAGATAATCATTGATTTCAGGAAGCCTCTGTCTAAACATTGGTGATGACGGGGAAATGATCAAGAGCTTCGGGTTTCCAGGTGTCTAAATCACCAACAACCCATCCTCATCTCTCTCCACACCGACACTATAGATGAGAAAGACCACCAACGTCTCTACCTTCTCAGGAGGCAAAGGAAATCCGTCATGTCTGGGCCAAAGGGCTTCTTCTGCCCTGTATGATTCTATATCCACTACGACTCTCACCAACTTTTACAGATGCACCATAGAAAGCAATCCTTCTGGCTGCATCACAGCTTGGTGTGGCTCCTGCTCTGACAAAGATCACAAAAAAACTACAAAGAGTTGTGTACAAATCTCAGTCCATCATGCAAACCAGCCTCCCAACCACTGTCTCCATCTTCACTTCCTGTTGTCTCGGAAAAGAAGGCAGCTTAATCAAGGACCCCACCCACTCCAGACATACTCTTTTCAGTCGGGAAAAAGATATAAAGATTTTAGTAAGGTATTTCATTATGTTCTGTATGGTTTGGCTCATGAAGAAGATAAGGAAGTGTGGGATAGAAGGACATTTGGCCAATTGGATAAGTAACTGGCTATATCATAGAAGATAGAAGGTGATGGTGGAGGGAAAATTTTCAGACTGGAGGCCAGTTACCAGTGGGGTATCATGGGGGTCAGTGCTGGGTCCCCTGCTATTTGTGATTTTTATCAATGACTGGGGAGAAGAGGCTAAAGGGTGCATTAGTAAATTTGCTGACGACACCAAGATTGGTGGAGTAGTGGATGAGGTGGAGGGCTCTTGCAGGCTGCAAAGAGACATTGATAGGATGCAGAGCTGGGCTGAAAAGTGGCAAAGAACAAAGAACAAAACAGCACGGGAACCAGGCCCTTCGGCCCAACGAACCCGCGCCGCCACCCCGATGTTCCCACCTCTACCCACGATCGCTGTCTATGTTTATAGATCTATGGATTAAAAACCAAATTTGAGACAATTTAGGCAGAATTTGTTTTGCCAATTAGCCTAAGAGCACATCTTTGGGATGTGGAAGGAAACCGGAGCGCCCGGAGAAAACCCACGCAAGCACGGGGACAATGTGCAAACTCCCACAGACACAGTCCCAAATCCATGTATCGCCAAGCGTACACTAACGACGTGAAGCACTAGGATACTCTCGAAAAAAATCCAAGAGCAGTCCTCTCACGACCCATCGCGTGTATGCCCCTCGTTAGACAACAAGGTGGACCAAAGCACCTGTAGGATAAAAACAAGTACATCAATATCATCATCTATTTACACACTTCCCAGGGACTCCAAAGGCTCATGATCCCTATTTTAAATCAGTTTTCTATACCCCTCCATTCCCATTCTGTTCATGTGCCCATCTAAGTATTTCTTAAATAACTCCAGAGTACCTGCCTCCACCACTTTACTTGGCAGCGCATTCCATACCCCCACCACCCTCTGTGTGAAAAAAACTCCCTCTAGCATTCAAATTATAACTTGCCCCCCTCACCCTAAGCCCATGACCCCTCATGCTATTTGAGTCCATCCTAGGAAAAAGCTTAACCCTGTTTACTCTATCTATCCCCTTCAAAATCTTGTACACCTCTATCAGATCTCCTCTAAGTCTACGTCTTTCGAAGGAAAACAGTCCCAATTTGCCTAATCTCTCCTCGTAACTCAGACCTTCCATACCAGGCAGCATCCTGGTAAACGTCCTCTGCACTCTCTCCAGAGTCTCCACATGCTTCCAGGTAGTAAGGCAACCAGAACTGGATGCAATTTTCCAAATGAGGTCTAACCATTGTTTTATACAACTGCAACATTAAAGGCCAGCTCTTGTACTCTATACCCCTTCCTATAAAGGCTAACATACTATATGCTTTCTTCAAAACCTTCTCCACTTGCTCTGCCACCTTCAGAGACTTGTTCACCTGCACCCCCAGGTCCCTCTGCGTTTCTATACTCTTAATAGGTCTACCCTTTATCATATAACCTCACCCCTACGTTCTTTCTCCCAAAATGCATCACTTCACATTGATCAGGATTGAATTCCATCTGCCATCTTGATGGATGGATGGCAGATGGAGTTTAACCCTGATAAGCGTGAGGTGATTCATTCTGGTAGGACAAACTTGAATGCGGATAACAGGGTCAATGGCAGAGTTTGGAGGAACAGAGAGGTGTTGGGGTTCATATCCACAGATCTCTGAAGGTTGCCACTCAAGTGGATAGAACCATGAAGAAGGCTTATAGTGTTTTAGTGTTTATTAACTGAGGATTTGTGTTTAAGAGCTATGGCGTTATGCCGCAACTATACTGGACATTGGTGAGACCACATTTGTAATATTGTGTGCAGTTCTGGTCACCTCATTATAAGAAGGATGTGGAAGCATTGGAGAGAGTGCGGAGGAGATTTACCAGGATGCTGCCAGGTTTGGAGGATAGGTCTTACGAGGAAAGCTTGAGGAGCTGGAGCTTTTCTCTTTAGAATGGAGGAGGATGAGAGATGACTTAATAGAGGTTTATAAGATGATGAGAGGGATTGACAGAATGGACATGCAGAGAATATTTCCTCAGATGGATGTAGCTATTACTAGGGATATAACTATAAGGTTCAACGGTGGGAGATATAGGAGGGATGTCCGAGGTAGATTCTTCACTCAAAGAGTGGTTGGGGTGTGAAATGGACTGCCTGCTATGATAGTGGAGTTGGACATTTTAGGAACTTTCAAGCAGTTATTGAATAGGCACATGGAGCACAGCAGAATGATAGGGAGGGGATAGCTTGATCTTGGGATTGGACATAGCTCAGCACAACATCGAGGGCCGAAGGGCCTGAACTGTGCTGTAATGTTCTATGTTTCTAAAAGTCTGAAAACATGTACCAATCGATTCAAGAATAGTTTCTTCTCTGCTGCCCTCAGAGTTTTCAATGGACCTATCATATATTAAGCTGATCATTCTCTATATCTGTAACTCCAACACCATGTCCTGCACCCTATCTTTGTACAACTGAATAGTCTCATTAGCAATAGACAACATAGTTTTGTATGAGGGAGGTCGTGCCTCACCAATTTGATTGAGTTTTTTTGAGGAGGTGACAAAAATGATTGACGAGGGAAGGGCCGAGGATGTTGTCAACATGGATTTTAGTAAAGCGTTTGACAAGCTCCCTTATGGCAGGCTGGTGCAAAAAGTTAAATCTCATGGGATCAAAGGTGAACTAGTTAGATGGCTACAGAACTGGCTTGGCCACAAAAGACAAGGGTTAACAGTGGAGGGGTCTTTTCTGATTGGAGGTCTGTGACTAGTAGTGTTCCTCTGTACTGGGATCTCTGCTGTTTGTGATAAATATAAATAATTTGGAGGAAGATGTAGCTGGTCTGATTAGTAAGTTTGCAGAAGACACAAAGGTTGCTGGCATTGCAGATCATTATGAACATTGTCAAAGAACATTGTCAGGACATAAATAGGCTGGAAAATTGGACGGAGGAATGGCAGATGGAATTTAATCCAAAAAAATACAACGTGCAAATATATTCTCCACCACTCCCCCTCACTCCCCATTCCCTGCAACCCTCCACTTCTCATTCCCCCCAACCCCCCACTCCTCATTCCCCCCAACCCCCCACTCCCCCAAACCCTCCACTCCCACCAACCCCCCACTCCCCCATTCTCCCAACCCCCTACTCCCCAATTCCCCCAACCCCACTCCCCATTCCCCCAACCCCCACTCCCCAATTCCCCCCGAACCCCAACCCCAATTCCTCCCAACCCCCTCTCACCCACCCCCACTCCCCCATCCTCCCTGCCCCCCACCCGCCATCCTCCCCCGCCCCCCAACCCCCTATTCCCCCCCACCCCCCACTCCCCACCCACCCCCACCCCCTCATTCCCCCCCAACCCCCCACTCCTCATTCCCCCCCAACCCCCCACTCCTCATTTCCCCCCAACCCCCCACTCCTCATTCCCCCAACCCCCCTCCTCATTCCCCCCCAACCCCCCACTCCTCATTCCCCCCACCCCCCACTCTCATTCCCCCCACCCCCCACTCCTCATTCCCCCCCAACCCCCCACTCCTCATTCCCCCCCAACCCCCTCCTCATTCCCCCCACCCCCACTCCCACCCCCCCACTCCTCATTCCCCCCAACCCCCCACTCCTCATTCCCCCCCAACCCCCCCCCCATTCCCCCCCACCCCCCCTCCTCATTCCCCCAACCCCCACTCATTCCCCCCAACCCCCCACTCCCCAATTCTCCCCCCCCCACTCCCAATTCTCCCCACCCCCCACTCCCCAATTCTCCCCAACACCCCACTCCCTCCCCATTCTCCCACCCCCTCCATTCTCCACACCCCCACTCCCACCCCCCATCCCACTCCCCATCCACCCCCGCGCCCCCCTCCCCCCCCCCATCCCACTCCCCCACCCCCCATCCCCCACCCCATCCCCCATCCCCATCCCCCATCCCCCATCCCCCACCCCCTCCCACTCCCCTGCGCCCTCCCACACGGAAACAATGAGGCAGAGAATTGGGGCTGATTAAAGATGCGGAATCGCTTCCCGAGTATCCCGTGGCACAGGGAGCCTCTGCAATGGGATTGCAGCTGGATTCCCGGCTAGAAAACGGGCTGGTGTTTGCGGGAAGTGATTGTCCTGATTCACTCGCCGGGATGGGAGGTTGGCTGCTTTCTTGGGCTGTGTGCTTCCTGGGCGCCTCCTCAGTGTCAGGCCAGCCGCTCCTCCTGGGGAGGGATGATGTTTGTGTGCCAGAGGCAGGCTGGAGATTTGAGTGCGGTCACTCCGGGATCAGCAGCGCTGAGTGTATCCGCCAGGGTTGCTGCTTTGATCCCCGGAGCTCCAGCCCCCATCGCTGTTTCTACAGTCTGAGAAAGAGCCCAGGTAACTACAAGACTCGCCCCACCACCCCGCCCCCTCCCCAGTCTAGTGGAGACAGAGAGAGGGGAGAATCTAACTGGGAAATGGGGTATTTGTCGCTACCTCACTGTGTGAAGTGTAGGAACGGAGGGACTCCTCAGCTTGAGTGAAGGAGTTAACTGAGTAATTTGGATGGTTTTAGACTGAGTTCTGAAGGTGGGAGGCTCTGTGACTGGAGTTAGAGAGAATATCTGGCATGAGATCAGCAAATGTGCCTCAGTTTGTTAATATTTACCCCAGTTCCACAATGAGTGAGTCTATAGTGATAGTGCTCACACTGAGAAATCCCAATGGTAAGAACTCAGTAAGAATTTAGCAACACCAATTTAAATCCCAATGGGCCAGTTTAACCATGTCTGTGGATGCTGGAATTTGAAACCAAGTGAGAAGGCTGGAAAATCTCAAGATTGACCCCATCTGTAAGGTGAGACCAGATCTGACTGAGTCCATGACCCTTTGTCAAAGCTCTGGACTGGGAACATCAGCTCCTTTCTCCCCTCACAGATGCTGTCAGACCCCATGAGATTTTCTTTTGGTTAGCCAAGCCTGTGATTGGCCATCTAAACTGAGTGTAGGTCATATTTGTGCAATGATGTGACTTGGAGTATGCTGTAGACCTCCAAATAGCTAGAGCAGGGAAGGAACAATAGCTGTAGGGAAATCTTGGGGATTGCTTGGTAATTGTTTAAGAGAACTTTCTTGATTAGTTTATACTTGACTCAATAGAAAAGTGGCATTGCTGGGGAGGTGTAATTGCGAATTGAAAATCAGTTCACTTAGAGAAGAATTGACTCTAAATTAGAGTCAATATCAAAGTAACTTGAGCCCCTACCCATTGCACCTTCACAGAAGTGCAAAGTAAGGTTTGAACACATTAATAATGAGCTAGAATCTGAGATATTGCAGTGATAATTGAGCCTGGCTGTGCTGGGGTAGATGTGTCACTTGGTCTGTATGGCTTGCAGATTAGTTTCTGGGGGTGGAGATGGAAGGGTTTTGTTGACCTCTTTGGTGACAAGTGGTGTACCTCAGGGGTCTGTTTTGGGGCCCCTGCTGTTTGTAATTTTTATAAATGATCTGGATGAGGGTATTGAAGGATGGATTAGTAAATTTGCAGATGACACTAAAGTCGGTGGAGTGGTAGATAGTGAAGAGGGGTGTTATAGTTTGCAGAGGGACTTGGACAAGTTGCAGAGCTGGGCCGAGAGGTGGCAAATGGAGTTTAATGTGGAAAAGTGAGGTAATGCACTATGGCAGGAATAATAAATGTGTAGAGTATAGGGCTAATGGTAGGATTCTTAATAGTGTTGATGAACAGAGGGATCTTGGTGTGTATGTGCATAGATCCCTGAAAGTAGGCAGTCAAGTCGATAAGGTTGTTAAGAAGGCATATGGAGTCTTAGCTTTTATTGGTAGGGGGATTGAATTTCGGAGCCGCAACGTCATGTTGCAACTGTACAAAACTCTAGTGCGGCCGCACTTGGAGTATTGTGTGCAGTTCTGGTCCCCACATTATAAGAAAGATGTGGAGGCATTGGAGAGGGTACAGAGGAGGTTTACCAGGATGTTGCCTGGTATGGAGGGCAGGTCTTATGAAGAGAGGCTGAGGGATTTGAGGTTGTTTTCGTTAGAAAGGAGGCGGCTAAGAGGAGACCCTATCGAACATATAAGATGAATAGAGGTTTAGATAGGGTGGACAGTGATAGCCTTTTTCCTAGGATGGAGAAAGCTAGCACGAGGGGACATAGCTTTAAATTAAGGGGTGATAGTTATAGGATGGATATCAGGTAGGTTCTTTACCCAAAGGGTGGTTCGGGAGTGGAATGCCCTGCCTGTGGCAGTTGTAGATGCGCCAAGTTTGGTGGTGTTTAAGATGTTAGTTGACAAGTATATGGAAGAGAAGGGAATGGTTTAGTTTGGAGGGGCATTGCTTTTTATATTGGTCGGTGCAACATCAAAGGCCGAAGGGCCTGTTCTGTGCTGTAATGTTCTATCTTCCCCCTCAAAATATGGATGTTACCTGTAATGGTAAGGATTGATTTTTGATAAAGAAAAAAAACAGGCACTTGGGAATCAAGGAGTGACAATGAAGTTGTTGGATGTTTTGATGTAATGGAAGATTATTTAATGGCATATAGTGGATGAGATGCAAGTAGCATGGATGGTGGATAATGAGGAATGGCTGAGTCCTGTAATTACAAAAGCCCAGCAGAATGGGCAGAAAAGGCTGATGGCATTTAATGGAGAGATGATGTCTTTTGGTGATGGGGATCAAGACAATTCTGAAGTCTGCAGGGGCTGGGAGGAACTGTGTGCATCAGAGTGAATATCAGTGTATATTGAGTCACTGTTGGGCTTTACAAGATTGGGCTTGTCATGATGAGTAACTGATTCTAGTAGTTGTTCATAGCTTTTTGAGACTTGAACTTTATCAATGGTCTGAGCAGAATACTCACCAATAGGAGCAGTGGCAATAAATTCTCTCTTTGCAGCGTGCACAGCTGATGGTCAGTTCATCATTGTGATCTCCAAGAACCTGACCCGTCCTGCCCTCAACCTGTCATCTCTGTATGTGAAAGATGGACAAGAGGCTGAGTGCAAGCCTCAACTAACCACTGGGCAACTTGTGGCCTTCCGCTTTCCAGTCACCTCTTGTGGCTCCAGCAAGCGGGTGAGTATTGAAGGGTCAAGGCATTCTGCCAGTAAGTGAGGCAGCTTCTTATTGAGCAGCCTTCTCATTGCAGGAGGAAGATGGAACCTTGGTCTATGAAACAGATGTCTTGGGCAAGAGGATGATTGAGACTGGGAAGCTGGGCTCAATAACTCGGGACAGCACCTTCAGGTAGGAGGATGGTGGGAGTTGTTGGTATTGGAGGGGATGTGTTAGTGAGTGAAGCTCCAACTACTTGTGTGTGTCTGCAGCCTGCACGTCCAGTGTGAGTACAGAGGGAAGCAAGAGACTGGCTTACAGATCAATGTCACAGTTTACACGGTTTCTCCCCCACCTCCTGCTTCAGAAGATGGGATTCTGAACCTGGAACTGCGAATAGCAAAAGGTAGAGGTGTCCCTGTAAGGAATGGGATTAGTGTGGGATGTATCCATCCAGGGAGTGACTGGTTCTTGTGTCTGTGCCTCTCAGATGGTGACTACAGATCATGGTATGTGGAGAGTGACTACCCCATTTGGAGAATCCTTCGGGAGGCAGTGTTTGTGGAGGTTCGTGTGCTGGGTCGCAGTGATCCAAGGCTTGTGCTGAGGCTGCATGACTGCTGGGCAACTCCTGTGCCGGCCCCAGACCATGAGGTGCAATGGAATCTGCTGGTGGATGGGTAAGGAGTGTGAATGGGAAGGGGAATGGCTTTTGGGCTTCAATTAAGGAGAAACATGGAGGCTGCTTCCTGTCTCTTCCTTCCACACCCCCCTCCCCATTGCCCCAGGAACCACAAACACTAGGAAGAGGAATTTTGCACCAATACTGAATACATCTAGTGATGGGGGTCACATGAGCCAGACTTGCCAAAGGGTTCTGCTCCCTTCAGGAACCCATGTGACCTCTTGCTGATATGTGGCATAGCACCCATTGTACCAGCCAATAATATATTGCAGAAACTCCTCTTTGGCAAGAAGAAATGTGCTCTTTATTTCTACCTGATGTCTTCTGCAACATCTGCAGCCTCTTATGACCATCCCATGGCTACATTCTTAGTGCAGGTCAATGAGTGACAAGTTCTTTAAATTGGAATCTCTGGTTTGTTACCTTGTGGTCCTGGTGCTCTGTCAATCACGAGTCCCCCTTAATTTGATTGTTTAAGCATAGAAAATTATAACTCAAACAGACCTTTTGGCCCTTGTCTGTGCTGAACTTGTTTTGCCTTGTCCCACTGAACTGCACTCTAACTACATCCCTCCACACCTCTCTCTCATCCATGAACCTGTCCAAGCTTTTAAATGTTAAGTGACCCCATGTTTACCACTTTATCTGGCAGCTCATTCCACACTCCCACCACTAAAGAAGCACCTCCTAATATTACAAAGAACAAAACAGCATGGGAAACAGGCCCTTCAGCCCAACGAGCCTGTGCTGCCACCCCGATGTCCCCACCTCTACCTGCAATCCCTGTCCATGCTTATAGATCTATGGATTAAAAACCAAATTTGAGACAATTTAGGCTAATTGGCAAAAGAAGTTCTCCCTAACAGCACATCTTTGGGATGTGGGAGGAAACCAGAGTGCCCAGAGAAAACTCACCCAAGCATGGGGAGAATGTGCAAACTCCCACAGATACAGGCCCAAATCCATGTATCTGCACAGCACAGAATAGTCAGAGCTGTTGTGTTGCCCATCAGATGGTCCAGGTCAAGTGTACACTAACGACATGAAGCAGTAGGATACTCTCGGAAAAAAAATCCAAGAGCAGTCTTCTCACGACCCATCGTGTGTATGCCCCTCGTTAGACAACAAGGTGGACCAAAGCACCTGTAGGATAAAAACAAGTACATCAATATCATCATCTTTTTACACACTTCCCAGGGACTCCCAAGGCTCATGATCCCTATTTTAAATCAGTTTTCTATACCCTCCATTCCCATTCTGTTCATGTGCCCATCTAAGTATTTCTTAAATAACTCCAGAGTACCTGCCTCCACCACTTTACTTGGCAGCGCATTCCATACCCCACCACCCTCTGTGTGAAAAAACTCCCTCTAGCATCCAAATTATACCTTACCCCCTTCACCCTAAGCCCGTGACCCCTCGTGCTATTTGAGTCCATCCTAGGAAAAAGCTTAACCCTGTTTACTCTATCTATCCCCTTCAAAATCTTGTACACCTCAGATCTCTAAGTCTATGTCTTTCTAAGGAAAACAGTCCCAATTTGCCTAATCTCTCCTTGTAACTCAGACCTTCCATTCCAGGCAGCATCCTGGTAAACCTCCTCTGTGTGCTCTCCAGAGTCTCCATGTCCTTGCGGTAGTAAGGTGACCAGAACTGGACGCAGTGTTCCAAATGAAGTCTAACCAGTGTTTTATACAACTGCAACATTAAAGGCCAGCTCTTGTACTCTATACCCCTTCCTATAAAGGCTAACATACTATATGCTTTCTTCACAACCTTCTCCACTTGCTATGCCACCTTCAGAGACTTGTTCACCTGCACCCCCAGGTCCCTCTGCGTTTCTATACTCTTAATAGGTCTACCCTTTATCATATACTTCCCCCCTACATTCTTTCTCCTGAAATGCATCACCTCACATTTATCAGGATTGAATTCCATCTGCCATCTGTCTGCCCAAGCTACCAGCCTATCTATGTCCTGCTGCATCGCTTGACAATGCTCCTCACTATCCGCAAGTCCAGCCATCTTTGTATCGTCTGCAAACTTGCTGATCACTCCACTTACTCCCTCTTCCAAGTCATTTATATATATTACAAATAGAAGAGGTCCCAGTACCGAGCCCTGCGGCACACCACTAGTGACTGATCTCCAGCTAGAGAAACACCTTCCACTATTACACTGTCTCTTATTACTAAGCCAGTTACTTATCCATCTAGCTACCTGTCCTTGTATCCCATTTGCCTTGACCTTCTCGACTAACCTCCCATGAGGGACTTTGTCAAATGCCTTACTAAAATCCAAATAGACAACATCAACAGCTTGCCCTTCGTCCACTGATTTCATCACCTCAAAAAAAACTCTACCAGATTTGTAAGGCATGACCTCCCCTTAACAAATCCATGCTGTGTATCCTTAATCAGATTGCAATGCTCTAAGTGCCTATACATCCTATCTCTAAGAATCCCCTCCAACAGCTTCCCTACCACTGATGTCAAACTCACCGGCCTATAATTTCCAGGGGCATTTCTGAAACTTTCCTCCCTTAACCCATGTCGTTGGGTTTCCCCTTCCCTCAGTGGGGGGGAAAAAAGCCTGCTTGCATTCACTATTCCCATCATAATTTTGTACACGTCATTATTCCATGCTCTAGGGGGAAAGTGTCTTAACTTTATTCAATCTTTCTCTGTAACTCGGCTCACATTAGCACACTTTAGCTAAAGTCTCAGTCACAATGTTTTGACCTCTAATATTCCACTTGGCATTCTCCTATCTGAGCCAAACGGGTGAGCCAGCTTAGAACAATGGAGTAAACTAATTGGAAAAATCCAAAAGAATGGAATATTCATTATTCCATCCCCTTTGGACACTGCAGGGGCTAGGGTGCATTATTGACCCTAATAATTATGTTTTAATTTAACGTAAATTTCCTTATACTTCAGTTTTCTTCAGGCTGTTCTCTTTTGGGGAGCTGCTCCTTTCATTTTGAATTTATTTGGTTTGACCTTGAGACCAAACTAACAATTGTCCAACTCATTAAATCCCCCTCCCTGCTCTGACACCATTTCACTGCCTGTTCCAGGTGTCCCTATGAGGGGGATGACTATCAGACTCTCCTACACCCAGTCATGTTTTCTGGCCTGAAGTTCCCAGCCCATCACAAGCGGTTTGAACTGAAAACGTTTGTTTTCTTGGACAGGGAGTCAGAGCAGCCTCTCACTGGACAGGTAAGCAAGGAAAATCCAAGCCCAGACTCCCTTTTCTGCCTGGCTCCATAACAGCCTGGTTCATCCAGGAAGATGAAGATGACCCTAAAATGTCTCCTTTCCATTCTAGGTTTACCTGCACTGCAGTGCTGGGGTCTGCTCACCCTCTGCTCAGGATGACTGTGCCCCCAAATGTGTCCCAAGTGAGTGCTTGTTGAATCTGTCCTGAATCAGGGATGGTGCTTCATTAACACAGGCAGAGATGATGTTTGAATGGAATATCTGGTTAGTGTGCTGTCTGGGGGATTCCTCTATCCCTCAGGCTCCTCCCATTGCTGCTGATGCTTTCTATCAGTGGGTGCTACAACTGTAGGCCTGCCTGCACCCCTCTGAATGCCCATTGCAAACATGTTTCTGCTTCCCCTTTAAACAAGGATGTCTCCAAGTCTAGTTGGCAATCTAGCAAATTGTAGTTTTTATCCACTGTGGAAAGGGATCTCAATGCTTTGGGAACTGCATTGTTGATATGTAAACAGTCATGAATTGTGTATGAAAAATTGAAGCTGAAATATCAAACATAGACCTTGATTCATATTTTTCACAATTAGTTATTGCTCATTACACCCTGAAACTGAGTTTCTAACAGCAAGATGATGAATGTGTTGACTGGATAACTGATTCTGCTAATGCTTCTGCAGTGTGGCAGAGCAAGACACCATTTCAGGATTTCTGCACTTTCACTAAAAGTTGTGAACAGTGAGGGCTAGGCATTTATTGATGAATTGCAATCCATAATGGGGAGGGAGCAATACATTCTCCTCATCACTGGAGGATCTTGGAAAATTAATCTAATCTAAATTGGATCTGAACTGTCTGACTTCTCTCCCCAATAGGGAGACACAGGAGTACCCATGACCATGAGGGAACATTAGTGAGTGCTCCTGGCCCCATCATCCTGGCAGATGAGGGTCTTCAGTCCAAGAAAGAGCAGGAAGCAAGTGGTAAGTGGAGATTTTTCACTAGTCCACCTGTGAGCTCTCTTGAATATAATGCCTTCTAATCTTCCATTTAGGTGCTGCTGAATCTCCTGCTTGGGTTGTGCAAGGAGTAGCCATTGGCTTCATGATGGTGTCCCTGTGCCTGCTGGTGGTGATGGCTACAGTGTACATGAAGAGACCAAAAGCTGTTGCTTTTCAATGTAGAGAAATCGAACAGTGTAGAATCTGAACAAAAATAAATACAAGATGAACATGTCCTGGGTGTCTTTATTTGAACTTTGAAATATGACAAGGTTGGCAAGTAGTTACACTGATTCCACTGAAACCTGCTGCTAACAGGGAACATAGAATCACTGACACTAATATGCACCATCTTGTTTTATGGAACTTCAGCAAATATTCAATGCAAGAATTTACAAATTTGAATTTTAGGCCTCTTCTACCTTATTTGTAGATTAAGCCTTTAGACCCAAGGAATGTTGTTGTGAAAAGTAGTTAAGTCTTTAAATTGAGATACTGCAACATGATGCTTTGGTCTGAGGAATAGTCTCTGCAACAGAATGACTTGAGGAAGAACTTGCTTAGTAATTAGTGATCTATAATCAGCAGATATTAGTGGAACTACATTAAGAAGCTTTTATTACCACCTTGATGCATAAGGCAATTCATCTGCCTCCAACTATTTGAAAGGACTATCCAGTGAATCACTTCTCCCTTCCCTGTAGCCCTGACTTAGATAAGTGAACAAGAACACATTTTACATTCTGAAAACCCCCCCAGATCTTCACTACAGTGAAGTTTGCAGCTCATTTTCCAGAGTTCTAAGAGCATGCAGTGTCCCTATCTGACATTTTGAGGTATGTGCTCAAATCCAAATGTTTTCTAAAGCAGCTGTCTAATTACTGCTTTTATCCATCCTCAATTTCTCCCTCTGCTGTCTAACTGAGGGCAGGGGGGAAAAGAGAAGTGTAATGTAACATTCTTGAGTCTAGGATGACAAGTAGCCCTAATTGGTGCATTTTCTGGGTGAGGGTGTACCAGAATTTTCCAACGGACACAAGTCCTGTTAGAATGCTCAGTACCAAATGCTCCAGATCACATATTCTGGATGTGAATGGTTCTTCACTGCCCCCCACAAATAGAAAAATGTCATTGGGTAATTTTTGGAAAGATCTGATAACACAATGACTTTAACTATACTGTTCAAGATCTGCATGATTTGTATTTGAGACACTGCATTGGCTGGTAGAATCTCTGAATATGCCTTTGTGATTACTTACAGCTAAAGGGGCAGTGAGGAGGAAGCACAAATGTTTGTGTGATGTGGACATGTTGAATGCAGATCAATAAGGTTCTGCTTCAGTAGCAAAAACAGGGAGGCAGATTATTATTGGGATGGGTATGAACTGAGAGGATACTCTGACCTTGGTATCCTTGTGCAAAAATGGCTGAAATTAAGCACATAGACAGCAAATGATATTTTGCCCTTTTATAGTCAAGGATTGGAGTATAGGGATGTTTTTCTGTAACTGCATTGGGGGTTGGTGAGGTCACACCTGGAGTACTGTGAAGTTTTGCTGTCCTTACTGAGGAAGGATGCCTTTGCTATAGAGGGAGTACAGTGAAGGTTTACCAGGCTGATTCCTGGGATGGTAGATCCATCATGAGGTGGGACTGAAGTTAGTAAGATTATATTCATTGGAGATGAGAAGAGAGGATCTCTAAACTTCTGATAGATTCAGAGAATGTGGGGATTCCAGAAGTATGGATCATAGTGTGAGGATAAGGGGTGAACCTTATACCCAAGGTGAGTGGGAATTTCTTCACATGGTGAGTTTGTGGAATTCACTCAGTAGTTGAGGTCAAAATATGATCTAATTTCTCCTTGCATTCACACAGAACACTTGGAGTTAAAGGGATATGGGGTGAAGGCAGGGTCAGGATATTGAATTTCATTATCATATGAAGGGCTGAATGGCCTCTTTTCTCTCAGTTTGGGTGGATTGAATTCAAGTAGAATAAATGGCCTATTGCATGTTGCTGAATAATTCATAATGACCAACTGGTGTTAATTTAAGGATTGCACCAAGGAGCAAACGCCAGGTTTTTGTTAATTCAAACCATACCAGTTGTCTGGACAAGGTAGCCATTGGGGAATGAATCAGGGAATGTGGCAGTCCTAAAGCTTTTTGGTGGAGGAAATATGTAATGTATGGATAGCTCCTGTCCAAACATTACAAAGAAGAAAATATTCTTTGCAACATAGAATACACTTTTCCAATAATCAGAACTCTATACAATATACATTCCTTTAATATTAGAATCTGATGAGTGCAAAATGTAACAATGCAATAGTACAATGCTCATAGGCAGAAGTTTACTGATGACACCGCTGTAATGGGTCAGATCTCAAACAATGGTGAGACAGAGTATAGGAAAGAGATAGAGAATCTGGTGGAATGGCACGATGATAACTATTTCTCCCTCAATGTCAGCAAAATGAATGAGATAATCATTGACTTCAGGAAGCGTAGTGGAGAATATGCCCCTGTCTAAACATTGATTATGGGGAAATGATCAAGAGCTTCGGGTTTCCAGGTGTCCAGATCACCAACAACCCATCCTCATCTCTCCACACCGACACTATAGATGAGAAAGACCACCAACGCCTCTACCTTCTCAGGAGGCAAAAGATATCTGTCATGTCTGGGCCAAAGGGCCTCTTCTGCCCTGTATGATTCTATATCAACTGCGACTGTCACCAACTTTTACAGATGCACCATAGAAAGCAATCCTTCTGGCTGCATCACAGCTTGGTATGGCTCCTGCTCTGACAAAGATCACAAAAAATCTATAAAGAGTTGTGTACGAATCTCAGTCCATCACGCAAACCAGCCTCCCAACCACTGTCTCCATCTTCACTTCCTGTTGTCTCGGAAAAGAAGGCAGCATAATCAAGGACCCCACCCACTCCAGACATACTCTCTTCAGTCGGGAAAAAGATATAAAGATTTTAGTGAGGTGTTTCATTATGTTCCCCATGGTTTGGCTCATGAAGAAGATAAGGAAGTGAGGGATAGAAGGACATTTGGCCAATTGGATAAGTAACTGGCTGTATCACAGAAGATAGAGGGTGATGGTGGAGGGAATATTTTCAGACTGGAGGCCAGTTACCAGCGGGGTATCATCGGGGTCAGTGCTGGGTCCCCTGCTATTTGTGATTTTTATCAATGACTTGGAAGAGGGGGCTGAAGGGTGGATTAGTAAATTTGCTGACGACACCAAGATTGGTGGAGTAGTGGATGAGGTGGAGGGCTCTTGCAGGCTGCAAAGAGACATTGATAGGATGCAGATCTGGGCTGAAAAGTGGCAGATGGAGTTTAACCCTGATAAGGTTTGAGGTGATTCATTCTGGTAGGACAGACTTGAATGCGGATAACAGGGTCAATGGCAGAGTTCTGAGGAATGTGGAGGAACAGAGAGGTGTTGGGGTTCATATCCACAGATCTCTGAAGGTTGCCACTCAAGTGGATAGAACCATGAAGTAGGCTTATAGTGTGTTAGTGTTTATTAATGGGGATTTTAGTTTCAGAGCTGTGGGGTTATGCTACAACTATACCGGATGTTGGTGAGACCCATTTGTAATATTGTGTTTAGTTCTGGTCACCTCATTATAAGAAGGATGTGGAAGCATTGGAGAGATTTATCAGGTTGCTGCCTGGTTTGGAGGATAGGTCTTATGAGGAAAGCTTGAGGAGCTGGAGCTTTTCTCTTTGGAATGGAGGAGGATGAAAGGTGACTTAATAGAGGTTTATAAGATGATGAGAGGGATTGATAGAATGGACATGCAGAGAATATTTCCTCGGGTGGATGTAGCTATTACTAGGGATATAACTATAAGGTTCAACGGTGGGAGATTTAGGAGGGATGTCCGAGGTAGATTCTTCACTCAGAGAGTGGTCGGGGTGTGGAATAGACTGCCTGCTGTGATAGTGGAGTTGGACATTTTAGGAACTTTCAAGCAGTTATTGGATAGGCACATGGAGCACAGCAGAATGATAGGGAGGGGATAGCTTGATCTTGGGATTGGACATAGCTCAGCACAACATCGAGGGCCGAAGGGCCTAAACTGTGCTGTAATGTTCTATGTTTCTAAAAGTCTGAAAACTTGTACCAATCGATTCAAGAATAGTTTCTTCCCTGCTGCCCTCGGAGTTTTCAATGGACCTATCATATATTAAGCTGATCATTCTCTATATCTGTAACTCCAACACCATGTCCTGCACCCTATCTTTGTACAACTGAATAGTCTCATTAGCAATAGACAAGATAGTTTTGTATGAGGGAGGTCGTGCCTCACCAATTTGATTGAGTTTTTTGAGGAGGTGACAAAAATGATTGACGAGGGAAGGGCCGAGGATGTTGTTTACATGGATTTTAATAAAGCGTTTAACAAGCTCCCTCATGACAGGCTGGTACAAAAAGTTAAATCTCATGGGACCAAAGGTGAACTAGTTAGATGGCTACAGAACTGGCTTGGCCAAGAAGAAATGGGGTAGCAGTGTAGAGGTATTTTTCTGATTGGAGGTCTGTGACTAGTGGTGTTCCTCTGTACTGGGATCTCTGCTGTTTGTGATAAATGTAAATAATTTGGAGGAAGATGTAGCTGGTCTGATTAGTAAGTTTGCAGAAGACACAAAGGTTGCTGGAGTTGCAGATCATTATGAACATTGTCAGAGAACATTGTCAGAACATAAATAGGCTGGAGAAATGGCAGATGGAATTTAATCCAAATAAATACGATGTGCAAATATATTCTCACCCACTCCCACATTCTCCCCCCTCATTCCCCCATTCACAACCTCACTCCCCCATCCTCCCCTCCCACTCCCCCATCCATCCCCCCACTCTCCCCCCATCCTACCCCCCACTCTCCCCCCATCCTCCCCCCAACCTCTCCCCCCCCCCCCTCAACTCCCCCCCAACCCTCAACTCTCCCCCACTCTACCCCCACCCCCCCCACTCTCCCCCCACCACCCCCCACTCTCCCCCCACTCTCCCCCCACCCTCCCCCCCACCCCCCCACTCTCCCCCCACCCCCCCCACTCTCCCCCCACCCCCCCCACTCTCCCCCCCACCACCCCCACTCTCCCCCCACCCCCCCCACTCTCCCCCCACCCCCCCCCCCACTCTCCCCCCACCCCCCCCCCACTCTCCCCCCAACCCCCCCACTCTCCCCCCCACCCCCCCCCCACTCTCCCCCCCCACCCCCCACTCTCCCCCCACCCCCCCACTCTCCCCCACCCACCCCACTCCCCCCCACTCTTCCCCACCCCCCACTCTTCCCCACCCCCCCACCCCACTCTCCCCCATCCCCCCCACCACTTTCCCCCACCCCCCCCCCACTCTTCCCACAACCCCCCCCATCTTCCCACTCCCCCACCCCCCCCACTCTTCCCCACTCCCCCACACGCCCCCCCACTCTCCCCCACTCCCCAACTCACACCCCCACCACACCCACACCCACACCCACAACTGTCCCCTATCCTCCCCACCCCAACTCCCCCCCACGGAAACAATGAGGCAGAGAATTGGAGCTGATTAAAGATGCGGAATCGCTTCCCGAGTATCCCGTGGCACAGGGAGCCTCTGCAATGGGATTGCAGCTGGATTCCCGGCTAGAAAACGGGCTGGTGTTTGCGGGAAGTGATTGTCCTGATTCACTCGCCGGGATGGGAGGTTGGCTGCTTTCTTGGGCTCTGTGCTTCCTGGGCGCCTCCTCAGTGTCAGGCCAGCCGCTCCTCCTGGGGAGGGATGATGTTTGTGTGCCAGAGGCAGGCTGGAGATTTGAGTGCGGTCACTCCGGGATCAGCAGCGCTGAGTGTATCCGCCAGGGTTGCTGCTTTGATCCCCGGAGCTCCAGCCCCCATCGCTGTTTCTACAGTCTGAGAAAGAGCCCAGGTAACTACAAGACTCACCCTCCCGCCCTCCCCCCCGCCAGTCTAGTGGAGACAGAGAGAGGAGAGAATCTAACTGGGAAATGGGCATTTGTTGCTGCCTCACTGTGTGATGGAGATGGGTAGGAATGGCTATTCGGCATCAGAAGCTTCAAGTGTTACATTCCTTCACTGAAATGTTAATGTTCACTCTCTCTAGCGTGTTCACAATAATGACAGTTACACTAAACAGCTGGCTGCTTTAACCCTGTGCTGATGTGTTATTGGAGAATTTTTATCTCTGGTTAATCTGTCTAAACAATTGGATACTCCTATCAATAATCTGCCACAAAACATTGAGGTGACTATCCCACAGGGAGCAGCTTCCCTGCTTGGTGAAGCTGAGGTTTGGGTTGACTGGGAGTTTGGTATTAGATCCTGTCTGACCTCTAAGGATGGGTGTGTTGCTTCTGACACATGGTCCATTTGGGGCTGTGAAAATTTTTGCTTCTGGGCACTGTGATGCTGGCTGCCTGCTCACTCTTTATGGAAGCTGGTATTGAAATTTATCTCCCAGTAAAGAGAAACCAACTTTAATTACTGACTAATTATGTTTTTGACTGGAGAGCACCAATTGGCTCCAGTATCCATTGAATGGGATTCAATCACTGTTAACTGATCCATTTTTTTAAACTGTATTTGTACAAAGTTCAACTCTGCAATAGTTCACTATTCAGGTTTTGGTTTTTGCCTCTCTACTCCACAGAAGAAATGGGTATCTGGCTGACTCCTTCAGTTTGGTGTCTACACTAATTGAAGTAATTGCTCAAGATCTGAAACTGAGCATCTACTACCTTTTCAAGAATAGACTTCAAACACCAACACCTGCCCCCCACCCCAAAACTTTTTACTTAGAAATGTTTTTTAACATCTTTCCTGCATCGCTTGATCTTAATCTTTAGACTATGGTCCCCGGTTCCATAGTCTTCAGCTAATGGAAAGAATTTGTCCTCGCCCACCCTGTCACTTGAGTAAACACTTTCTAAACTTGTCTTAGATCTTCACTTCAATCTTTTGAATTTGAGGAAAAGAGGCTTAATTTTGTCCTTTGTCACTTTGTAACTTAAACATGAATTCATGGAATCATTCATATAAACCTGCAGTGATTCTCCCTCCAGGTAAAACATCCCAGCAATCCTCCCTTCCTGCTGTGATGTTCAGAAAGTCTATCATTTTCCCATGGTCATAACGTTCCCACCTGCAGTTGTCAGCTCTTAACCAATTGCTTTCCCTTTTTAACATTGCTATAAAATCTTATTGCCATTTATATCCTTCTGCTTACCTTTGACTACATGTATGTCAAATAAATTAATTTAAGCTTTATTACCTGTGCCTCCCTCAGCCCTGAGAAGTGTTGTGGAAACAGAGCCTCTCTAATGTCCACTAAAATTACGATGGAGACAGGCTTGAACATATTTGTGTTGCTTTGCAGCGTGCACAGCTGATGGTCAGTTCATCATTGTGATCTCCAAGAACCTGACCCGTCCTGCCCTCAACCTGTCATCTCTGTATGTGAAAGATGGACAAGAGGCTGAGTGCAAGCCTCAACTAACCACTGGGCAACTTGTGGCCTTCCGCTTTCCACTCACCTCTTGTGGCTCCAGCAAGCGGGTGAGTATTGAAGGGTCAAAGCATTCTGCCAGTAAGTGAGGCAGCTTCTCATTGAGCAGCCTTCTCATTGCAGGAGGAAGATGGAACCTTGGTCTATGAAACAGATGTCTTGGGCAAGAGGATGATTGAGACTGGGAAGCTGGGCTCAATAACTCGGGACAGCACCTTTGGGTAGGAGGATGGTGGGGGTTGTTGGTATTGGAGGGGATGTGTTATTGAGTGAAGCTCCAACTACTTGTGTGTGTCTGCAGCCTGCACATCCAGTGTGAGTACAGAGGGAGGCAAGAGACTGGCTTACAGATCAATGTCACAGTTTACACGGTTTCTCCCCCACCTCCTGCTTCAGAAGATGGGATTCTGAACCTGGAACTGCGAATAGCAAAAGGTAGAGGTACTCCTGTGTAATGGGGAATGGAATTAGTGTGGGGTGTATCCATCCAGGGAGTGACTGGTTCTTGTGTCTGTGCCTCTCAGATGGTGACTACAGATCATGGTATGTGGAGAGTGACTACCCCATTTGGAGAATCCTTCGGGAGGCAGTGTTTGTGGAGGTTCGTGTGCTGGGTCGCAGTGACCCGACGCTTGTGCTGAGGCTGCATGACTGCTGGGCAACTCCTGTGCCAGTCCCAGACCATGAGGTGCAATGGAGTCTGCTGGTGGATGGGTAAGGAGTGTGAATGGGAAGGGGAATGGCTTTTGGACATCAATTAGGGAGAAACATGAGAAGGCTGGTTTCCTTCTTCCCCCCCCCCCCCTGCCCTGGTAAACACACCACAGAGGGAACACTGCGCCAAGAAGAGATTCTTAGAACATTACAGCGCAGAACAGGCCCTCAGCCCTTGATGTTGTGCCAACCAATTAAGAAAAAGCAATGACCCTCTAACCTAAACCATTCCCTTTTTCATCCATAATCCTATCCACAGACCACTTAAACACCCCCAAACTTGGTACATCTACAACTGCAGGCAGGGCATTCCATGCCCTTGCCACCCTCTGGGTAAAGAACCTACCTCTGACATATAACTACCACTTAATTTAAAGCTATGTCCCCTCGTGCTAGCTTTCTCCATCCTAGGAAAAAGGGTGGACAGTGATAATCCTCTAATCATATTATATGCTTCAATAAGGTCTCCTCTTAGCCACCTTTCTAATGAAAACAACCTCAAATCCCTCAGCCTCCCTTCATAAGACCTGCCCTCCATACCAGGCAACATCATGGTAAACCTCCTCTGTACCCTCTCCAATGCCTCCACATCTTTCTTATGATGTGGGGACCAGAACTGTACACAATAGTCCAAGTGCGGCCGCACCAGAGTTTTGTACAGTTGCAACATGACGTTGCAGCTCTGAAATTCAATCCCCCTACCAATAAAAGCCAAGAATCCATATGCCTTAACAACCTTGTCAACTTGAGCGCCAACTTTCAGGGATCTATGCACATATACACCTAGATCCCTCTGTTCGTTAACACTATATTAAGAGTCCTACCATTAGCCCTATAATCTATACATTTGTTATTCCTGCCAAAGTGAATTACCTCACATTTCCGCCTTAAACTGCATTTGCCACCTCTCGGCCCAGCTCTGCAACTTGTCCAAGTCTCTCTGCAAACTAGAACACCCCTCTTCACTATCTACCACTCCTCTGACTTTGTCATCAGCAAATTTAGTAATCCATCCTTCAATACCCTCATCCAGATCATTTATAAAAATTACAAACAGCAGGGGCCCCAAAACAGATCCCTGAGGTACACCACTTGTAACTGAACTCCATGATGAATAATTCCCATCAACCACCACCCTCTGTCTTCTAGCTGCTAGCCAATTCCTGATCCAATTGGCTAAATCGCCCTCAATCCCATACATCTGCATTTTCTGCAGAAGCCTTCCATGGGGAACCCTATCGAACGCCTTAAAGTCCATATATATCATGTCAACTGCCTTACCCCTATCCACCTCTTTGGTCACCTTTTCAAAAAAACTCTAAGGTTTGTGAGGCACGACCTACCCTTCACAAAACCATGCTGACTATCCCCAATCAATTCATTTCTCTCTAAATAACTATAAATCCTATCCCTAATAATTCTTTCCAAAGCTTTGCCCACAACAGAAGTAAGACTCACTGGTCTATAATTCCCAGGATCGTCTCTATTCCCCTTGAACAATAGGACAACATTCGCTATCCTCCAATCTTCTGGCACTATACCTGTAACCAATGATGACCTGAAGATCAGAGCCAAAGGCTCTGCAATCGCCTCTCTTGCCTCCAAGAGAATCCTAGGGTAATTCCTGTCCGGCCCAGGGGACTTGCCTAGTTTCAAACCCTCAAGAATATCTAACACCACCTCCTTATCAACTTCAATACTTTCCAGTTTACAACCCTGTATCCCAGTGTTCTCCAACTACATTTATGTCTCGGTCTCCCTGTGTGAATACCGAAGAGAAATATTTGTTCAGTGCCTCTCCAATCTCTTCAGGCTCCACGCACAACTTCCCACTGCTGTCTCTGGCCCTAATCCTGCCCTAACCAATCTTCTGTTCTTAACATATCTAAAAGCTTTAGGATTCTCCTTGATCCCATCAGCCAAAGTCTTCTTGTGACCTCTTTTAGCTCTTAACTCGCTCTTTAGTTCCTCCTGGCTAATCTATAACTTCCCAGTGCACTAATTGAGCCTTCATGCCTCATCTTGACATAAGCCTCCTTTTTCCTCTTTCCTTGGCAGTTCCTGTCTGAGGGAGGTCACATAGGCTGCACTTGGCCAATTAGATCTGCTCTCTTTAGGAACCCATGTGACCTCTCATTTCTAGAGTTGGCACCCATTATACCAACCAATAATTATTCCAAAACTCATTGGCAAGTTGAAGGAAATGTGGTCTTCTGTGCAACATATGGAAATGAATGACAGGCAGCTTTTTTTTGTCCACCCATGACTAGATTTGCTAAGTGTAGGTCAATGAGTGGCAGGCCCTTTAACTTGGGAATCTCTCTGGGTTGTTACCCCAGTGGTTCTAGTGCTCTACAGTCAGACCATTGTAAATGGCAAGTACCACTTGTGGTGAATAGTTTCAACACACTTTAGCTCAGTCAAAAACATTCTTGAACTCAATATTCGATACAGAATTCTCCCTACATTGAACCAAATGGTGACCCAGTTTAGAACGTTGGAGTGACCAAATTGGAAATTTTTCACTGACAGAATGGGTTCAGCTCTGGCATAATCACCAGTACCTCAATTGAATGCCCCTCCCTGCTCTGACACCATTTTGCTGCCTGTTCCAGGTGTCCCTATGAGGGGGATGACTATGAGACTCTCCTACACCCAGTCATGTTTTCTGGCCTGAAGTTCCCAGCCCATCACAAGCGGTTTGAACTGAAAACGTTTGTTTTCTTGGACAGGGAGTCGGAGCAGCCTCTCACTGGACAGGTAAGCAAGGAAAATCCAAGGCCAGACTCCCCTTTCTGCCTGGCTCCATAACAGCCTGGTTCATCCAGGAACATGAAGATGACCCTAAAATGTCTCCTTTCCATTCTAGGTTTACCTGCACTGCAGTGCTGGGGTCTGCTCACCCTCTGCTCAGGATGACTGTGCCCCCAAATGTGTCCCAAGTGAGTTCTTGTTGAATCATTCCTGCTTGTACTAATGAGGCATATTTATTCAGATTTTCCTATTAATGGAATATCTGGCTAGTGCCCTATGACTGTAACAATTTATTGAACTTTACCCTGTGGAAAGTGATCTAAATGTTCTATGGGGAGCTGTAATGTCACCAACATATAAACAGTCACAATTGTCAATTAAATTGATGAAATATTAAATATTAATCAATAGATCTTGATTCAACAATTAGTTCAGTATTATTGGTCAGATATTAGACCCTGAAACTTAGTTTCTAACATCAATATGATGGGAAAGTGTTTGCCAAATAACTGATTTCATTAATGCTTCTGCCGTTTACCAGAACAAAATACCCATTGTGGGATTTCTGCACTTGCACTAAAAGTTGTGATCAGTGAGAGCTAAACATTTACTGGCAAACTCTTATAATCCATGATGCTGAGTGCAGACAATCTGCTTTCCTTGCTGTGGATCTTGGAAGATTATTCTGAACTGTCTGATAACCTCTCTTCCCACAATAGAGAGACGCAGGAGTGTCCATGACCATGAGGGAACATTAGTGAGTGCTCCTGGCCCCATCATCCTGGCAGATGAGGGTCTTCAGTCCAAGAAACAGCAGGAAGCAAGTGGTAAGTGGAGGCTTTTCACTAGTCCACCTGTGAGCTCCCTTGAATATAATGCCTTCTAATCTTCCATTAGGTGCTGCTGAATCTCCTGCTTGGGTTGTGCAAGGAGTAGCCATTGGCTTCATGATGGTGTCCCTGTGCCTGCTGGTGGTGATGGTTACAGTGTACATGAAGAGACCAAAAGCTGTTGCTTCTCAATGTAGTGAAATTGATCAGTGTAGAATCTGAACAAAAATAAACCTCAGATGATCATGCCTTGTGTTGAATTATTTTCAATGCAGTCTTGTTTTCAGCTGGCTAAAGGATTATAGATGCAGAATTCTTAAGTAAGATACAGAATTATTTGTGCTTTAAGCTGTTTTCATTTGCTAGTTAAGCTGAACCAACACATACTAACATAGGTACTCTAGTTTTCATTATTTGCTCAAATTGTCTCTACTGTATTCTGCTTTATCCAGGCTTCTCTTTTGCTATAACATTGTAGATCTACATCTAAGAGGATCTATAATGAGTTTCAGTGAACCCTACAGTGCAGAAATAGGCCCTTTGGCCCAATGAGTCTGCACCAAGCACAATCCCACCCCATATCCCTGTCTGCACACTTATCCACTAATTTCTCTAGCCTACACATCCCAGGACATTGAGGGACAATTTTAGCATGCCTAATCTGCATATTGGGCTGAGGGTAAAACTCCAGAGTACCTTGAGGAAATAGTGTAAACTCCACACCAACAGTGACCCAAGCCAGGAATCAAACCCAGGTCCCTGGAGCTGTGAAGCAGAGCAGTGTTAACCACTGTAGAAGATGTGATCTAGCTTTTGGCTTGTTATCCTCAAATATTGTACAAGGATATAACAAACCCTGCAGTTTCTGGGCAATTCACCTGCCCACACAGATATTTGAAAGAACTATCCAGGTGGTACCACTTCTCCCCACCTCTCTCTGTCTACTACCTAAACAGGGCTGTCTCTAATAGAGACATGTTTAAAACCTGGGAACCCCCACACTTGTAAGAGTGGCCTTGAGCATTATACAAAAATGGAACTCCATACTGAAAGGATTACCATGCAATGATAAGTTTCTTCAAATGTTTTCTGACATTTGGTAATTGATTCTAATGGCTGCCTTTGAGTTTTAATTACTGCTTTCCCCATTTTGTTTCTTCTCCCACCAGGCAGGTGCACAGATTGAGAACAGATACAGGGGCAGCCCTGATGCATTTTGGGGTGCTCTGTCAAAGTTTTCCCACTGATGGTTGAGGACATATTACAACCATCTGTATAGACTGCTCCACAACACCAAAGCAAGTGGTCTCACCCTAATGGTAACTTTGAGCTGCCAAAATATATTTTGAGCTGCACTGAAAATCATTGTTCCTCCAGCAGTATGTATTTTTAATAGTTACACTTCCTGCCTGCAGGTAAAACATTTCAACTTGGAAAATTCTGTCCAAAACTCTTTGCACACATTCCCTCAAGATCTGGGTGATTATCCTTTTGTGGTGTTTAAGCAGTGCATAGGCTGGTTGGGTCTCTGACAGCTTTCCCTTATTACTATATCTATTTATTATAATTAGCCAACCTCCACTGTGCTAGGGTCATTCCTTGTTCAGGTGAACTTACTTTTTCACAATTAGTTACAGGCAATAAAGAGCAGTTCAGGGTGTTGCAGATCACATTGTATGATAACATGCAGACAAATAAGCCATGAACTTTTAGACTAAAATTGTATGTGGAGATGTGCTAAAATGTAAAGACTCTCAGTTTAAGCCATACCAGAATAATACATACATCTAGTATCAAAGGATATTGGTGACTATTATCAGCCTTAGAGCTCCAGCCTTTCAACAGGTAGACACATTTTTACTTACACAGGAAGCCCAGGGGGAGGTTATAGTTTAGCTGTGATGCAGGCTGCTAATTATTGTTTAAAAGCAAAGAAGGCATTCTCTGTCAGGAACAGTTCACAGATCAGTTTTGGGATGGTTTAATTTAGGGAAGGAGTAAATAGAATGATAATTGACCCATTGCAGGGTTTATAAATCCAATTGCTCTTGCTGTAAAGAATGCAGCAGGGAGCAGTTAACGTAAACTTTTAAAATGTGAACCAGGCAGGTTGTCTGGTCAAGACAGTGATTGGGAAGGGAATGGGGGAATGGCAGTCTCAAAGCTTAGTTAAAAATATTCAAT
The DNA here is from genome assembly GCA_024679065.1 of Sphyrna mokarran. Lineage (NCBI taxonomy): Eukaryota > Metazoa > Chordata > Chondrichthyes > Carcharhiniformes > Carcharhinidae > Sphyrna > Sphyrna mokarran. The sequence goes on from JAGIQG010000026.1 coordinate 38,759,812, forward strand.
GTCCTTCTGGCTGCAAAGAACATTCTTCGTTATAATATCTTTACTCCATTTGTACTGCAGACTTCTGATTGGTTAATAAATTGTTCCATTGAATAATATTTGTCCTGATGAGTGCAAGATGAAAAGCTTCAACAGCACAGATTTTGGCAGCAATCCTCAAAGAGGAACCAATATCTGACTATAGATGTGTAGTCAGACAGTACTAATTATATATTGGAATAGAGTAAAGCAAGGAGAAGTATATTAACAGCTTGCACCAAGTACAGCTGTACTGTTTTTAACAAATTTAGAATGTTCACAAAACCTATTGGCTGCCAGGAGCTCAATGCTCCATCTTCATTTTTCCCCTGCAGCTTGCTGTCCCTCCCCCAGCCTCCTTGTTCCCAGATGAATGGCAAAAAACGTGCTGTTCTCAGCACACTAACAGTATTCACAAAACTAAATGAAAGTAACGCTACGGAGGGAGATTTCGTTACTTGTTATAATGAGCTTTCAAACAGGAAACCCTGCACTGTACCTAAATTGGGGATAACAGTATTGGAGAGAGTGCAGAGAGCACTTTACCAGATTGGAGCTGACAAACTCAGATCAAGATTGGAATTCTACAGAAGTTCCAGAGATTTTCCATAGCTTCCACTTGTTTGCATTGTGAACAAATGATGACAAATTCCCAAAAACAATATTTCTCAGGGCCATGGGCAGTTTGGTTTGTATTGTCTGATCTTCCAAACATTCTTCGGGTTGTGGGAAGCTAGTGTGACATTTCGTTTAGAAAATATTGGCATTAAAGGCAATGGGAATCAAACATGTTAACGGGTTGAAATAAAGAAATGGTTTGGGGGGAATTGATGGGATTGAAAGTGGATTAATCTGCCTCTCAGTACTTGAGGAAGTGGCTCTGGAAATAGTAGATCTGTTCATGTTTGTTTTCCAAAAATCTCTCTCGTTTTGGACTGGTTTGTACAGATTGGAGGATAGTTAACGTTTTCAAAAAGGAGGCAAAGAGAAAGCAGGGAACTACAGACCAGTGAACCTAACGTTAGTGCTGGGGAAGTTGCTAGAGTCCATTCTCAAGGATTTAATAGCTCAGTATTTAAAAAGCAGTGGTATAATCAAAAACAGCATGGATTTACAGAAGAGAAATTGTCTTGACAAATCTGTTACAATTGTTTTGAGGATGTGATTAGTTGCATTGAACAAGAATAACCAGTGTATGTGGTTTATTTAGACTTTTGACAAGGTCTCACATAACAGACTATTAAAGTTAAAGCACCTGGGATTGCAGGTAATGTTTTGAGATGGATAGAAAGCTGGTTAGCAGATAGGAAACAAGGAGTTGGCATAAATGGGTCTTTTTCCTGATTGGCAGTCAGTGACAAGTGAGCTTCCGCAGGGATCTGTGCCAGGACCACAACTGTTCAAATTATATATTAATGATCTGGAAGTGGAAACTGAAGTATTATCTCCAAATTTGAGGATGATACAAAGTTGAGTGGGGGGGTGGTGAGCTGTGAGGAGGATGCACAGATGTTTCAGTGTGATTTGGACAGGCTGTGTGTGTGAGCACCTGCATGCAGATGCAGTATAATGTAGATAAATGATAGGCTATCCACCTTGGTAGCAATAATAAGAAGACATTATTACTTGAAAGGGTGTAAATTGAGAGGTGGATACTCAGTGAGACTTTGGTGTCCTCATGTCAGTCATGAAGTACGCATGCTGGACAGCAGACAGTAAAGAAGGCAAATGGTATGTTGGCCTTCATAGCAGGAGGATTTGATTATAGTGATAGGGAAGTTTTGTTGCAGATGTACAGGGCTTTGGTGAGGCTACACCAGGAGTGTTGTGTCCAGTTTTGGTGTCTTTATCTGAGCAAAGATGCCCTTGGTATGTCAGGAATACAGCAAAGGTTTACTGGGCTGATTCCTGGCAGGGCAGGTTATCATAAGAGGCAAGAATAAATTAGTTAGACTTTATATTCATTGGAGTTTAGAATGTGAAGGAATCTCATAGAAACTTACAAAATTCTTAAGGGTAGATTCAGAAAGAATGCTCTATGATGCAGGAATCCAGAACTAGGGGACATAAGAGATAAACTTTGAAATTGAAGTGAGGGAAAAATTATTCACCTAGATGATGGTGAATGTGTGGAATTCACAGAAACCAGCTGAGACCAAAATGTGTCTGATTTCAGGAAGATATAAGAACATAGAACATAGAACATTACAGCACAGAACAGGCCCTTCGGCCTTCGATGTTGCGCTGACCAATATAAAAAGCAATGCCCCTCCAAACTAAACCATTCCCTTCTCTTCCATATACTTATCAACTAACCTCTTAAACGCCACCAAACTTGGCGCATCTACAACTGCCTCAGGCAGGGCATTCCACTCCCGAACCACCCTTTGGGTAAAGATCCTACCTCTGATATCCGTCCTATAACTATCACCCCTTAATTTAAAGCTGTGTCCCCTCGTGCTAGCTTTCTCCATCCTAGGAAAAAGGCTATCACTGTCCACCCTATCTAAACCTCTAATCATCTTATATGCTTCAATAAGATCCCCTCTTAGCCGCCTCCTTTCTAACGAAAACAACCTCAAATCCTTCAACCTCTCTTCATAGGACCTGCCCTCCATACAGGCAACATCCTGGTAAACCTCCTCTGTACCCTCTCCAATGCCTCCACATCTTTCTTATAATGTGGGGACCAGAACTGCACACAATACTCCAAGTGCGGCCGCACTAGATTTTTGTACAGTTGCAACATGACGTTGCGGCTCCGAAATTCAATGCCCCTACCAATAAAAGCTAAGACTCCGTATGCCTTCTTAACAACCTTATCGACTTGATTGCCAACTTTCAGGGATCTATGCACAAATACACCAAGATCCTCTGTTCATCAACACTATTAAGAATCCTACCATTAGCCCTATACTCTACACATTTATTATTCCTGCCAAAGTGAATTACCTCACACTTTTCCACCTTAAACTCCATTTGCCACCTCTCGGCCCAGCTCTGCAACTTGTCCAAGTCTCTCTGCAAACTATAACACCCCTCTTCACTATCTACCACTCCACCGACTTTAGTGTCATCTGCAAATTTACTAATCCATCCTTCAATACCCTCATCCAGATCATTTATAAAAATTACAAACAACAGGGGCCCCAAAACAGACCCCTGAGGTACACCACTTGTCTCCGAACTCCAAGATGAATATCTCCCATCAACCACCACGCTCTGTCTTCTATCTGCTAGCCAATTCCTAATCCAATTAGCTAAATCACCCTCTATCCCATACATCTGCATTTTCTGCAGAAGTGTTCCATGGGCCACCTTATCAAACGCCTTACTAAAGTCCATATATACCACATCAACCGCCTTACCCCCATCCACCTCTTTGTCACTTTTTCAAAAAACTCAATGAGGTTAGTAAGGCACGACCTACCCTTCACAAAACCATGCTGACTATCCCCAATCAATTCATTTCTCTCTAAGGTATAGTTCTCGAGGCTAACGGGACATGGCAGAAAGGGGGTTTAGGATATTGAATGTCAATCATAAACCATGATCAAAATAAATGTTAGAGCATGCTCCAATGACCTACTCCTGCTTCTAACTTCCATGTTCAAGGAAAAAGTCAGTCAATGAAGCATATCTGCAATTTCAGAAGGATATTTGGATTTAGAAACCTTGCCTAAAATAGTCAGAATATAAGACAAGGACTCACGGGATGGGTAACATTAGTACAGATACAGGATTCAAATGGACATCATATCAGCAGGCTGTATCTAGTGGGGTGTAGTGAGCAGTGTTGACAAAGGCACTGAGGAATATATTCAATGATAAAACTAGGTGGGCAGCAAGCTGTGGAGGACAAGTTGTGAGAGTGGGTGGGGAGAATGTACCATCTCCCCTTGATAATCAAACATCAATAAATTGATGACTCCTACAACATTCTAGGCAACAACAAGAAACATTGACCTCCAATCATCCAACCATACAAACACAATGTTTACAATAACAGACCAAAGGCAGAAAGCGCTATCCAGTGCTTGGATCAGCATCCCATCCACTGCAGCTCCTGTGAACTGGAGGAGTGTGGACTATCTACAAGATACACAGCAACAATTCATCAAGAGTCCTTTAATACATTCCAAGGCCACAGTCCCTACTGCAAAGGACAAGGGCAGCAGAAGCATAAGAACACTACCACCTGGAGGTTACTCACCAACTCACATCATCCTGACTTGGAACAACATCACCATTCTCTCAATGTCACTTCAATATCTCAATACTCCCTCCCATCCCAATAGGTGTATTACTGTACCTCTGTTCAGAGGTGTTAAAAGACTGGAAAATTGCACACATATAAGTTTATATATTTTGTTCTAACTGATTGTGAAGAAGGATTCATGTCTGTGGGCTTAAATTGGAACAATGTGGATTTTTTGTTATATTTTAACAGTGTTGTTAAATAAAGTTTGTTTCAATAAAAGCTTCGTGTTGGTTTATTAGAATCACACCTAAAGTGAAACCCCATGTGCTCTCATTAATGCCAGAATCGAAAAAGGTTGGTTTCTATGTAAACTTTATGCTTGGGAGTTTCTGATCTAATCCCTAACACTGGGCACAAAGTAACAGCTGAGATTCAATGCAGAGTGTTGGTGACTCATTCTCACAGGAAGAATAAGCAGAGTTGGTATAAAATAAAGGGAGAAACTCTAAAGAAGGAGCAGGAACAGAGAGAGATCTCGATGAATATGTACATAAGTCATTGAAGACAGCAGGGTGTGTTGAGGGAGTGGTTAATAAAGCAGACAGTATCTGAGGCTTTATTAATAGTGGAATTGAGGATAAGGAGATTATGTTGAACTTGAATAAGACACTGGTGAGGCCTCAGCTGGAGCACAGCATCCAGTTCTGAACACCACACTTGAGGAAGGATGTGAGAGCTACAGCAATGAGTCACTTTAACAGGGGAGGTTTGGGAGGGTTAAGTAGCCAATCAGCCAAAGCAGGTGAATCCTGGGGCCGAGAGCAGCTCCTCCAGGCAATCTGGAGACTGGAGTCAAAGTAACCGGGAGCATCTCCCTCACTTCTACTCCTGTTAATCAGCTACTCCACTCAGAGGTTGTAACTCTTTCCAAGAATATTACATTTGGTGACAAAGATTTGATTGGATTTATTCTGGTCACATATATTGTGATAGAGTGAAAAGTCCTGTTTCTTGAATGCTATATAGACAAAACATACTGTTCATAGAGCACATAGGGCAGCAAAGGATAGTGTACAGGATACAGTGTTGCAGTTGCAGGTAAAGTGAAGAGAAAGATTAGCTTAATATGTGATAAGTCCATTCAAAAATCTGACAGCAGCAGGCAAGAAGCTGGTCTTAAGTTGGTTGCTTTGTATTTTCAGACTCTCGTATCTTTTCTCAATGAAAGAAAGTGGACGAAAAATACGTGCGAGGCATCCTTGATAATGCTGGCTGCTTTCCTGAGACAGTGGGAAGTGTAGAAGGAGTCAATGAATGGGAGACTTGTTTGTGTGATGGACTGGGCTAGGTTCACAACTCTTCGTAATTTCTTGCGATCTTGGCCAGAGCAGGAGCTATACAAAACTGTGATACAATTGGAAAGGATACTTCCTATGGAGCATCTGTAAAAAAATAATGAGAGTTGTGGTGGACATATTAAATCGTCATAATCTTTTAAGAAAATAGAGGCATTGATGAGCTTTCTTAACATCAATGCCAGCGCAGAGGACAGAAGAGATTGTTGCAGGAACCATACCAAATGTCCTTGTTATCTTGGTGTTCCAGGGTTGAGTGTAGGGCCAGGCAAATTGTGTCTGCTGTGGACTTGTTGTGGTGATAGGTAGACTGTAGTGGATCCAGGTGATCTGGGAGACTGGAGTTGATGTGTGCCATGCTTAACTTTTCGAAGCATTTCATAATGGTGGAGATCAGAGCCACTAGGCAGTAGGTATTAAGGCACACTGCTTGGTGTGTCTTTGGTACCAAGATGATGGTTGCCCTCCTGAAACAGATAGAAAACTCAGATTAAGGAGACATTGAAGATGTCTGCGAATACCCCCGCCAGCACAGGATCTGAGTGCTCGTCCGAGTACCCCACCCAGACCAGGCATTTTCCATGAGTTAACTTTCAAGAAGGTTGACCTGAGATCTGCAATGGTGACCTTAGATATCGGTTCGAGTGAGGCTTCCGGGATGGAGGGTGGCTTTCGCTGATCTCTTGTTCACAACAGGCATTGAATGTGTCGAGCTCATTGGGAGAAGGAGGAGGGGGGGGTGTTATTGCTGGTGATTCTACACCCCTTCACCTCAGTAGCCTGTTATTTCAAGTAAACATTGCCATTATCAGTGGGAATCCATGTGGTTAGTCTGGGGCAACAGCTTGATCCGGTACTGTCTCTTAGCATCTTTGATGGTTATCCATGGGACATATCTGGAATTTTTCTATATGTCAGGGTCACCCAACTTAAATGCCCTAGATGTGGAATTTAGCAAGCAGCAGATATTCCTGTTCATCCATGGTTTCTGGTTGGGAAACACATGGATTTGTCTCTTTAGCACACAGTCTTCCATGCACTTACTAATGAAGTCTGTGACTGTAATGGTGTATTCATTTGGGTTGGTCGCTGAGTTCTTGAACATTGACCATTGCACTCACTCTAAGCAGTCCCGTAGGAGGTCATCCGATTCCTCAGACTAACATTACACATTATTTTTATTGGATTCTCCCATTTAAATTTTTGTTTGGAATCCGGGAGCAGGAGCACAACCTTTACCAAAGTGTGGATGGGGATTAAAGCAGTCGGCATGAGTAACGTTTCTGTAGCAGCAATCTCGGATAAACGGAGGATCTACGGAATGTTTTCCATTTGCTGGAGAGAACAGCAGAGCAGACCTCGTGTACACATTGTTGGAAACACATCTATTCAACACTCAGTGAGATATTACAATGTCTCCATTTGGAAAACTTGAGCAATTCAACCCTAATTTGGAGGATTGGGTTCAACATGTTCAACACCTAAGATACTCCTTCAAAGCAATCGAAATAGCGTGGGAAGGAGTAGCAGAGAGTAATTCTGTTAATTGACTGTGGTGCCCAAAGCAATAAATTGATAAGAAGCTTGACATCTCCAGATGCCCTGACACTAAAACCTTTGAAGAACTCAGAGAATAGTCAAAGGGTATTATCACCCAAAGCTCTCCGTAACTATACAGAGATATAGGTTTAACTCGATGGCAAGAGCTCCCCAACAGGTGAAAGCATCTTTTATGCTGAGGCTGAGACAAATGGCTGAACATTGTGAATTTGAGTCTGCTCTTAATGAGTGGTTCAGAGACTGGTTAGTGTGCGGGGTGAATAATACAGCCATAGAAAAGAAACAGTTGGGAATGTTGTGAAGTAACGCTTAAAAAGGTGTTACTATGGAAAATGCAGAAAATGGCACAATATAAAATCTTTGACAAAAGGACACCTGGATTAGAAACATCAGCTCTTTTCTCTCCTTACAGATGCTGCCAGACCTGCTGAGATTTTCCAGCATTTTCTCTTTCAGTTTCAAATTCCAGCATCTACAGTAATTTGCTTTGATTTGGAACTATTAGACCTGCCCCTACCCCATCTCACTGACAGGGTCACCAACTGGGATTCAATGTATTCCTGGAGGTTTCATCACACCATCTTCCCCCACACTCCAACCATTAGTCACCAACACCTCCATCCCTGTGACCTACTGCTTTTCTACGCCAATTGGAAAGCAAAAAGACTCATCACCCACCCGGATAACTGTCAGCCAAGCAGCCTTTCCCCATTTTCAATGTTTTTTATATCTGGTAAAGAGAAATGTGGAAAGAAAATGGGAAAAGAAACCAATCTTTCTGATTGTTCCCCAGGATTGGCCTCTTTTAAGGTCAAACCAAATAAACTCAAATTAAATTAGGACAAAGTAAAAAGGGGCAGCTCCCCAAAAGGAAGGGGAACAGCCCGAAAAGTAACAAAGTACAAACGAAACTCAAAAACCTCAAATTAAAGTGTAATTATTAGGGTCAATAATGCACCCCAGCTAAAGTGGGATTGGGAGCAGGAATGAGGCAGTGGAGAGAGGCAGAGAATTGGGGCTGATTAAAGATGCGGAATCGCTTCCCGAGTATCCCGTGGCACAGGGAGCCTCTGCAATGGGATTGCAGCTGGATTCCCGGCTAGAAAACGGGCTGGTGTTTGCGGGAAGTGATTGTCCTGATTCACTCGCCGGGATGGGAGGTTGGCTGCTTTCTTGGGTTCTCTGCTTCCTGGGCGCCTCCTCAGTGTCAGGCCAGCCGCTCCTCCTGGGGAGGGATGATGTTTGTGTGCCAGAGGCAGGCTGGAGATTTGAGTGCGGTCACTCCGGGATCAGCAGCGCTGAGTGTATCCGCCAGGGTTGCTGCTTTGATTCCCGGAGCTCCAGCCCCCATCGCTGTTTCTACAGTCTGAGAAAGAGCCCAGGTAACTACAAGACTCATTCCTCCCCCGCCCCCGCCCCCTACAGTCTAATGGAGACAGAGGGGAGAATCTAACTGGGAAATGGGGTATTTGTTGCTGCCTCACTGTGTGAAGTGTAGGAACGGAGGGATTCCTCAGCTTGAGTGAAGGAGTTAACTGAGTAATTTGGATGGTTTTAGACTGAGTTCTGAAGGTGGGAGGCTCTGTGACTGGAGTTAGAGAGAATCTCTGGCATGAGATCAGCAAATGTGCTTCAGTTTGTTAATATTTACCCCAGTTCCACAATGAGTGAGTCTATAGTGATAGTGCTCATCCTGTGAAATTCCAATGGACTAGTTTAGCCATGTCTGTGTTTTGCTATCTAATTGTGGGAGTGTGGCTCAAGTTTGGATAAAGATGTGAATTGGAGCATTCTGTAATAGTGGGAGCAGCAGAGGAGGAACGTCTACAGGGAACTTGTGGTGGGGGGAGGAGGGGAATTTTATGGTCAGGAGACCTTGGTATGTTGGCCCAACTGCAAAGGAGTTCTTGGTGTGAAATGAGGTGGTTAAATGAGTGGTATGCTCTGTTGGTGAGTTGATGCAGAATTGATGGGCTGAAAGGCCTCTTGCTGTGCTGCAGGAATTTGCAGGTGACAATGGAAATGGGGCTTTGACATTGGAAGAAGGCTAATTTTAATATAACACTCCATTTGTCCATTTTAAATGGACATGAGACTGATAAGAAAATTACAATGGAAGATGAAAAGTGATATTCCAAATACAAGCTAGGTATGTCTCAAGGAAGCAGAAACCAGGCTCCTTGGAGGAGACTGAAATCAGATATGGGTGGATTACAGTGGAAATCAGATGGAGAGACATTGAAAGTAGGAAAAAAGGTCAACATCAAAGCAAGTTGAATCTCCTATCAGTGTCAGTATGAGGAGCAATAGGTTTTAATGGGGGGCAAGGCTAGAACATTAGTGAGAGAATCTGAATAGATTTTCAGCATTAGGTGGAATTGCCAGGAAGACTAGATAATGATGAACAGGATAGTCCTGTGACTACACATGGCCAGTAGAATGGGCAATGACTAATGGAATTTGATGTTGTGATATGTTGGTGGTGATTATCTTGGCAGTTCTGAAGTCTGCATCTAGTGCAGAACATGTAACTGGCAAAGTACATGGGATTTTAGGCTTCACAAAAGGTTGGAGTTGCTCTCCTCTTGGAAGAAGGATAGTTGAATTTTGAGGGGACAAAACTGAGTCTAGATCATGTGGACAAGCAAGAACTGGTCCCATTTCCCAATCTCACTGCTCCAGGGAGTGGAAACAGCAAATATCATTGCTTCTTGGTTAGAGTAATGAAATCTGACCTACTTTGTAGAACTAGTAATAGTCTGATATCTCAAAGTGCTATAGGTTAGTTCAGTTACTGCATCAAAATGGATAGTCACTAGAAATGAAGATTTCCAGCTCTGGGTGAATAGTTGGAAAGTGAGCAATTCTCTTGCTGGAGAAGACTTTCTTCACCTTTTTCCTTGTATTTGGAGGCAGAAATTTTCCTGTTTCCTGTTTGTCTCAATTGGAGCAATTGTTGAACTGAGCTTTTTGTGGCTTTTAATGATTTGAGGCCCCAATAGAAGCAGTGGCAATAAATTCTCTCTTTGCAGCATGCACAGCTGATGGTCAGTTCATCATTGTGATCTCCAAGAACCTGACCCGTCCTGCCCTCAACCTGTCATCTCTGTATGTGAAAGATGGACAAGAGGCTGAGTGCAAGCCTCAACTAACCACTGGGCAACTTGTGGCCTTCCGCTTTCCACTCACCTCTTGTGGCTCCAGCAAGCGGGTGAGTATTGAAGGGTCAAGGCATTCTGCCAGTAAGTGAGGCAGCTTCTTATTGAGCAGCCTTCTCATTGCAGGAGGAAGATGGAACCTTGGTCTATGAAACAGATGTCTTGGGCAAGAGGATGATTGAGACTGGGAAGCTGGGTTCAATAACTCGGGACAGCACCTTTGGGTAGGAGGATGGTGGGAGTTGTTGGTATTGGAGGGGATGTGTTAGTGAGTGAAGCTCCAACTACTTGTGTGTGTCTGCAGCCTGCACGTCCAGTGTGAGTACAGAGGGAGGCAAGAGACTGGCTTACAGATCAATGTCACAGTTTACACGGTTTCACCCCCACCTCCTGCTTCAGAAGATGGGATTCTGAACCTGGAACTGCGAATAGCAAAAGGTAGAGGTACTCCTGTGTAATGGGGAATGGGATTAGTGTGGGATGTATCCATCCAGGGAGTGACTGGTTCTTGTGTCTGTGCCTCTCAGATGGTGACTACAGATCATGGTATGTGGAGAGTGACTACCCCATTTGGAGAATCCTTCAGGAGGCAGTGTTTGTGGAGGTTCGTGTGCTGGGTCGCAGTGACCCGACGCTTGTGCTGAGGCTGCATGACTGCTGGGCAACTCCTGTGCCAGCCCCAGACCATGAGGTGCAATGGAGTCTGCTGGTGGATGGGTAAGGAGTGGGAATGGGAAGGCTTGTGGCTTTTGGACATTGATTAAGGAGATTCATGACAAGGCTGCTTCCTTAATCTTTTTCCCCCTTACCCCAGTAACCATAAACTCACCTGGGAAGGGGAACACTGCACCAAGAAGAGATACTGGGCTGTTCCTGTCTGAGGGAGGTCACATGGGCTGCACTTGGCCAATTGGATCTTCTCCCTTCAGGAACCCATGTGACCTCATTTCTAGAGTCAGCACCCATTATACTGACCAGTAATTTATTCCAGGAACTCATTGGCAAGTTGAAGGAAATGTGTTCTTCTGTGCAACATATGGAAATGAATGACAGGCAGCCTTTTTGACTCCACCCATGACTAGATTCTCAGTGTAGGTCAATGAGTGGCAAGCCCTTTAAATTGGGAATCTCTCTGGGTTGTTACCCCAGTGGTTCTAGTGCTCTACAGTCAGACCATTGTAAATGGCAAGTACTACTGGTGGTGAATAGTTTCAACACTTTAGCTCAGTCAAAAACATTCTTGAACTCCATAATATTCCATATGGAATTCTCCCTACACTGAACCAAGTGGTGACCCAGCTTAGGACACTGGAGTGACCTAATTGGGAATTTTTCACTGACAAAATGGGCTTGCCTCTGGCATGCACCAGTGCCTCAATTGAATGTCCCTCCCTGTTCTGACACCATTTCACTGCCTGTTCCAGGTGTCCCTATGAGGGGGATGACTATCAGACTCTCTTACACCCAGTCATGTTTTCTGGCCTGAAGTTCCCAGCCCATCACAAGCGGTTTGAACTGAAAACATTTGTTTTCTTGGACAGGGAGTTGGAGCAGCCTCTCACTGGACAGGTAAGCAAGGAAAATCCAAGGCCAGACTCCCTCTTCTGCCTGGCTCCATAACAGCCTGGTTCATCCAGGTACATGAAGATTCCCCCTAAAATGTCTCCTTTCCATTCTAGGTTTATCTGCACTGCAGTGCTGGGGTCTGCTCACCCTCTGCTCAGGATGACTGTGCCCCCAAATGTGTCCCAAGTGAGTTCTTGTTGAATCATTCCTGCTTGTACTAATGAAGCATATTTGATTCAGATTTTGTTTGAAAGGAATATCTGGTTAGTGTCCTATGAGAGTAACAATTTATTGAACTTTATCCTGTGGAAAGTGATCTAAATGTTCTGTGGGGAGCTGTAATGTCACCAATATATAAACAGTCATGATTGTCAATCAAATAGATGAAATATTAAACATTAATCAATAGATCTTGATTTTCCACAATTAGTTGTTCAGTATTATTGGTCAGATATTAGACCCTGAAACTTAGTTTCCCAGAGCAATATGATGGGAAAGTGTTTTGACAACAGCAATTTTAAATCCAACTGATTTATTTGATAGTAAACTTGCTAGCTTTCAGCCTTTGTGCTTTTGTCAGGTGACTGAGGTGTTCTGGTCTCCAAAAGAACGCCTTCAAAACACCTTATTCACCTGACAAAGGCCAAAAGCCAGCAAGTTTACAACCAAAAATCAATTGGATTTAAAACTGGTGTTGGACCTCTAACTGAGTTTATCCCAGTCCAATGCTGGCATCTCTACATCAGGAAAGTGTTTGCCAGATAACAGATTTCACTTATGCTTCTGCAGTATGGTGGAACAAAATACCCATTTCTGCACTTGCACTAAAAGTTGTGATCAGTGAGGGCTAAGCATTTATTGGCAAACTCTTGATTATAATCCATGATGCTGAGTGCAGACAATCTGCTTTCCTCACTGGGGATCTTGGAAGATTATTCTGAACTGTCTGATTAACCTTTCTTCCCAATAGAGAGACGCAGGAGTGTCCATGACCATGAGGGATCATTAGTGAGTGCTCCTGGCCCCATCATCCTGGCAGATGAGGGTCTTCAGTCCAAGAAACAGCAGGAAGCAAGTGGTAAGTGAAGGCTTTTCAATAGTCCACCTGTGAGCTCTCTTGAATATAATGCCTTCTAATCTTCCATTAGGTGCTGCTGAATCTCCTGCTTGGGTTGTGCAAGGAGTAGCCATTGGCTTCATGATGGTGTCCCTGTGCCTGCTGGTGGTGATGGCTGCAGTGTACATGAAGAGACCAAAAGCTGTTGCTTCTCAATGTAGTGAAATTGAACAGTGTAGAATCTGAACAAAAATAAACATCAGATGATCATGCCTTGGGTGCTGAGTCAAATTATTTTCAATGCAGTCTTGTTTTCAGCTGGCTAAGGATTGTAGATGCAGAATTATTTGTGCTTTAGGCTGTTTTCATTTGCTAATTAAGCTGAACCAGCAGATACTAACATAGTTACCCTATTTGGCTCAAATTACCCCTACTGTGTTCTGCTTTATCCAGGCTTCTATTTTTAATGACATTGTAGATCTACTACATAAGTTTGAACTCAACAGGTCAAAGGGCCTATTTCTGCACTGTATGTCTGCACCAACCACAATCCCACCCTATATCCCTGCCTGTGTACTTGCCCATGAATCCCTCTAGCCTATGCATCCCAGGACATTGAGGGACAATTTTAGCAGGCCCAATCAACCTAACCTGCACACTGTTGGAAGGAAACCTGCAGACACGAATGTGTAAACTCCACACCAACAGTGACCCAAGCCAGGAATTAAACCCAGGTCTCTGGAGCTGTGAAGCAGAGCACTGTTAACCACTGTGTAGAACATGAGTTTGTAGAAGATATGAGCCAAAAACTAGATCACATCCTCGTACAATATTTGAGGATAATAAGCCCTGCAGACTCTGGGCAATTCACCTGCCCACACAGGTATTTGAAAGAACTATCCAGGTAGTACCACTGCTCCCCATAGTCAGTCTGCCTACTACCTAACAGGGCTGTCTTTAATAGGACATGTTTAGAATCTAGAAACCCTAGACTTGTAACAAAAGCCTTGAGCGTTATACAAAAATGGAAGTACATACTGAAATCATTGTGGTAATCCTAAGTTTCTTCAAATATTTTCAGAAATTAGCAAAAGTCAGAGGTTAAGAAGGTATATGGAGTCTTAGCTTTTATTGGTAGGGGGATTGAATTTTGGAGCCACAATGTCATGTTGCAACTGTACAAAACTCTAGTATGGCTGTACTTGGAGTATTGTGTGCAGTTCTGGTCCCCACATTATTAAAAAAAGATGGAGGCATTGGAGAGGGTACAGAGGAGGTTTACCAGGATGTTGCCTGGTATGGAGGGCAGCTCTATTGAGGAGAGGCTGAGGGATATGAGGTTCTCCTTCTTAGAAAGAAGGTGGCTAAGAGGAGACCTTATTGAAACATATAACATGATTAGAGGTTTAGATAGGGTGGACAGTGATGGCCTTTTTTCCTAGGATGGAGAAAGCTAGCATGAGGGGACATAGCTTTAAATTAAGGGGCCGTAGTTATAGGATGGATATCAGAGGTAGGTTCTTTACCCAGAGGGTGGTAAGGGTATGGAATGCCCTGCCTGCTGCAGTTGTAGATGTGCCAAGTTTGGTGGCATTTAAGAAGTTAGATATTTTTATGGACAAAAAGGGAATGGTTTAGGTTAGAGGGTCATTGCTTTTTCTTAATTGGTTGGTGCAATATTGAAGGCTGAAGGGCCTGTAATGTTCTATATTTGGTAATTGATTCTAATGACTGTTTCAAGTTTTAAATACTGCATTCCCCTCCCAGCCCATTTTGTTTCTTCTACCACAGGCAGATGCACCGATTGAGAACAAATACAGGGACGGGTTCTGCTGCTGGCTTGTAGCCCTGAAACCCAATGATGCATTTTGGGATGCTCTGTCAAAGTTTTACCACTGATGGTTGAGGACCTGTTACAACCATGAGTACAGACTGCTCCATAACACCAAGGCAAGTGGTCTCACCCTAATGGTAACTTTGGGCTGCCAAAATCAGTTCCCAAAATATATTTTGAGCTGCACTGAAAATCATTGTTCCTCCAGCAGTATGTATTTTTAATAGTTACACTTCCTGCCTGCAGGCAAAACATTTCAACTTGGAAAATTCTGTCCAAAACTCTTTGTACACACTCCCTCAAGATCTGGGTGATTTTATCCTTTTGTGGTGTTTAAGCAGTGTATAGGCTGGTTGGGTCTCTGACAGCTTTCCCTTATTACTATATCTATTTTTAATTGTAATTAGCCAACCTCCACTGTGCTAGGGTCATTCCTTGTTCAGGTGAACTTGCTTTTTCACAATTAGTTACAGGCAATAAAGAGCAGTTCAGGGTGTTGCAGATCATAAATCATATGATAACATGCAGACAAATAAGCCATGAACTTTTAGACTAAAATTGTATGCAGAAATGTCCTAAAATGTAAAGACTCTCAATTTAAGCCATTACCAGAATAATACATACATCTAGTATCAAAGGATATTGGTGACTATTATCAGCCTTAGAGCTCCAGCCTTTCAACAGGTAGACACATTTTTACTTACACAGGAAGCCCAGGGGGAGGTTATAGTTTAGCTGTGATGCAGGCTGCTAATTATTGTTTAAAAGCAAAGGTGGCATTCTGCTGTCAGGAACAGTTCACAGATCAGTGTTTGGGATGGTTTAATTTAGGGAAGGAGTAAATAGAATGACAATTGACCCATTGCAGGGTTTATAAATCCAATTGCTCTCGCTGTAAAGAATGCAGCAGGGAGCAGTTAACGTAAACTTTTAAAATGTGAACCAGGCAGGTTATCTGGTCAAGACAGTGATTGGGAAGGGAATGGCAGTCTCAAAGCTTCTTAGTTAAAAATATTCAATGTCCTTCTGGCTGCAAAGAACATTCTTCATTACAATATCTTTACTCCATTTGTACTGTGGACTACTGGTTAATAAATTGTTCCATTGAATAATATTTGTCCTGATGAGTGGAAGATGAAAAGCTTCAACAGCACAGATTTTGGCAGCAATCCTCAAAGGAAGAGGAACCAATATCTGAATATAGATGTGTAGTCAGACAGTACTAATTATGTATTGGAATAGAGTAAAGCAAAGAGAAGTATATTAACAGCTTGGACCAAGTACGGCTGTACTGTTTTTAAATAGTTCTGAAAAGCAGTGTTTCAAACAAATCTACAACGTTCACAAAACCTATTGGCTGCCAGGAGCTTAATGCTCCATCTTCATTCTTCCCCTGTCCCTCCCCCAGCCTCCTTGTTCCTGGAGGAATGTCAAAAGATATGTGCCGTTCTCAGCTCACGCTAATAGTACTTGTAAAACTAAAGGGAGGTGACACTAGAGGTAGATTTCATTACTTGTTATAATGAGCTTTCAAACAGGAAATCCTGTACTGTACCTAAATTAGGGATAACAGTATTGGAGAGAGTGCAGAGAGCACTTTACCAGATTGGAGCTGACAAACTCAGATTAAGATTGGAATTCTACAGAAGTTCCAGAGATTTTCCATAGCTTCCACTTGTTTGCATTGTGAACAAATGATGACAAATTCCCATAAACAATATTTCTCAGGAGAAGTCACTGCATGTCAGAATGGGTAGTTTGGTTCATAATGTCTGATTTTTTTTTTTGCCCAAATATTCTTCAGGTTGTAGGAATTTAGTGTGACATTTCGTTAGGAAAATATTGGCATTAAAGGCAGCGGGAACCAAACGTTAAAGGATTGAAATAAAGAAATGGTTTGGGGGGAATTGATGGGATTGAAAGTGGATTAATCTGCCTCTCAGTACTTGAGGAAGGGGCTCTGGAAATAGTAGATCTGTTCATGTTTATTTTCCAAAATTTTTTTTATTCTGATTTGTACAGATTGGAGGATAGCTAATATATTCAGAAAGGGAGGCAAAGAGAAAGCAGGGAACTACAGACCAGTGAACCTAATGTTAGTGCTGGGGAAGTTGCTAGAGTCCATTCTCAAGGATTTTATAGCTGAGTATTTGGAAGGCAGTGGTATAATCAAACAGCATGGATTTACAGAAGGGAAATTGTGCCTGACAAGTCTGTTGGAATTGTTTTCAGGATGTAACTAGTCAAGTTGAACAAAAATAACCAGTGTGATTTATTTAAACTTTCAAAAGGAATATGTGAAGTTTAATATTCATGGGATTGCAGGTAATGTCTGGAGTTGGATAGAAAGCTGGTTAGCAGATACGACACAGAGTTGGCATAAATGAGTCTTTTTCCTGATTGGCAGTCAGTGACAAGTAGGCTTCTGCAGGGGTCTGTGCCAGAACTGTTCACATTATATATTAATGATGTGGAGGAGGGACCTGAATGTATTATCTCCATTTGCAGATGATACACTAGGTAGGAGGGTGAGCTGTGAGGAGGATGCAGAGATGCTTCAGGGTGATTTGGACACGCTGTGTGTGAGCATCTGTATGGTAGATGCAGTATAATGTGGATAAATGTGAGGTTATCCACTTTGGTAGCAATAATAGGAAGAAATAATTTTAGTTGATAAGTATATGGAAGAGAAGGGAATGGTTTAGTTTGGAGGGGCATTGCTTTTTATATTGGTCGGCGCAACATCGAAGGCCGAAGTGCCTGTTCTGTGCTGTATTGTTCTATGACAGATGATTACTTGAATAGGTGTAAATTGAGAGGTGAATACCCAGTGAGACCTTGGAGTCCTCGTGCATCAGTCACTGAAAGTAAGCGTGCAGATGCAGCAGGCAGTAAATAATGCAAATAGTATGTTGGCTTTCATTGTTGAGAGGATTTGATTACAGCGATAGGGATGTTTTATTGCAAATGTACAGGGCTTTGAGGCTACACCAAAGAGTATTGTGTGCAGTTTTGGTGTCTTTATCTGAGCAAAGATGCCCTTGGTATGTCAGGAATACGGCAAAGGTTTACTGGTCTGATTCCTGGCAGGGCAGGTTATCGTAAGAGGCAAGAATAAATTGGTTAGAATTTATAATCATTGGAGTTTAGAATGTGAAGGAATCTCAAAACTTACAAAATTCTTACAGGGTAGATTCAGAAAGAATGCTCCCTATGATGCAGGAATCCAGAACTAGGGGACATAAGAAATAAACTTTGAAACTGAAGTGAGGGAAAAATTAGTCATCTAGATGGTGGTGAATGTGTGGAATTCACAGAAACGAGTTGAGGCCAAAGTGTGTCTGATTTCGAGAAGATATAAGGTATAGCTCTTGAGGCTAACGGGATATGGCAGAAAGGGGGACTAGGATATTGAATTCAATAATCAACCATGACCATAATAAATGTCAGAGCATGCTCCAATGACCTACTCCTGCTTTTAGTTTCCATGATCAAGGGGGACGTTAGTCAATGAAGCATATCTGCAATTTCAGAAGGTGTTTGGATTTACAAACCCTGCCTAAAAGACAAAGAACAAAACAGCACGGGAAATAGTCAGAATCTAAGACAAGGACTCATGGGATGGGTAATATTAGTACAGATACAGGGTTTGAATGGACATCATGTCAGCAGGCTGTATCTAGTGGGGTGTAGTGAGCAGTGTTGACAAGGGCACTGGGGAATATATTCAATGATAAAACTAGGTGGGCAGCAAGCTGTGGAGGACAAGTTGAGAGAGTGGGTGGGGAGAATGTACCATCTCCCCTTGATATTCTAACATCAATAAATTGATGAATCCTCCAACATCCCAAAGGTCACCAGTTACCTCCCAACTGACCAAACATATAAACATCATGGTTACAATAACAGGCCAAAGGCAGAACACGCTATCCAGTGCTTGGATCAGCATCCCATCCACTGCCGCTCCTGTGAACTGGAGGAGTGTGGACCATCTACAAGATACACAGCAGTAATTCATCCAGAGTCCTTTAATACATTCAAAGGCCACAGCCCCTACTGGCAGAAGGGCAGCAGAAGCATAGGAACACTACAATTTGCAGGTTACCCACCAACTCACACCGTCCTGACTTGGCACAACATCACCATTCTCAATGTTATTTCAAAATTTGAATGCTCCCTCCCCTCCCAATAGATGTATTTCTGTCCAGAGGTATTAAAAGGCTGGAAGAATTTTCACGTGTGAGTCTAAATGTTTTGTTCTAACTGATGGTAAAGAGGGATTCATGTCTGTGGATTTATTGCTTAAGTTGGAATGATATAAGTTTTTCGTTATATTTTAACAGTGTTGTCAAATAAAGTTTTTTTTCAATAAAAGCTTCCTGTTGGTTTATTAGAATCACACCGAGAGTGAAACACCATGTGCTCTCATTAATGTCAGAATCAAAAAAAGGTTTAGTTTCTATGTAAACTTTATGCTTTGGAGTTTCTGATCTGATCCCTAACACTGGGCACAAAGTAGAAGCTGAGATTCAATGCAGAGTGTTGGTGACTCATTCTCACAGGAAGAATGTGCAGAGTTGGTCTAAAATAAAGGGAGAAACGCTAAAGAAGGAGCAGGAACAGAGAGAGATCTCGGTGAATATGTACATAAGTCATTGAAGACGGCAGGGTGTGTTGAGGGAGTGGTTAATAAAGCAGACAGTATCTGAGGCTTTATTAATAGTGGAATTGAGGATAAGGAGATCATGTTGAACTTGAATAAGACACTGGTGAGGCCTCAGCAGGAGCACAGCATCCAGTTCTGAACACCACACTTGAGGAAGGATGTGAAAGCCACAGCAATGAGTCCCTTTAACAGGTGAGGTTTGGAAGGGTTATGTAGCCAATCAGGCCAAAGCAGGTGAATCCTGGGGCTGAGTCTGGCTCCCCCAGGCAGTCTGGAGACTGGAGTCAAAGTAACCGGGAGCATCTCCCTCACTCGTACTCCTGTTAATAAATAATTCTTCAGTTACTCCACTCAGAGGCTGTCACTCTTTCCAAGAATATTACATTTGGTGACAAAGATTTGATTGGATTTATTCCGGTCACGTATATTGTGATAGAGTGAAAATTATTGTTTCTTGAATGCTATATAGACAAAACATACTGTTCATAGAGCACACACCAGGGCAGCAAAGG
Organism: Sphyrna mokarran; assembly: GCA_024679065.1. Lineage (NCBI taxonomy): Eukaryota > Metazoa > Chordata > Chondrichthyes > Carcharhiniformes > Carcharhinidae > Sphyrna > Sphyrna mokarran. The sequence continues at coordinate 38,779,739 of JAGIQG010000026.1, forward strand.
AGAGTGTACAGGATATAGTGTTGTAGTTGTTGGAAACAAGTCTATTCAGCACTGTGAGCTGTTATAACATCTCCATTCGGAAAGCTTGAGCCATTCAACCCTAATTTGGAGGATTGGGTCCAACATGTTCAACACCTGAGATACTCTTCCAAAGCATTCGAAACTTTGAGAAGAAATCGAAAGCAAGGAATAGCTATAGCTCGAGCCCGTTAGAGGGGTCAGTTTTTGTACAAAGTGTGCAGGAAGGTTTTTTGACTCAGTATGTAGATAGGCCAATTAGAGGTGAGGCTACATTGGATTTGGTGCTGGGCAATGAGCCAGACCAGGTGTTAGGCTTGTAAGTTAGTGAACATTTTGGTGATAGTGACCACAATTCGGTTATGTTTACCTTAGTGATGGATAGGGATAGGCATGAAGCTGGGGGCAGTAGTTATAGCTGGGGGAAGGGTAATTATGAGGCCATAAGGAGAGAATTAGGGTGCATAGGTTGGACTAGGAATCTACAGGGTCTGGGAACATCTGAAATGTGGAGCTTATTCAAGGAGCAGCTGCTGCGAGTCCTTGATAAGTGTGTCCCTGTCAGGCAAGGAGGAAATGGTCGAGTAAGGGAACCTTGGTGTATGAAAAAAGTTAATTCGCTGGTTAAAAGGAAAAAGGAGGCTTGTGTCAGGATGAGGCTTGAAGGCTCGGTTAGTGCAATGGATAGCTATAGATTAGCCAGGAGGGAGCTAAAGAGTGAATTGAGGAGACCTAAGAGGGGACACGAGAAGACTTTGGCTGATAGGATTAAGGAGAATCCTAAAGCTTTCTTTAGATACGTTAAGAATAGAAGATTGGTTAGGGCAAGATTAGGGCCAGTCATAGACAGCAGTGGGAAGTTGTGCGTGGAGCCTGAAGAGATTGGAGAGGCATTGAACAAATATTTCTCTTTGGTATTCACGCAGGGAGATGTAAATGTAGTTGTGGAGAACACTGGGATACAGGGTTGCAAACTGGATAGTATTGAAGTAGATAAGGAGGATGTGCTAGATATTCTTGAGGGTTTGAAGTTGGATAAGTCCCCTGGGCCGGACGGGATTTACCCGAGGATTCTCTGGGAGGCAAGAGAGGCGATTGCAGAGCCTCTGGCTCTGATCTTCAGGTCGTCGTTGGTTACGGGTGTGGTTCCGGAGGACTGGAGGATAGCGAATGTGGTCCCGTTGTTCAAGAAGGGGAGAGAGACTTTCCAGGGAATTATAGGCCAGTGAGTCTTACTTCTGTTGTGGGCAAAGTATTGGAGAGAATTATTAGGGATAGGATTTATAGTTCTTTAGAGAGAAATGAATTGATTGGGGATAGTCAGCATGGTTTTGTGAAGGGTAGGTCGTGCCTTACTAACCTTATTGAGTTTTTTGAAAAAGTGACCAAAGAGGTGGATGGGGGGTAAGGCGGTTGATGTGGTATATATGGACTTTAGTAAGGTGTTCGATAAGGTGTCCCATGGAAGGCTTCTGCAGAAAATGCAGATCTATGGAATAGAGGGTGATTTGGCTAATTGGATTAGGAATAAGCTAGCGGATAGAAGACAGAGCGTGGTGGTTGATGAGAGATATTCATCGTGGAGTTCGGTTACAAGTGGTGTACCTCAGGAGTCTGTTTTGGGGCCCCTGTTGTTTGTAATTTTTATAAATGATCTGGATGAGGGTATTGAAGGATGGATTAGTAAGTTTGCGGATGACGCTAAAGTCGGTGGAGTGGTAGATAGTGAAGAGGGGTGTTATAGTTTGCAGAGAGACTTGGACAAGTTGCAGAGCTGGGCTGAGAGGTGGCAAATGGAGTTAATGTGGAAAAGTGTGAGGTAATGCACTTTGGCAGGAATAATAAATGTGTAGAGTATAGGGCTAATGGTAGGATTCTTAATAGTGTTGATGAACAGAGGGATCTTGGTGTGTATGTGCACAGATCCCTGAAAGTAGGCAATCAAGTCGATAAGGTTGTTAAGAAGGCATATGGAGTCTTAGCTTTTATTGGTAGGGGTATTGAATTTCGGAGCCGCAATGTCATGTTGCAACTGTACAAAACTCTAGTGTGGCCGCATTTGGAGTATTGTGTGCAGTTCTGGTCCCCACATTATAAGAAAGATGTGGAGGCATTGGAGAGGGTACTGAGGAGGTTTACCAGGATGTTGCCTGGTATGGAGGGCAGGTCTTATGAGGAGAGGCTGAGGGATTTGAGGTTGTTTTCGTTAGAAAGAAGGCGGCTCAGAGGAGACCTTATTGAAACATATAAGATGATTAGAGGTTTGATAGGGTGGACAGTGATAGCCTTTTTCCTAGGATGGAGAAAGCGAGCACGAGGGGACACAGCTTTAAATTAAGGGGTGATAGTTATAGGACGGATATCAGAGGTAGGTTCTTTACCCAAAGGGTGGTTCGGGAGTGGAATACCCTGCCTGCAGCGGTTGTAGATGCGCCAAGTTTGGTGGCGTTTAAGAGGTTAGTTGATAAGTTTATGGATGAGAAGGGAATGGTTTAGTTTGGAGGGTCATTGCTTTTTTCATAATTGGTCGGCGCAACATCGAAGGCCGAAGGGCCTGTTCTGCGCTGTAATGTTCTATGTTCTATGAAACAGCGCAGGGAGGAGTAGCAGAGAGTAATTCTGTTAACAGCCTGTGGTGCCCAAAGCAATAAGTTGATAAGAAGCTTGACTTCTCCAGATGCCCTGACACTAAAACCTTTGAAGAACTCACAGAACTAGTCAAAGGGTATTATCACCCAAAGCTCTCTGTAACTATGCAGAGATATAGGTTTAACTCAATGGGGAGGTGAAAGCACCTTTTAATGCTGAGGCTGAGACAAATGGCTGAACATTGTGAATTTGGGTCTGCTCTGAATGAGTGGTTCAGAGACTGGTTAGTGTGTGGGGTGAATAATACAGCCAGAGATAAGAAATATTGGGAATATGAAATAACCTTAAAAAAGTTGTTACAAATTGCTCTTGCTTGGAAAGTGCAGAAAACGGCACAATATCAAATCTTTGACAAAGGGTCACCTGGACTGGAAACATCAGCTCTTTTCTCTCCTTACAGATGCTGCCAGACCTGCTGAGATTTTCCAGCATTTTCTCTTTCAGTTTCAAATTCCAGCATCTACAGTAATTTGCTTTGATTTGGAACTATTAGACCTGCCCCTACCCCATCTCACTGACAGGGTCCCCAACTGGGATTCAATGTATTCCTGGAGGTTTCATCGCACCATCTTCCCCCACACTCCAACCATTAGACACCAACACCTCCATCCCTGTGACCTACTGCTTTCCTACACCAATTGGAAAGCAAAAAGACTCATCACCCACCCGGATAACTGTCAGCCAAGCAGCCTTTCCCCATTTTCAATGTTTTTTATATCTGGTAAAGAGAAATGTGGAAAGAAAATGGGAAAAGAAACCAATCTTTCTGATTGTTCCCCAGGATTGGCCTCTTTTAAGGTCAAACCAAATAAACTCAAATTAAATTAGGATAAAGTAAAAAGGGGCAGCTCCCCAAAAGGAAGGGGAACAGCCCGAAAAGTAACAAAGTACAAACGAAACTCAAAAACCTCAAATTAAAATGTGATTATTAGGGTCAATAATGCACCCCAGCTAAAGTGGGATTGGGAGCAGGAATGAGGCAGTGGAGAGAGGCAGAGAATTGAAGCTGATTAAAGATGCGGAATCGCTTCCCGAGTATCCCGTGGCACAGGGAGCCTCTGCAATGGGATTGCAGCTGGATTCCCGGCTAGAAAACGGGCTGGTGTTTGCGGGAAATGATTGTCCTGATTCACTCGCCGGGATGGGAGGTTGGCTGCTTTCTTGGGCTCTGTGCTTCCTGGGCGCCTCCTCAGTGTCAGGCCAGCCGCTCCTCCTGGGGAGGGATGATGTTTGTGTGCCAGAGGCAGGCTGGAGATTTGAGTGCGGGCACTCCGGGATCAGCAGCGCTGAGTGTATCCGCCAGGGTTGCTGCTTTGATCCCCGGAGCTCCAGCCCCCATCGCTGTTTCTACAGTCTGAGAAAGAGCCCAGGTAACTACAAGACTCACCCCGCCCCCTCCCCAGTCTAGTGGAGACAGAGAGAGGGGAGAATCTAACTGGGAAATGGGGCATTTGTTGTTGCCTCACTGAGTGATGGAGATGGGTTGGAATGGCTATTTGGCAACTGAAGCTTCAAGCGTTAAGTTCCTTCGCTGAAATGTTAATGTTTGCTTTCTCTCTAGTCTAGTCGCAATAATGACAAATACACTAAATAGCTCGCTGCTTTAGCCCTGTCCTGATGTTTTACTGGAGAATTTATCTCTGGTGAATCTGTCTAAATTAGACTTTTTTGAGGGGGGGGGGGGGGGGTGGCGGAGAATCCGTCACAGAAAGCATCCAGGTGACCATCCCACAGGGAGCAGCTTCCCTGATTTGTGAAGTTGAGGAATGTTGGACCCTGTCTGACCCATGTGAATGGGTGTGTTGCCAATGATACATGATCCATTCGGGGCTGGGATAATTTTAGCTACTCTTGAGTGCTGTGATGCTGGCCACCTCCTCACTATTCCTTATTAATGGAAGTGGGTGTTGAAAAAATGCCTCCCAGCAAATAGGAATCAACTTTAATTACAGATACCTAGGTATGTAGCTAACTGACCTCTAGTGTTGAAGGAAAGTAGCATCTTATTGAATGGGATTCACTAACTGTTAACTGACTTATTTTAACTGATTTCTATGAAGCTCAACTCTGTCCTTCACTATTATAGACCTACATAATATAGGGTTAATGGAAGGACCCTTAATAGTGTTGTCGAGCAGAGGGATCTTGGGGTACAAGTACACAGCTCTTTGAAAGTTGTTAAGAAGGCATACGGTGTGTTAGCTTTTATTGGTAGAGGGATTGAATTTAGGAGCCATGAGGTTATATTACAACTGTACAAAACTCTGGTGTGGCCGCACTTGGACCAACATGAGGGGACATCTCTTTAAATTAAGAGGTGGTAGTTATAGGACAGATGTCAGAGGCAGGTTCTTTACACAGAGGGTGGTGAGAGCATGGAATGCCCTGCCTGCAGCAGTTGTGGACTTGCCTACTATGGGGGCATTCAAATGTTTGGTAGATAGGCATATGGATGATATTGGAATAGTTTAGGTTAGCAGGTCCACTGGCTGGTGCAACATTAAGGGCTGAAGGGCCTGTACTGCACTGTAATGTTCTATGTAATATTTGTTTTTTGCCTATTCTGTACTCCACAGAAGCACTGTGGAAAGAATTCATCCTCGCCCACCCTGTCACTTGGGTAAACATTTTGTAAACTTGTCTTTGATCACACTTCAATCTTCTGATTTAATTTGTCCAATGTCTTTGTAACTTAAACCTGAATTCATGGTATCATTTGTGTAAACATGCAGTGATTCCCCCTCTAGGTTAACACATTGCAGCAATTGTCCCTTTCTGCTGTGATGTTCAGAGTCTCCCATTTATCCATGGTCATAACATCCCCCACCCCCCCCCTCCCCCATGCAATTGTCAGATCTTAACCAATTGCTTTCCTTTTTGACATAACTGAAATTTCCTCTTGTGATTTTTGCTTGCCTTTGACCTATGTACCAACATGTCAAACAAATTAATTTAAGCTTTATTACATGTGCCCTCCCTCCCCTCTGAACTGATGTGGAAGCAGAGCCTCTCTATCTGCTTTATGATAGAGACAGGGTTGAATATATTTGTATTTTACAGTGTGCACAGCTGATGGTCAGTTCATCATTGTGATCTCCAAGAACCTGACCCGTCCTGCCCTCAACCTGTCATCTCTGCATGTGAAAGATGGACAAGAGGCTGAGTGCAAGCCTAAACTAACCACTGGGCAACTTGTGGCCTTCCGCTTTCCAGTCACCTCTTGTGGCTCCAGCAAGCGGGTGAGTATTGAAGGGTCAAGGCATTCTGCCAGTAAGTGAGGCAGCTTCTTATTGAGCAGCCTTCTCATTGCAGGAGGAAGATGGAACCTTGGTCTATGAAACAGATGTCTTGGGCAAGAGGATGATTGAGACTGGGAAGCTGGGCTCAATAACTCGGGACAGCACCTTTGGGTAGGAGGATGGTGGGAGTTGTTGGTATTGGAGGGGATGTGTTAGTGAGTGAAGCTCCAACTACTTGTGTGTGTCTGCAGCCTGCACGTCCAGTGTGAGTACAGAGGGAGGCAAGAGACTGGCTTACAGATCAATGTCACAGTTTACACAGTTTCTCCCCCACCTCCTGCTTCAGAAGATGGGATTCTGAACCTGGAACTGCGAATAGCTAAAGGTAGAGGTGTTCCTGTGTAATGGGGAATGGAATTAGTGTGGGATGTATCCATCCATCCAGGGAGTGACTGGTTCTTGTGTCTGCCTCTCAGATGGTGACTACAGATCATGGTATGTGGAGAGTGACTACCCCATTTGGAGAATCCTTCGGGAGGCAGTGTTTGTGGAGGTTCGTGTGCTTGGTCGCAGTGACCCAACACTTGTGCTGAGGCTTCATGACTGCTGGGCAACTCCTGTGCCAGCCCCAGACCATGAGGTGCAATGGAGTCTGCTGGTGGATGGGTAAGGAGTGGGAATGGGAAGAGAAATGGCTTTTGGACATCAATTAAGGAGAAACATGACAAGGCTGCTTTGTGTATCTTCCCCCTTACCCCAGTAACCATAAACCCACCAGGGAAGGGGAACACTGCACCAAGAAGAGATACTTGGCCCTTCCTGTCTGAGGGAGGTCACATGGGCTGCACTTGGCCAATTGGATCTGAACCCATCTGACTCTCATTTCTAGAGTCAGCTCCCATTATACTGACCAGTAATCTATTCCAGAAACTCATTGGCAAGTTGAAGGAAATGTATTCTTCTGTGCAACATATGGAAATGAATGACAGGCAGCCTTTTTGTGTCCACCCATGACTAGATTCTCTAGGTGTAGGTCAATGAGTGGCAAGCCCTTAAATTGGTAATCCCTCTGGGTTGTTACCCCAGTGGTTCTAGGTCTCTACAGTCAGACCATTGTAAATGGCAAGTACCATTTGTGGTGAATAGTTTCAACACTTTAGCTCAGTCAAAAACATTCTTGAACTCCATAGTATTTCATATGGAATTCTCCCTACACTGAACCAAATGGTGACCCAGCTTAGGACACCAGAGTGACCAAATTGGGAATTTTTCACTGACACAATGGGCTTGTCTCTGGCACACACCAGTACCTCAGCTCAATGCTGCTCTCTGCTCTGACACCATTTTGCTGACTGTTCCAGGTGTCCCTATGAGGGGGATGACTATCAGACTCTCCTACACCCAGTCATGTCTTCTGGCCTGAAGTTCCCAGCCCATCACAAGCGGTTTGAACTGAAAACATTTGTTTTCTTGTACAGGGAGTTGGAGCAGCCTCTCACTGGACAGGTAAGCAAGGAAAATCCAAGGCCAGACTCCCTTTCTGCCTGGTTCATCCAGGAACATGAAGATGACCCTAAAATGTCTCCTTTCCATTCTAGGTTTACCTGCACTGCAGTGCTGGGGTCTGCTCACCCTCTGCTCAGGATGACTGTGCCCCCAAATGTGTCCCAAGTGAGTTCTTGTTGAATCATTCCTGATTGTACTAATGAAGCATACTAGATTCAGATTGTTTGAGTGGAATATCTGGTTAGTGTAAGACATGAGTGTAACAATTTATTGAACTTTATCCTGTGGAAAGTGATCTAAATGTTCTGTGGGGAGCTGTAATGTCACCAATATATAAACAGTCACAATTGTCAATCAAATAGATGAAATATTAAACATTAATCAATAGATCTTGATTTTCCACAATTAGTTGTTCAGTATTATTGGTCAGATATTAAGCCCTGAAACTGAGTTTCCCACAGCAATATGATGGGAAAGTGTTTTGACAACAGCAATTTTAAATCCAACTGATTTATTTGGTAGTAAACTTGCTAGCTTTCAGCCTTTGCTTTTGTCAGGTGACTGAGGTGTTCTGGTCTCCAAAAGAACGCCTTCTAAACACCTTACTCACCTGACAAAGGCCAAAAACCAGCAAGTTTACAACCAAAACTCGATTGGATTTAAAACTGGTGTTGGACCTGAGTTTATCCCAGTCCAATGCTGGCATCTCTACATCAGGAAAGTGTTTGCCAGATAACAGATTTCACTCATGCTCCTGCAGTATGGCAGAACAAAATACCCATTTCTGCACTTGCACTAAAAGTTGTGATCAGTGAGGGCTAAGCATTTACTGGCAAACTCTTGATTATAATCCATGATGCTGAGTGCAGACAATCTGCTTTCCTCACTGGGGATCTTGGAAGATTATTCTGAACTGTCTGATTTAACCTCTCCCCCAATAGAGAGACGCAGGAGTGTCCATGACCATGAGGGATCATTAGTGAGTGCTCCTGGCCCCATCATCCTGGCAGATGAGTTTCTTCAGTCCAAGAAACAGCAGGAAGCAAATGGTAAGTGGAGACTTTTCAATAGTCCTCCTGTGAGCTCTCTTGAATATAATGCCTTCTAATCTTCCATTTAGGTGCTGCTGAATCTCCTGCTTGGGTTGTGCAAGGAGTAGCCATTGGCTTCATGATGGTGTCCTTGTGCCTGCTGGTGGCGATGGCTGCAGTGTACATGAAGAGACCAAAAGCTGTTGCTTCTCAATGTAGTGAAATTGAACAGTGTAGAATCTGAACAAAAATAAACATCAGATGATCATGCCTTGGGTGCTGAGTCAAATTATTTTCAATGCAGTCTTGTTTTCAGCTGGCTAAGGATTGTAGATGTAGAATTCTTCAAAGTAAGATGCAGAATTATTTGTGCTTTAGGCTGTTTTCATTTGCTAATTAAACTGAACCAGCGGATACTAACATAGTTACCCTATTTGGCTCAAATTGCCCCTACTGTATTCTGCTTTATCCAGGCTTCTATTTTTAATGACATTGTAGATCTACTACACAAGTTTGAACTTGACAGTGCAGAAATAGGTCCTTTGACCAATTGTGTCTGCACCAACCACAATCCCACCCCATATCCCTGTCTGCATACTTGCCTATGAATCCCTCTAGCCTACACATCCCAGGACATTGAGGGACAATTTTAGCAGGCCCAATCAACCTAACCTGGATATTGTTGGATTGTAGCTGGAAACCCACAGACATGAGGAAATAGTGTAAACTCCACACCAACAGTGACCCAAGCCAGGAATCAAACCCAGGTCTCGAGCAGTGTTAACCACTGTGTAGAACATGAGTTTGTAGAAGATGTGATCTAGATTTGGGCTCATTATCCTCATTGTACAAGGATATAACAAACCCTGCAGTCTCTGGGTAATTCACCTGCCCACACAGGTATTTGAAAGAACTATCCAGGTAGTACCACTGCTCCCCACCCCATAGTCTCTGTCTACTACCTAACAGAGCTGTCTCTAAGAGAGATGTTTAGAATCTAGAAACCCTAGACTTGTAACAATAGCCTTGAGCATTATACAAAAATGGAAATACATACTGAAAGGATTACCACGCAATGATTAAGTTTCTTCAAATGTTTTTGGAAATATTTACTAATTGATTCTAATGGCATCTTCAAGTTTTAATTGCTGCTCACCCTCCCAGCCTGTTTGTTTCTTCTCCCACAGGCAGGTGTGGAGATTGAGCACAGAAATAGGGATGAGTTCCTCCAGGATCTTTAGGCCTCTCCACTTGCAAATTAAGGTTAACCACTAGATACTAACATAATTACTCTAGTTTTCATGAATTGCTCAATTGCCTGTACTGTATCCTGTGATTCAGGTTTTTCAAATGAGAACATCATGTATCCCCTTAGATACAGATCTACTGCATGAGTTTGTAGAAGATGTGATCTAAATAATGGCTCATTAGGCACAAACATTGTATGAGGATGTAACACAACCCTGCAGTCTCAAGGCAATTTACCTGCACACACAGGTATTTGAAAGAACTATCCTGATAGTACCACTTCTGATGTAGTGATGCCTGCATTGGACTGGGATAAACAGGGTAAGAAGTCTGCAACATCAGTTTTAAATCCAACTGATTTATTTGTTGTTGCAGACCTCTTCCTGTGAGTACCACTTGTCCCCATTGCCCTGGACTAGTAAAGACTTCTTTAATCTGAAAACCCCTAGACTTGTAAGAAAAGCCTCAAACATTATATAGAAATCTCAGTCCATACTGAGAGGATTACAATGCAATGATAACTTTCTTCATGTTTGCTGATATTTGGCAATTTGATTCTAATGGCTGTCTTCAAGTTCTAAATACCACATCCGCCTCCCAGCCCATTTTGTTTCTTCTCCCACAGGCAGGTGCACAGATTGAGAACAAATACACGGACAGGTTCCTCCATAGGCTCATAGCCCTGAAATGATGCATTTTAGGGTGCTTTGTCAAAGTTTTCCCACTGGTGGTTGAGGACCTGTTACAACCATCAGTACAGACTACTCCATAACACCAAGGCAAGTGGTCTCACCCTAATGGTAACTTTGGGCTGCCAAAATCAGTTTCCAAAATATATTTTGAGCTGCACTGAAAATCATTGTTCCTCCAGCAGTATGTATTTTTAATAGTTACACTTCCTGCCTGCAGGCAAAACATTTCAACTTGGAAAATTCTGTCCAAAACTCTTTGTACACACTCCCTCAAGATCTGGGTGATTATCCTTTTTGTGCTGTTTAAGCAGTGCATAGGCTGGTTGGGTCTCTGACAGCTTTCCCTTATTACTATATCTATTTTTAATTGTAATTAGCCAACCTCCACTGTGCTAGGGTCATTCCTTGTTCAGGTGAACTTGCTTTTTCACAATTAGTTACAGGCAATAAAGAGCAGTTCAGGGTGTTGCAGATCACAAATCGTATGATAACATGCAGACAAATAAGCCATGAACTTTTAGACTAAAATTGTACGCAGAAACGTGCTAAAATGTAAAGACTCTCAATTTAAGCCATTACCAGAATAATACATACATCTAGTATCAAAGGATATTGGTGACTATTATCAGCCTTAGAGCTCCAGCCTTTCAACAGGTAGACACATTTTTACTTGCACAGGAAGCCCAGGGGGAGGTTATAGTTTAGCTGTGATGCAGGCTGCTTATTGTTTAAAAGCAAAGGTGGCATTCTGCTGTCAGGAACAGTTCACAGACCAGTGTTTGGGATGGTTTAATTTCAGGGTGGTTTAAACAGAATGACAATTGACCCATTGCAGGGTTTATAAATCCAATTGCTCTTGCTGTAAAGAATGCAGCAGGGAGCAGTTAACTTAAAATTTTAAAATGTGAACCAGGCAGGTTATCTGGTCAAGACAGTGATTGGGAAGGGAATGGCAGTCTCAAAGCTTCTTAGTTAAAAATATTCAACGTCCTTCTGGTTGCAAAGAACATTCTTCATTACAATATCTTTACTCCATTTGTACTGCAGACTACTGATTGGTTAATAAATTGTTCCATTGAATAATATTTGTCCTGATGAGTGGAAGATGAAAAGCTTCAACAGCACAGATTTTGGCAGCAATCCTCAAAGAGGAACCAATATCTGAATATAGATGTGTAGTCAGACAGTACTAATTATATATTGGAATAGAGTAAAGCAAGGAGAAGTATATTAACAGCTTGGATCAAGTACGGCTGTACTGTTTTTAAATAGTTCTGAAAAGCAGTGTTTCAAACAAATCTACAACGTTCACAAAACCTATTGGCTGCCAGGAGCTTAATGCTCCATCTTCATTCTTCCCCTGTCCCTCCCCCAGCCTCCTTGTTCCTGGAGGAATGTCAAAAGACGTGCCGTTCTCAGCTCACACTAACAGTACTCGCAAAACTAAAGGAAGGTGACACTAGAGGTAGATTTCATTACTTGTTATAATGAGCTTTCAAACAGGAAATCCTGTACTGTACCTAAATTAGGGATAACAGTATTGGAGAGAGTGCAGAGAGCACTTTACCAGATTGGAGCTGACAAACTCAGATCAAGATTGGAATTCTACAGAAGTTCCAGAGATTTTCCATAGCTTCCACTTGTTTGCATTGTGAACAAATGATGACAAATTCCCATAAACAATATTTCTCAGGAGAAGTCACTGCCATGTCGGAATGGGTAGTTTGGTTCGTATTGTCTGATTTTTTTTTTTCCAAATATTCTTCAGGTTGTAGGAATTTAGTGTGACATTTCCTTAGGAAAATATTGGCATTAAAGGCAGCGGGAACCAAACGTTAAAGGATTGAAATAAAGAAATGGTTTGGGGGGAATTGATGGGATTGAAAGTGGATTAATCTGCCTCTCAGTACTTGAGGAAGGGGCTCTGGAAATAGTAGATCTGTTCATGTTTATTTTCCAAAATTTTTTTTATTCTGATTTGTACAGATTGGAGGATAGCTAATATATTCAGAAAGGGAGGCAAAGAGAAAGCAGGGAACTACAGACCAGTGAACCTAATGTTAGTGCTGGGGAAGTTGCTAGAGTCCATTCTCAAGGATTTTATAGCTGAGTATTTGGAAGGCAGTGGTATAATCAAACAGCATGGATTTACAGAAGGAAATTGCGCCTGACAAGTCTGTTGGAATTGTTTTCAGGATGTAACTAGTCAAGTTGAACAAAAATAACCAGTGTGATTTATTTAAACTTTCAAAAGGATTATGTGAAGTTTAATATTCATGGGATTGCAGGTAATGTCTGGAGATGGATAGAAAGCTGGTTAGCAGATAGGACACAGAGTTGGCATAAATGAGTCTTTTTCCTGATTGGCAGTCAGTGACAAGTAGGCTTCTGCAGGGATCTGTGCCAGAACCACAACTGTTCACATTATATATTGATGTGGAGGAGGGACCTGAATATATTATCTCCATTTGCAGATGATATACCAGGTAGGAGGGTGAGCTGTGAGGAGGATGCAGAGATGCTTCAGGGTGATTTGGACACGCTGTGTGTGAGCATCTGTATGGTAGATGCAGTATAATGTGGATAAATGTGAGGTTATCCACTTTGGTAGCAATAATAGGAAGACAGATGATTACTTGAATAGGTGTAAATTGAGAGGTGAATACCCAGTGAGACCTTGGAGTCCTCGTGCATCAGTCACTGAAAGTAAGCATGCAGATGCAGCAGGCAGTAAATAATGCAAATGGTATGTTGGCTTTCATTGTTGAGAGGATTTGATTACAGCGATAGGGATGTTTTATTGCAAATGTACAGGGCTTTGAGGCTACACCAAAGAGTATTGTGTGCAGTTTTGGTGTCTTTATCTGAGCAAAGATGCCCTTGGTATGTCAGGAATACAGCAAAGGTTTACTGGTCTGATTCCTGGCAGGGCAGGTTATCGTAAGAGGCAAGAATAAATTGGTTAGAATTTATAATCATTGGAGTTTAGAATGTGAAGGAATCTCAAAACGTACAAAATTCTTACAGGGTAGATTCAGAAAGAATGCTCCCTATGATGCAGGAATCCAGAACTAGGGGACATAAGAGATAAACTTTGAAACTGAAGTGAGGGAAAAATTAGTCATCTAGATGGTGGTGAATGTGTGGAATTCACGGAAACCAGTTGAGGCCAAAATGTGTCTGATTTCGAGAAGATATAAGGAATAGCTCTGCTGGCTAACGGGATATGGCAGAAAGGGGGACTAGGATATTGAATTCAATAATCAACCATGACCATAATAAATGTCAGAGCATGCTCCAATGACCTACTCCTGCTTTTAGTTTCCATGATCAAGGGGGACGTTAGTCAATGAAGCATATCTGCAATTTCAGAAGGTGTTTGGATTTACAAACCCTGCCTAAAAGACAAAGAACAAAACAGCACGGGAAATAGTCAGAATCTAAGACAAGGACTCATGGGATGGGTAACATTAGTACAGATACAGGGTTTGAATGGATATCATGTCAGCAGGCTGTATCTAGTGGGATCTAGTGAGCAGTGTTGACAAGGGCACTGAGGAATATATTCAATGATAAAACTAGGTGGGCAGCAAGCTGTGGAGGACAAGTTGAGAGAGTGGGTGGGGAGAATGTACCATCTCCCCTTGATATTCTAACATCAATAAATTGATGAATCCTCCAACATCCCAAAGGTCACCAGTTACCTCCCAACTGACCAAACATATAAACACCATGGTTACAATAACAGGCCAAAGGCAGAACACGCTATCCAGTGCTTGGATCAGCATCCCATCCACTGCCGCTCCTGTGAACTGGAGGAGTGTGGACCATCTACAAGATACACAGCAGCAGTTCATCAAGAGTCCTTTAATACATTCAAAGGCCACAGCCCCTACCCCAGAAGGGCAGCAGAAGCATAGGAACACTACAATTTGCAGGTTACCCACCAACTCACACCGTCCTGACTTGGCACAACATCACCATTCTCAATGTTATTTCAAAATTTGAATGCTCCCTCCCCTCCCAATAGATGTATCTCTGTCCAGAGGTATTAAAAGGCTGGAAGAATTTTCACGTGTGAGTCTAAATGTTTTGTTCTAACTGATGGTAAAGAGGGATTCATGTCTGTGGATTTATTGCTTAAGTTGGAATGATATAAGTTTTTCGTTATATTTTAACAGTGTTGTCAAATAAAGTTTTTTTTCAATAAGCTTCCTTTTGGTTTATTAGAATCACACCAAGAGTGAAACACCATGTGCTCTCATTAATGTCAGAATCAAAAAAAGGTTTAGTTTCTATGTAAACTTTATGCTTGGGAGTTTCTGATCTGATCCCTAACACTGGGCACAAAGTAACAGCTGAGATTCAATGCAGAGTGTTGGTGACTCATTCTCACAGGAAGAATGTGCAGAGTTGGTATAAAATAAAGGGAGAAACTCTAAAGAAGGAGCAGGAACAGAGAGAGATCTCGGTGAATATGTACATAAGTCATTGAAGACAGCAGGGTGTGTTGAGGGAGTGGTTAATAAAGCAGACAGTATCTGAGGCTTTATTAATAGTGGAATTGAGGATAAGGAGATCATGTTGAACTTGAATAAGACACTGGTGAGGCCTCAGCTGGAGCACAGCATCTAGTTCTGAACACCACACTTGAGGAAGGATGTGAAAGCTACAGCAATGAGTCACTTTAACAGGGGAGGTTTTGGAGGGTTAAGTAGCCAATCAGGCCAAAGCAGGTGAATCCTGGGGCTGAGTCTGGCTCCCCCAGGCAGTCTGGAGACTGGAGTCAAAGTAACCAGGAGCATCTCCCTCACTCGTACTCCTGTTAATAAATAATTCTTCAGTTACTCCACTCAGAGGCTGTCACTCTTTCCAAGAATATTACATTTGGTGACAAAGATTTGATTGGATTTATTCCGGTCACGTATATTGTGATAGAGTGAAAATTATTGTTTCTTGAATGCTATATAGACAAAACATACTGTTCATAGAGCACACACCAGGGCAGCAAAGGAGAGTGTACAGGATATAGTGTTGTAGTTGTTGGAAACAAGTCTATTCAGCACTCAGTGAGTTATTATAATATCTCCATTTGGAAAGCTTGAGCCATTCAACCCTAATTTGGAGGATTGGGTCCAACATGTTCAACACCTGAGATACTCTTTCAAAGCAATCGAAATAGCGCGGGGAGGAGTAGCAGAGAGTAATTCTGTTAACAGCCTGTGGTGCCCAAAGCAATAAATTGATAAGAAGCTTGACTTCTCCAGATGCCCTGACACTAAAACCTTTGAAGAACTCAGAGAAATAGTCAAAGGGTATTATCACCCAAAGCTCTCCGTAACTATACAGAGATATAGGTTTAACTCAATGGCAAGAGTTCCCCGAGAGGTGAAAGTAACTTTTATGCTGAGGCTGAGACAAATAGCTGAAGATTTGAATTTGGCTCTGCTCTTAATGAGTGGTTCAGAGACCGGTTAGAGTGTGGGGTGAATAATAGTGATGGCAGTGCAGGCACTACGTTGCACCTCCTGCGGTATGTATGAGGTGAGGGACACCAGTAGTGTTCCTGCTGATTACACCTGTAGGAAGTGTGCACATTTGCAGCTCCTTGAAGATCGTGTTAAGAAGCTGGAGCTGGAATTAGAGGAACTCAGGGTAATTCGAGAGGTTGAGGAGGATATAGGCAGAAGTAACAAAGAGATTGTAACTCCTAAAAGTGATAATTGGGTAACTATTAGGAGGAGGGGTAAGAAGCAATCGGGTAGACAATCCCCTGGGGCTGTTCCTCTCCAAATTAATTTTCTGTCTTGGAGGCTACAGTTGAGGAAGAATCAACTGGAGCTGACCAAAGGGAGCAGGTCTCTGGGGGTGAGCCTGCTGAGAATGCTCAGGTGGGTGGGGGGAATAAGAGATTAGGCCTAGTTATAGGAGACTCCATAGTTAGAGGGACAGATAGGAGGGTAAATAGTAATAAACAGGACTCAGGGCTGGTGTGTTGCCTCCCAGGGGCTGGGGTCCAGGATGTTGCAGATCGGGTTTTTAAGATTCTTAAGGGTGAGGGGAGTCAGCCCCAAGTCATAGTTCATGTGGGGACACATGATGTAGGTAGGACAAGGGAAGGGGATATTAAACAGAAATTTATGGAGTTAGGGTGGAAGCTTAGGTCCATAACAGGCAGAGTGGTTATCTCTGGACTCTTGCCTGTGCCAAGAGATAGTTTAGAGATGAACAGAGAAAGGGATAGTTTGAACTCATGGCTGCGTGGATGGTGCAGGAGGGAGGGGTTCAGGTTCCTTAACAATTGGGACTCATTCTGGGATAGGTGGGACCTCTTCAAGAGAGATGGTCTACACCTGAACCAGAGGGGGACTAATATCTTGGGGGGAAAATTTGCTAAGGCTATGATGGGGGCTTTAAACTGATTCGGGGGGGGGGTGGGATCCTAAGTAGTTGGGGTGCTGAGAGGGATGAGAGTAAGGGGGTTATAGAAGAGAGTTGTAAAACACAGCGGCGTACGGGTGGGGTGGGGGATGGTTTGAGATGCATATACTTTAATGCAAGGAGTATTCTCAATAAGGGGGAGGAACTTGCAGCTTGGACCATTACCTGGAACTTCGATGTTGTGGCCATTTCAGAGACTTGGGTAGAGCAGGGACAGGAATGGATGTTGCAGGTTCCGGGGTACAAATGCTTTAGTCGGAGTAGAGAAGGAGGTAGAAGGGGGGGAGGAGTGGCGTTATTGGTCAAAGACTGTATCACGGTGATAGAAAAGAAGTTTGATGAGGACTTGTCTGTTGAGGTAGTATGGGCTGAGATTAGAAACAGGAGAGGAGAGGTCACCCTGTTGGGAGTCTTTTACAGACCTCCTAATAGTTCTAGAGAGGTTGAGGAAAGGATTGCAAAGTCAATCTGATTAGGAGTGAAAGTAGTAGGGTAATTGTGATGGGGGACTTTAACTTTGCTAATATTGATTGGAATAGCTATAGCTCTAGCTCGTTAGAGGGGTCAGTTTTCGTACAGAGTGTGCAGGAAGGTTTTTTGACTCAGTATGTAGATAGGCCAACTAGAGGTGAGGCTACATTGGATTTGGTGCTGGGCAATGAGCCAGACCAGGTGTTAGGCTTGGAAGTTAGTGAACATTTTGGTGATAGTGACCACAATTCGGTTACGTTCACCTTAGTGATGGATAGGGATAGGCATGAAGCTGGGGGCAGTAGTTATAGCTGGGGGAAGGGTAATTATGAGGCCATCAGGAGAGAATTAGGGTGCATAGATTGGACTAGGAAACTACAGGGACTGGGAACATCTGGAATGTGGTGCTTATTCAAGGAGCAGCTGCTGCGAGTCCTTGATAAGTATGTCCCTGTCAGGCAAGGAGGAAATGGACGAGTAAGAGAGCCTTGGTGTACGAAAAAAGTTGATTTGCTGGTTAAGAAGAAAAAGGAGGCTTATGTCAGGATGAGGCTTGAAGGCTCAGGTAGTGCAATGGATAGCTATAGATTAGCTAGGAAGGAGGTAAAAAGTGAATTGAGGAGAGCTAAGAGGGGACACGAGAAGATGTTGGCTGATAGGATTAAGGAGAATCCTAAAGCTTTCTTTCGATATGTTAAGAATAGAAGATTGGTTAGGGCAAGATTAGGGCCAGTCATAGACAGCAGTGGGAAGTTGTGCGTGGAGCCTGAAGAGATTGGTGAGGCACTGAATAAATATTTCTCTTCGGTATTCACGCAGAGTGCTGGAAATGTAGCTATGGAGAGCACTGAGGTACAGGGTTGCAAATTGGGAAGTATTGTAGTAGATAGGGAGGATGTGTTAGAAATTCTCGAGGGTTTGAAGTTGGATAAGTCCCCTGGGCCGGACGGGATTTACCCTAGGATTCTCTGGGAGGCAAGAGAGGAGATTGCAGAGCCTCTGGCTCTGATCTTCAGGTCCTCGTTGGTTACGGGTGTGGTTCCGGAGGACTGGAGGATGGCGAATGTGGTCCCATTGTTTAAGAAGGGGAAGAGAGACCTTCCTGGGAATTATAGGCCAGTGAGTCTTACTTCTGTTGTGGGCAAGGTATTGGAGAGAATTATTAGGGATAGGATTTATAGTTATTTAGAGAGAAATGAATTGATTGGGGATAGTCAGCATGGTTTCGTGAAGGGTAGGTCATGCCTTACTAACCTCATTGAGTTTTTTGAGAAAGTGACCAGAGAGGTGGATGGGGGTAAGGCGGTTGATGTAGTATATATGGACTTTAGTAAGGCGTTTGATAAGGTGGCCCATGGAAGACTTCTACAGAAAATGCAGATGTGTGGAATAGAGGGTGATTTAGCTAATTGGATTAGGAATTGGCTGGCAGATAGAAGACAGAGGGTGGTGGTTGATGGGAGATATTCATCGTGGAGTTCGGTGACGAGTGGTGTGCCTCAGGGGTCTGTTTTGGGGCCCCTGCTGTTTGTAATTTTTATAATGATCTGGATGAGGGTATTGAGGGATGGATCAGTAAATTTGCAGATGATACTAAAGTTGGTGGTGTGGTAGATAGTGAAGAGGGTGTTTTAGTTTACAGAGTGACTTGGACAAGTTGCAGAGCTGGGCCGAGAGGTGGCAAATGGAGTTTAATGTGGAAAAGTGTGAGGTAATGCACTTTGGCAGGAACAATAAATGTGTAGAGTATAGGGCTAATGGTAGGGCTCTTAATAGTGTTGAGGAACAGAAGGATCTTGGTGTATGTGTCAATAGATCCCTGAAAGTAGGCAGTCAAGTGGATAAAGTTGTTAAGAAGGCATATGGAGTCTTAGCTTTTATTGGTAGGGGGATTGAATTTAGGAGCCGCAGCATCATGTTGCAACTGTACAAAACTCTAGTGCGGCCGCACTTGGAGTATTGTGTGCAGTTCTGGTCGCCACATTATAAGAAAGATGTGGAGGCATTGGAGAGGGTACAGAGGAGGTTTACCAGGATGTTGCCTGGTATGGAGGGCAGGTCCTATGAAGAGAGGTTGAAGGATTTGAGGTTGTTTTCGTTAGAAAGGAGGCGGCTAAGAGGGGATCTTATTGAAGCATATAAGATGATTAGAGGTTTAGATAGGGTGGACAGTGATAGCCTTTTTCCTAGGATGGAGAAAGCTAGCACGAGGGGACACAGCTTTAAATTAAGGGGTATGAGTTATAGGACGGATATCAGAGGTAGGTTCTTTACTCAAAGAGTGATTAGGGAGTGGAATGCCCTGCCTGCAGCTGTTGTAGATGCGCCAAGTTTGGTGGCGTTTAAGAGGTTAGTTGAGAAGTATATGGATGAGAAGGGAATGGTTTAGTTTGGAGGGGCATTGCTTTTTATTTTGGTCGGCACAACATCGAAGGCCGAAGGGCGTGTTCTGTGCTGTATTGTTCTATGTTCTATGTTCTATGTTCTAATATGGCCAGGGAGAAGAAATGTTGGGAATGTAAAATAACCTTAAAAATATGTTACAAGTGTGTCTTGCTGTGGAAAGTGCAGAAAACGGCACAATATCAAATCTTTGACCAAGGGACACCCGGATTAGAAACATCAGCTCTTTTCTCTCCTTACAGATGCTGCCAGACCTGCTGAGATTTTCCAGCATTTTCTCTTTCAGTTTCAAATTCCAGCATCTACAGTAATTTGCTTTGATTTGGAACTATTAGACCTGCCCTTACCCCATCTCACTGACAGGGTCACCAACTGAGATTCAATGTATTCTTGGAGGTTTCATCACACCATCTTCCCCCACACTCCAGCCATTAGTCACCAACACCTCCATCCCTGTGACCTACTGCTTTCCTACACCAATTGGATAAACAAAAAGACTCATCACCCACCCGGATAACTGTCAGCCAAGCAGCCTTTCCCCATTTTCAATGTTTTTTATATCTGGTAAAGAGAAATGTGGAAAGAAAATGGGAAAAGAAACCAATCTTTCTGATTGTTCCCCAGGATTGGACACAGCAGTGTCCTGGAGATTTGATCCTCAATTCCTGGAGACTCCAGGCCAATCCTGGAGGGTTAGTAACCAGTGAACTGCACTATATGCTGATGTCATTCTATATTCCCCTAAATCTAACTTTCAAATCCCGCAGAGAGGCTCCAAGTCAAACTTTCTTTCCTGGAACAGACTTGAGTGGGTGCATTTGCTAAAGTGGGATTGGGGCAGTGGAGAGAGGCAGAGAATTGGAGCTGATTAAAGATGCGGAATCGCTTCCCGAGTATCCCGTGGCACAGGGAGCCTCTGCAATGGGATTGCAGCTGGATTCCCGGCTAGAAAACGGGCTGGTGTTTGCGGGAAGTGATTGTCCTGATTCACTCGCCGGGATGGGAGGTTGGCTGTTTTCTTGGGCTCTGTGCTTCCTGGGCGCCTCCTCAGTGTCAGGCCAGCCGCTCCTCCTGGGGAGGGATGATGTTTGTGTGCCAGAGGCAGGCTGGAGATTTGAGTGCGGTCACTCCGGGATCAGCAGCGCTGAGTGTATCCGCCAGGGTTGCTGCTTTGATTCCCGGAGCTCCAGCCCCCATCGCTGTTTCTACAGTCTGAGAAAGAGCCCAGGTAACTACAAGACTCCCCCCCCCCCCCCGCCCCCCACAGTCTAGTGGAGACAGAGAGAGGGGAGAATCTAACTGGGAAATGGGGTATTTGTTACTGCCTCACTGTGTGAAGTGTAGGAACGGAGGGAATCCTCAGCTTGAGTGAAGGAGTTAACTGAGTAATTTGGATGGTTTTAGACTGAGTTCTGAAGGTGGGAGGCTCTGTGACTGGAGTCAGAGAGAATCTCTGGCATGAGATCAGCAAATGTGCTTCAGTTTGTTAATATTTACCCCAGTTCCACAATGAGTGAGTCTATAGTGATAGTGCTCACCCTGAGAAATCCCAATGGACCAGTTTAACCATGTCTGTGGATGCTGGAATTTGAAACCAAGTGTGAATGCTAGAAAATCAAGATTGACCCCATCTGTAAGGTGAGACCAGATCTGACTTTGAGTCCATGACCCTTTGCCAAAGCTCTGGACTTGGAACATCAGCTCCTTTCTCCCCTCACAGATGCTGTCAGACCTGCTGAGTCTTTCTTTTGGTTGGATATTTTGATATAACAGAAGGTTGTTTAATAGAATATAGTGGATGCTGTCTATAGAAACTTGAAAGCATGAGATGCAAGTGGTGTAAAGGCTGGATAATGAGGAATGGGATAGTCTTGTAATTACAAGGTTAGTAGAATGGGCAAACAAGGCTAATGGCATTTGATGGTGAGGTGATGTACTTCCTTGTTGAGACCAAGACAATTCTGACATCTGCAGGGTTTGGGAGGGACTGTGTGCATCAGAGTGAATATCAGTGTACATTGACTCACTGGACTTGTTCCAATAACTTGATTGTAGTAGTGAGCAACAGTAATAGTAGTTTAGAGCTTTTTGAGACTTGACATTTCATCAATTGTCTGAGGCCCCTAACTGCCAATAGGAGCAGTGGCAATAAATTCTCTCTTTGCAGCATGCACAGCTGATGGTCAGTTCATCATTGTGATCTCCAAGAACCTGACCCGTCCTGCCCTCAACCTGTCATCTCTGTATGTGAAAGATGGACAAGAGGCTGAGTGCAAGCCTCAACTAACCACTGGGCAACTTGTGGCCTTCAGCTTTCCAGTCACCTCTTGTGGCTCCAGCAAGTGGGTGAGTATTGAAGGGTCAAGGCATTCTGCCAGTAAGTGAGGCAGCTTCTTATTGAGCAGCCTTCTCATTGCAGGAGGAAGATGGAACCTTGGTCTATGAAACAGATGTCTTGGGCAAGAGGATGATTGAGACTGGGAAGCTGAGCTCAATAACTCGGGACAGCACCTTTGGGTAGGAGGATGGTGGGAGTTGGTATTGGAAGGGATGTGTTAGTGAGTGAAGCTCCAATTACTTGTGTGTGTCTGCAGCCTGCACGTCCAGTGTGAGTACAGAGGGAGGCAAGAGACTGGCTTACAGATCAATGTCACAGTTTACACGGTTTCTCCCCCACCTCCTGCTTCAGAAGATGGGATTCTGAACCTGGAACTGCGAATAGCAAAAGGTAGAGGTGTCCCTGTGTAATGGAGAATGGAATTAGTGTGGGGTGTATCCATCCAGGGAGTGACTGGTTCTTGTGTCTGTGCCCCTCAGATGGTAACTACAGATCATGGTATGTGGAGAGTGACTACCCCATTTGGAGAATCCTTCAGGAGGCAGTGTTTGTGGAGGTTCGTGTGCTAGGTCGCAGTGACCCAACGCTTGTGCTGAGGCTGCATGACTGCTGGGCAACTCCTGTGCCAGCCCCAGACCATGAGGTGCAATGGAGTCTGCTGGTGGATGGGTAAGGAGTGGGAATGGGAAGGGTAATGGCTTTTGGACTTTGATTTAAGGAGAAACATGACAAGGCTGCTTCCTGTCTCTTCTCCCCACCCCCCTGCAACTTCAGTAACTGTAAACACCAGGAAGAGGAATTTGGCACCAGTACTGAATAATTCTAATGAGAGGTCACATGAGCCAGGCTTGCCAAATGGATCTGCTCCCTTCAGGATCCTCTGCCCTCTTGCTGATTTTGTAGAATCAGCACCCATTGTACCAGCCAGTGTATTCCTGAAACTCAAATCTTTGGCAAAAATGAAAGAAATGTGCTCTTTCTACTTCCACCTGTTGGCAACATCTGCAACCTCTTGTGGCCACTCCATGGCTACATTCTTCAGGTACAGGTCAATGAGTGGCATGTTCTTTAAATTGAGAATCTTTGGTGCTGGTGCTCTCCAGTAAAACCATTGAAAATAATAAGTTGCCTTTAATTTCATTGTTTGATCATATTAGCACACTTTGGCTCCAGTCTCAGTCGCAATGTTGTGACCTCCAGTAATATGCCACATGGAATTCTCCCTACTCTGGGCTAAATGGGTGAGCCAGCTTAGAACAGTGGAATGAACTAATTGGAAAACATTTAAATTAATATTCATTATTCTGTGCTCATTCAGCACCAGAGGCTGGGATGCATTATTGAACCTAAATTACATTTTAATTTGACTTGATTTTCATAGAACATAAAAAAAATTACTGCACAAACAGGCCCTTCAACCCACAAGTTGCACTGATATCCCTGCCTACTAAGCTTACCAAAACCCTCAATCCTATTAAGTTTCATGTACTCATCCAGAAGTCTCTTAAGACCATATTAAATTTGCCTCTGCCACCACTGACAGCAGCTGATTTCATTCACCCCACCACCCTCAGTGAAAAATTTACCCCTGAAATCTCCTCTGTACCTACTCCCCAGCACCTTAAACCTGTGTCCTCTGTTAGCAACCATTTCATTCTGGGGAGGGGGGGAAGCCTCTGAATCCACCTGATCTATACCTCTATCTTATACACCTATATCAGGTCACCTCTCAAGCTTTTTCTCTCCATGGAGAAAAGACCAAGCTCCCTCAACCTACCCTCATAAGGCATGCCACTCAATCCAGGCAATGTCCTTGTAATCCTGCTCTGCACCCTTTCAATAGCTTCCACATTTCCTCCTGCAATGAGGTGACCAGAACTGAGCACAGCAGTGAAATCTGACCAGAGTCTTATAAAGCTGCAGCATTATTTCCTGACTCCTAAACTCAATCCCTCAATTGATGAAGGCCAGTACACCATATGCCTTCTTAACCACATCCTCTACTTGCAAGGTTTATTTTTGAGTCCTATGGACTTGGACCCTAATGTCCTTCTGATCCTCCACACTAAGTCTTATCCTTAATGTTATACTCCTTCATCCCACTTGACCTGCCAAAATGAACCACTACATTTATCTGAAGTCCATTTGCCACTTCAGCCAGCCTTGCATCCTAAAAGTCCTGCTGTAACTTCTGAAATCCCTCCAAACTACCCACAATTTCACCAATCTTCATGATGACATCAGCAAACTTACCAACTCATCCCTCCACTTCTTCATCCAGGTCACTTATGAAAATTACATTTTTTTGTACTTTGGTTTTATTTGGGCTGTTCACTTTTGGGGAGTTGTTCTTTTTTAACTTGTCAATTTAATTTGAGTTGGTCTCTTGACCTTAAGAGGCAAAACTAACAATTGTCCAACTCATTAAATCCCCCTCCCTGCTCTGACACTATTTTGCTGCCTGTTCCAGGTGTCCCTATGAGGGGGATGACTATCAGACTCTCCTACACCCAGTCATGTTTTCTGGCCTGAAGTTCCCAGCCCATCACAAGCGGTTTGAACTGAAAACATTTGCTTTCTTGGACAGGAAGTCGGAGCAGCCTCTCTCTGGACAGGTAAGCAAGGAAAATCCAAGGCCAGACTCCCTTTCTGCCTGGCTCCATAACATCCTGCTTCATCCAGGGACATGAAGATCACCCTAAAATGTCTCCTTTTCTATTCTAGGTTTACCTGCACTGCAGTGCTGGGGTCTGCTCACCCTCTGCTCAGGATGACTGTGCCCCCAAATGTGTCCCAAGTGAGTTCTTGTTGAATCTGTCCTGAATCAGGGATGATGCTTCATTATCACAGGCAGAGATGGTGTTTGAATGGAATATCTGGTTAGTGTGCTGTGACTAGGGGATTCCTCTATCCCTTGGCATCAACAGCAATGGGAGGAATTTTTCTGTCACTGGGTGCTACATCTAGGTCTGTCTGCAATCCTTTGCCTATCATTGCAAACATGGGTCTGCTCTACATGAAACAGGGGTCCATGAAGCCTAGTTGGCAATCTAGCAATTTGTAGTGTTTTTATCCACTGCATGGATAGGGATCTATATGTTTTGGGAACTGCAGTGTTATCAATATGTAAACAGTCAAATTGGCTCTATGAAAAATAGAAGCTGAAATATCTAACATTAATCACAGACCCTTGATTCACATTTTTCACAATTGCATATTGCTCAGATCTCACCCTCAAACTGAGTTTCTAACAGCAATATGGTGAATATATTTACCAGACAACTGGTTTCACTAATGCTTCTGCAGTGTAGCAGAACAAGACACCATTGTGGGATTTCTGCACTTGCACTAAAAATAATGGCTAGAGAATTAGGCATTTATCAGTGAATTGCCCCATGATGGGGATCTGTTCACATAACTGAAGGATCTTCAAAATTAATTTGAATTGGGTCTGAACTGTCCGACTTCTCTCCCCAATAGAGAAACGCAGGAGTGTCCATGACCTTGAGGGAACATTAGTGAGTGCTCCTGGCCCCATCATCCTGGCAGATGAGAGTCTTCAGTCCAAGAAACAGCAGGAAGCAAGTGGTAAGTGGAGACTTTTCACTAGTCCACCTGTGAGCTCTCTTGAATATAATGCCTTCTAATCTTCCATTAGGTGCTGCTGAATCTCCTGCTTGGGTTGTGCAAGGAGTAGCCATTGGCTTCATGATGATGTCCCTGTGCCTGCTGGTGGTGATGGCTGCAGTGTACATGAAGAGACCAAAAGCTGTTGCTTCTCAATGTAGTGAAATTAAACAGTGTAGAATCTGAACAAAAATAAAGCTGAGATGAACATCTGCTGGATGTTTTCCTGTGAATCATGAAATAGCAAAAGATTGACCAGGAGTTGCATTGATTTCACTAAAATCCTGCTGCTGACAAGGGACATGGTGCATATTAGAATCAGTGACACCTTTTTTTAGCTTGCTTAGACACTTTAATCCTTTAATGGAAGAATATACACAAATATTTGATTTTAGGCCTCTCTCTTGTACCTTATTTGCAGATTTAAGCCTTTAGAATCAAGGACTGTGATGTTTATCCTGAAATGTAGTCAAGATAAATATTTAAATTGAGATATACTGCAACATGGTGCTTTAGTCTGAGGAATGGTCTCTGCAACAGAATGTGACGTCAGGGAGGAAAGCTTGCTTAGTAATGAGTGATCTCTAACCAGCAGATATTAGTGCAACTACATTAAGAAGCTTTTATTACCACCCTGATGCATAAGGCAATTCATCTGCCTCCAGCTATTTGAAAGGGCTATCCAGTAAATATCACTTCTCCCTGCCCTGTAGCCCCGAGTTGGGTAAGTGAACAAGATCATGTTTACATTCTAAACCCCCAGATATTCACTCTCTCAAGATGAGCTGTAAACTTTAATGTACAGAGTACTAATATGCATGATCTTGGAAATATTCCTATCTGATGTTTTGTGCTCAAATCAAGTGTTTTCTGCTAATTGCTTATAATAAATCAGCTGTCCACAAGCTTTCAATTACTGCTTTCATCCACCCTCAATTTTTTTTGTTTTATCTGACAGCAAGGGCAGGGGAAAAGATTTAAAGAGGTCATATTTTAACATTCTTGACTCTAGGATTGCAAATGGTTCTGAAACCAAACTGCTGCATTTCTGGGTGGGCGTCTGCCAGGATTTTCCAACTGACACTGGTCCTGTGACAATGCTCAGTACTAAATGCTCCAGATCACATTAATTCTGGATGTGGATGATTGATTCTCCACCATACTGTGTGCTGCCCCACCCCCCTCAACCCAATGACATTTCTTCCTTTTGTTATCAGATCTTTCCAAAAATCACCCAGTGATTTGTTTTCTTATCTACGCTGTTCAAGATCTGCATGATTGTTTGAGACAGCTGCATTGGCTAGTAGGTTCTCTGAATATAACTTTCTGCAATTAGTTACAGTTAAAGGTGCAGTGAGGAGGAAGCAGATGTTTCAGTGTGATTTGGACAGGCTGAGTGTGGGCATTTGTAGCAGATGTGTGAAATGCAGATAAATAAGGTTCTGCTTCAGTAGCAAAAACAGGGAGGCAGATTATTATTGGGATGGGTATGAATTGAGAGGATACTTTGACCTTGGTATCCTTGTGCATCAATTGCTGAAAGTAATTCCCACAGGCAGCAAATGGTATGTTGCCCTTCATAGCAAGAAGATTTGAGTATAGGGATGTTTTTCTGCAATTGTAGCAGGAGTTGGTGAATCACACCTGGAGTATTGTGAAGCTTGTATCCTTTACTGAGGAAGGATGTCCTTACTATAGAGGAAGTACAGTGAAGATTTACCAGGCTGATTATTGGAATGGCAGCTCTGTCATGAGGTGGGACTGAAATCAGTAAGATTATATTCAGTGGGGATTAGAAGAGAGGATCTCAAACTTCTGACAAAGTAGATTTGGGAAAGAATGTTCCTGATGGAATCCAGAACTAGGGATTGTAGTGTGAGAATAATGGGTGAACCTTATGACTGAATGGAAATTTCTTCAAGTGTGGTGAGTTTGTGGAATTTGCCACCATAGTTGAGGTCAAAACATAATCTAATTTCTCCTTAATCACACACAGCTCTTGGGGCTAAAGGGGTATGGGGGGGAAAGGCAGAATCAGGATATTGAATTTCATTATTAGATGAAGGGCTGAATAGCCTCTTTTTCTCTGTTTGGGTGGATTGAGTTCCAGTAGAATGATTTGGCCTATTGCATATGGTTCATAATGAAAAATTGGTGTTGCTTTAGGAACAATTCAAATTGGGCAGGTAGCCATTGGGAAACGAACCAGGGAATAGCAATCCCAAAGCTTAGTTTTTTTTTTGGGGGGGGGGGGGATGCATGTATGGATATAGTAAAAGAATAGCTCCTATCCACACAGGAACATTTTTCTGTGCCACACTAGCAATCCAACTTTTCTGTTTTTCTTTTTTCTGCCAATCGGAAGCTCTATAATACATATGATGTCCTCTTTCAGATACAATATGATGTTCCTTCAATATTAGTATTTGTTCTGATGAGTGCAAGATGTAACACTTCAACAATACAATGCTCAGACAGAATTCTACATTGAGATTTGAGAATTTCTCTGTAGCTTCCAATTGAAGAGAATTTCAAAGGAAATTGCTGTCTCAGCTGAGTGATGGTTTGTAGAATGATAGTACAGATGGAGGACATTTGGCCTATAAGGATTCTACTAAGTCTATGCTAACCCCAACAGAGCATCTTAACCAAACCCACATATGCACTATCTCTGTAACTGTCTTTACTCAATTCATCCCCTAACTTTCGTACCTTGGGACACAAATGGCTATGATAAATTGCCCAATCCCCACGTTCTTGTACTGTGGGAGGAAACGGGAGGGCCCAGAAGAAACCCATGCAGACATAGGCATAATGTGCAAGGTTGACACAGTGACTGAGGTCACAATTAAAGCTGGGTCCCTGATGCTATGAGGTTACAGTGTTTGCTCCTCTGCCACTCCTTGTGCTGTCTGATGTTTCAAATATTCTTTAGATTGTTTGGGAAGGAAGTGTGACATTGATTAGGGAAATATTGGAATCTCAGCAATGAGGGTCAATGTTAGAGGATTTAACTAAAGGGGAAAGTCAGTCAATGAAGCATATCTGCAATTTCAGAAGGATTTATCAACCCTGCCTAAAATAGTCAAAATATAAGACAAGGACTCACAGGATGGGTAACATTAGTACAGATACAGGATCCAAATGGACATCATGTCAGCAGGCTGTATCTAGTGGGGTGTAGTGAGCAGTGTTGACAAGGGCACTGAGGAATATATTCAATGATAAAACTAGGTGGGCAGCAAGTTGTGAGAGTGGGTGGAGAGAATGTACCATCTCCCCTTGATGTTTTAACATCAATAAATTGATGAATTCTCCAACATTCTAGGCATCAACAAGAAATATTTACATCTATTCATCCAACCGTATAAACACCATGGTTACTATAACAGATCAAAGGCAGAACACCCTATCCAGTGCTTGGATCAGCATTACATCCCCTGCTGCTACTGTGAACTGGAGGAGTGTGGACCATCTACAAGATGCACAGCAGCAATTCATCCTTTAATATAGTCCAAGGCCACAGTCCCTACCACAAAAAGACAAGGGCAGCAGAAGCATAGGAACACTACTACCTGCAGGTTACCCACCAACTCACACCATCCTGACCTGGAACAACATCACCATTCTCCCAATGTAATTTGAAAATCCTTATACTCCCTCCCCTCCCAACAGCACTGTACTTACACTTGATGGTCTGCAGCTATTCAAAGTTAGTTCATCATCTGAGCAATAAACATCTTGCCAGTTTACTTACTGTGCCTTTAAGAAATATATTTGTGTCATGTTTCTTGTGTAGGATTTTTTTTAGCAGTTAGTTCTATTATCAGTGTTGCTTTGTCTGTAAGCAGCAGCCAGCATGTTGATGCTGCAGAAGCAAAATTGGTCCTAATTACTGGAATATTAGTTTTAATCTGGGCTAATGCAGATCTGTTATTCCGCTAGAAAAGACAAGTACTGAAATTGATATCACCCTTGTATTTGCATGATTTAATGAAATATGGATATATTTTATATATAGAGTACTAACAACGTGAAACTGGAGGTTTTAAAAATGAAAGATTGTTACCTCAATATTTCAATCAGTAAACATTATGCTAATTTTTTGTTATATTCTAACTGTATGGTTAAATGAAGTTTGTTTTAATAAAACCTTCCTATGTCAGCGGAATCACCTGGAGCAAAACAGTTTATGACCAAACTAATGCAAAAATCATGTAAACTTCTACATGAACTTCAAAATATGCTTTGGAGTTTCTGATCTGGTTCCGAACAGTGTGCAGAATAATGACAACTAATTTAATGCAGTGAAGTGTTTGTGATTCATTTTGGCAGGAAGAAAGTGGAGAGACGATAATTTGATTTATTATTGTCACATGTATTAACGTGCAGTGAAAAATATTGTTTTTTGTGCGCTATACAGACAAAACACACTGTTCATAGAGAAGGAAAAGAGTGCAGAATGTAATTGTACAGTCATAGGTTGGGTGGAGAGAAAGATCAACTTAATGCGAGGTAAATCCATTCAAAAGTCTGACAGCAGCAGGGGAGAAGCTGGTCTTGAGTCGGTTGGTTTGTGACTCAGACTTTTTATCTTTTTCCCAAAGGAACAAGGTGGAAGAGAGAATGTCAGGAGTGCGTAGGGTCCATAAATATGCTGGCTGTTTTGCCCAGGCAGCGGGAAGCGTAGAGAGAGCCAATGGATGGGAGGCTGGTTTGTGTAATGGATTGGGCTACATTCACAACCTTTTGTAGTTCCTTGCAATCTTGGGCAGAGCAGGAGCCAGTAACAAGTCCCTGGGTAAGATTTGGAGCATTTGAATCATTGGGCAGAGCGTGGGGTCCCCCAAGCAGTCTGGAGATGAGAGACAAACTAATCGGGATCATTTGTCACTCTTTGTGTACAGTTACTCCTGCTCTTTAGTTACTCCACTCAGTGGCAGCCACTCTTTGCAAGATATTTTAAAGAATTGGAGAGAGAACAGAGGGGATTCACAGGGATGATTCCATAGATAAAGAACAGTAGCTATAAGGATAGATTAGAGAGGTTGGATCTGTTTTCTGTAGAGGGGAACAGGCTGAACGGACACATGTTTGAGATAGTTACTTGCTTGTCCACCAGCATTCTTCACTGGATATAATAGGGACTTTGATCCATTGATTAGGTGATTACATATCTGTATCTACACCTTGCTGCTATTGGTGTTCAGGATGCAGGGTACTCTGTGTGATAGCTACACTAAATTGTGGTCTATTGTCCTGTGGTATTCCTGTGCCATTCCCAGCTCACTCCTCTGCAAGTGCATTGAAGAGCTACTAAGCTCACTGGTGATGAAGGAGTGAAGGCCGGTTGTGATGCTGCACAATTCTGCTGCTGTGATGGTCCTTAATTCCCAACTTTCGAACTATTAGACCTGCCCTTAGTCCATCTCACTGACAGGGTCCCCAACTGGGATTCAATGTATTCCTGGAGGTCTCATCACACGATCTTTCCCCCACGTTCCAGCCATTAGTCACCAACACATCCATCCCTGTGACGTACAGCTTCCACTCCAACTCCATTTTCAAGTTTGCTGATGACACCACTGGAATGGGTCAGATCTCAAACAATGGTGAGACAGAGTAAAGGAAAGAGATAGGGAATCTGGTGGAATGGTACAATGATAATTATTTCTCCCTCAATGTCAGTAAAGCGAAGGAGATAATCATTGACTTCAAAAGAATAGTGGAGGTCATGCCCCTATCTACAACAAAGAACAACACAGCACAAGGAACAGGCCCTTCGGCCCTACTAGCCCGCGCCACCATTTTAACATTTATGAGTACCCTCTTCTACCTATGAACTTTGTCTACGCCTATTGGACTCCACAATAAAGGTGTGCAAATTTAGAGAATTATAACCATATTGAGGGACACCTAATTTAGGGACAATCTGTTAACACCAATCAACCTAAGAGCACGTTTTTGGGGTGTGGGAGGAAACCAGAGCACCTGGAGGAAACCCACGCAAGTACGGGGAGAATGTGCAAACTCCAACCCAAATCCATATATCTGGACAGCAAACAGCGATAGTCACTGAGCTGTTGTGTTGCCCATCAGATGGTCTAGTTTAAGCGTACACTAATGACGTGAAGCACTATGCAACTCTCAAAGCAACATCCAAGAGCAGCCCTCGCATGACCCACGGTGTGTACGCCCCTTGTTGGTGATGAATTGGAAATGGCCGAGAGCTTCGGGTCTCCTCCAGATCACCAACAACCCATCCGCATCTCTCCACACACCGACACTATAGATAAGAAAACACCTCTTATCTTCTCAGGAGACAAAAGAAATCCGTCATGGCAAAAGACCTCTTCTGCCCTGTATGATTCTATGATTCTATATCCACTACGATTCTCACCAACTTTTACAGATGCACCATGGAAAGCAATCCTTCTGGCTGCATCACAGCTTGGTGTGGCTCCTGCTCTGACAAAGATTACAAAAAAAACTATAGAGTTGTGTACGGATCTCTGTCCATCACGCAAACCAGCCTCCCAACCACTGTCTCCATCTTCACTTCCTGTTGCCTCAGAAAAGAAGGCAGCTTAATCAAGGACCCCACCCACTCCAGACATACTCTCTTCAGTTGGGAAAAAGATATAGAAGTCTGAAAACATGTACCAGCTGATTGAAGAACTGTTTCTTCCCTGCTGCCCTCAGATTTTTCTACCATAGATTAAGCTGATCATTCCTTATATTCTACCTGTAACTCCAACACCATATCCTCCACCCGATCCTTTCCTTCTCCCCTATGTACTCTATGAACAGTATACTTTGTCTCTATCACACACCAGAAACAATACACATAACAATAATAAATCAAATATCAGATATTCTACTCCAATTGGAAAGCAAAAAGACTCATCACCCACCCGGATAAGTGTCAGCCAAGCAGCCTTTCCCCATTTTCAATGTTTTTTATATCTGGTAAAGAGAAATGTGGGAAAAAAAAGGGAAAAGAAACCAATCTTTCTGATTGTTCCCCAGGATTGGACACAGCAGTGTCCTGGAGATTTGATCCTCAATTCCTGGAGACTCCAGGCCAGTCCTGGAGGGTTAGTAACCAGTGAACTGCACTATATGCTGATGTCATTCTATATTCCCCTAAATCTAACTTTCAAATCCCGCAGAGAAGCTCCAAGTCTCCTTACCCATCACCCGGATACACCTTGGTAGGTCAAGTTGCTGTTGGGCAGTGGAGGTCCCCAGTGGAGCTCCCTCCATGGAGGGATCTTCCCCAATTATCTCGGGGATCTGGGCCAGAGGATGTTACTGTCGCACACAACCGTTAGTTATATAGGCTCACGGGCTCGCACTCTTGCCCCTTGTGGAGTCCGTGGACCACGTCTACGTTTTGTGTTTGAGGTCGCACTCCCTTTTGTTTTGCTGAAGAACATTTTATTGATGGTTTATTTGCACTTCAGTCCCACGCTCCCGATCTACGGACACCCTGATGCGGAGCGGGGAGGGTTGGGATGGCGACCTCCTTGTTCCTGGGCCTGTCGAGACGCAACATTAACAGGTCCAGGCAGCGGG
The DNA here is from genome assembly GCA_024679065.1 of Sphyrna mokarran. NCBI lineage: Eukaryota > Metazoa > Chordata > Chondrichthyes > Carcharhiniformes > Carcharhinidae > Sphyrna > Sphyrna mokarran. The sequence goes on from JAGIQG010000026.1 coordinate 38,812,980, forward strand.
CGATCGAGGGGACCGTCCATCCTGACTCTCTGCCCCTCTCCCGCGGATACATTCACGGCCCAGTGTCCCTGGAGAGGGAGCATGCGATATCCATGAGTGCAATTGATGCCTTATACACACATTGGGCACCACAGGGGCTGGGGTGTGTTACAGACCCCGACAATCACATTATGATTTAATGTTTTAAGTTTCCTTTGCAATTTGTTTCTATTCGGGCTGTTCCCCTTCCTTCTGGGGAGTTGCCCGCTTTTACTTTGTCCCTGAGTTAATTTGATTTGCCCTAAAACAGGCAGAGATTTGTGTGGAGGATTCTCCTGCAGAATTGTTGAGTTCAAACCAGAAGGAAGGAGAGAAGTAGGGGGAGCCTGCCTGCTGTTCTGCTGCTGGAGGGAGCTCCCTCCCTGGGGGGGGGGAGAGAGGAAAGAGAATTTACCTTTTCATCTACAACAGGGAGGAAGGTGCAAACTCTCCCACCCACTGCTGCTGCTGCCCCTAACGCAGGCACCCTTCCCATTCCTCCTGACTGGGGTATACGGGATCTCCTCAGTGTCCTGTCCCTCGACTTCCCTCCTGCTCTTCCAACCTCCTCTCTAACTCCCTGAGAGGGAGAGCGCACCTGAACCCCCACCCAGCCTCATTCCCTCTCTGACCCTGCCCTGATAGCTGGGCAGACAGGGCCCTTATTCATCCCTCCCTGCAACCCACCTCCTTCCAGCCCTTCTCCCCTCCTTCCCTCTCCCTTCTCCTTTCCCTCCACCCCTTCCCCCCCTCTTTCTGCCCCGCCATCTTTCTCTCCTTCGATCCCCCTCCCCCTTACCACCCCTTTCCACTTTCCCCTCTAACCCTAAGCCATCACTTCCCCTCCCCCTCTCTCCCCCTCCCCCTCTCCCCCTCCCCCCTCCCATTTCCCTCTCCCCTTCACCCATCCCACTTCCTCACCCATCCTCCCTCTCCGCTCCCCCTCCCCCCATACCCCTCCCGCTTCCGTCCATTTCCTCCCTCCACCTCCCCCCAAATCCCCCATTCCCCAATCTGCCAATTACCCCAATTCCCCTATTTCCATCCCCCACCCCCTCACCCTCCCTTATTACCCCCTCCCCAATCCCTCCCCCTTTCCACTCACCTCTTCCCCTCTCCCCGTTTCCCCCCTCCCCGTTCCCCCTCCCCCATCCCCTCCCAACTCCCCCATTCCATCTCCCCTCCCCCTTCCACCATTTCATAGAACAATACAGCACAAACAGGCCCTTCGGCCCATGAGTTGCGCTGATCACATCTACCAATCCACAGACCTATCTATAACCCCCTATCCCATTTGTTCCCATATACTCATCCAGAAGTCTTTTAAAAGACCCCAGTGAGTTTGCCTCAACAACCTCTGACGGCAGTCGGTTCCATTCACTCACCACCCTCTGAGTGAAAAACCTACCCCTGACATCTCCTTTGTATTTGCTTCCCTGCACCTTAAATCTGTGTCCTCTCATAGTGACCATTTCAGCTCGGGGAAATAGTCTCTGAGAATCCACCCTATCGATTCCTCTCAACATTTTATAAACATCTATCAGGTCACCTCTCAACCTACATCTCTCCAGTGAGAAGAGTCCCAGCTCCCTCAACCTATAGCTCCCTCAACCTACAGGGACTGGGAACATCTGGAATGTGGTGCTTATTCAAGGAGCAGCTGCTGCGAGTCCTTGATAAGTATGTCCCTGTCAGGCAGGGAGGAAATGGACGAGTAAGAGAGCCCTGGTGTACGAAAAGAGTTGATTTGCTGGTTAAGAAGAAAAAGGAGGCTTATGTCAGGATGAGGCTTGAAGGCTCAGATAGTGCAATGGATAGCTATAGATTAGCCAGGAAGGAGGTAAAAAGTGAATTGAGGAGAGCTAAGAGGGGACACGAGAAGATGTTGGCTGATAGGATTAAGGAGAATCCTAAAGCTTTCTTTCGATATGTTAAGAATAGAAGATTGGTTAGGGCAAGATTAGGGCCAGTCATAGACAGCAGTGGGAAGTTGTGCGTGGAGCCTGAAGAGATTGGCGAGGCACTGAATAAATATTTCTCTTCGGTATTCACGCAGAGTGCTGGAAATGTAGCTGTGGAGAGCACTGAGGTACAGGGTTGCAAATTGGGGAGTATTGTAGTAGATAGGGAGGATGTGTTAGAAATTCTCGAGGGTTTGAAGTTGGATAAGTCCCCTGGGCCGGACGGGATTTACCCTAGGATTCTCTGGGAGGCAAGAGAGGAGATTGCAGAGCCTCTGGCTCTGATCTTCAGGTCCTCGTTGGTTACGGGTGTGGTTCCGGAGGACTGGAGGATGGCGAATGTGGTCCCATTGTTTAAGAAGGGGAAGAGAGACCTTCCTGGGAATTATAGGCCAGTGAGTCTTACTTCTGTTGTGGGCAGTATTGGAGAGAATTATTAGGGATAGGATTTATAGTTATTTAGAGAGAAATGAATTGATTGGGGATAGTCAGCATGGTTTCGTGAAGGGTAGGTCATGCCTTACTAACCTCATTGAGTTTTTTGAGAAAGTGACCAGAGAGGTGGATGGGGGTAAGGCGGTTGATGTAGTATATATGGACTTTAGTAAGGCTTTTGATAAGGTGGCCCATGGAAGACTCCTACAGAAAATGCAGATGTGTGGAATAGAGGGTGATTTAGCTAATTGGATTAGAAATTGCTGGCAGATAGAAGACAGAGGGTGGTGGTTGATGGGAGATATTCATCGTGGATTTCGGTGACGAGTGGTGTGCCTCAGGGGTCTGTTTTGGGGCCCCTGATGTTTGTAATTTTTATAAATGAGGCCTCCCCATGCCTCCAGTATTCAGGTGACCAAGTCAGAATGACAAGTTCACATTTCTAATGTCATAAAATTTAATCCATTCTTTTCGTCACAAGTTTTGATCTCCAGTAACATTCCACATGGAATTCTCCCTATGCTGAGCCAAAAGGTGACTCAGCTGAGAGCAATGGAGTAAACTACTTGGAGAACATTCAAAGAATCAAATATTTATCAATGACCCAAACAAACATTTAAATCTTCAACTCATTAAATCCCCCTCCCTGCTCTGACACCATTTTGCTGCCTGTTCTAGGTGTCCCTATGAGGGGGATGACTATCAGACTCTCCTACACCCAGTCATGTTTTCTGGCCTGAAGTTCCCAGCCCATCACAAGCGGTTTGAACTGAAAACGTTTGTTTTCTTGGACAGGGAGTCGGAGCAGCCTCTCACTGGACAGGTAAGCAAGGAAAATCCAAGCCCAGACTCCCTTTCTGCCTGGCTCCATAACAGCCTGGTTCATCCAGGAACATGAAGATGACCCTAAAATGTCTCCTTTCCATTCTAGGTTTACCTGCACTGCAGTGCTGGGGTCTGCTCACCCTCTGCTCAGGATGACTGTGCCCCCAAATGTGTCCCAAGTGAGTTCTTGTTGAATCTCTCCTGAATCAGGGATGATGCTTCATTAACACAGGCAGAGATGATGTTTGAATGGAATATCTGGTTAGTGTGCTGTGACTGGGGGATTCCTCTATCCCTCAGTATCAACAGCTCCTTTATTAATGGGAGGAGCCTTTCTATCAGTGGGTGCTACATCTGTAGGCCTGTCTGCTCCACTCTGCCCATCATTGCAAACATGTTTCTGCTGTGCTTGAAACAAGGGTGCCATCAATTCTAGTTGACAATGCATCAATTTTTAATGAATTTTATCCACTCAATATAAAATTATCTAAATGCTCTTTGAAGTATAGTTTCATCCTCATGTATGAGGTGGCACAGTAGTTTGCACTGCTTCACAGCTCCAGGCACCTGGGTTCAATTCCTGGCTTGGTCACTGTTTGGAGTTTGCACATTCTCCTTGTGTCTGCATGGGTTTCCTCAACCTGCATATCTTTGTACTGTTGAAGTTGATTGGCCATGCTAAATTGACTAGATGCATAGATTGGAGGATTAGTGGGAAAAGTATCTACAGATAAGGTAGACCCAGGATAGGGTTGTGGTTGGTGCAGAGTTGATGGGCTGAATGGCCCCTTTCTGTACTGTAGGGTTTCTGTGATTCTATGAACTGACCTGAAATATCAAACATTGGTAATAGACCTTAACATTGTACTTATTCCACAATTAGTTATTGCTCAAATTACACCCTGAAACCTGGTATCAAAAAGCAATATGGTGAATGTTTGCCAAATGACTGATTTTCATTAATGTTCCTGCAGAGTGGCAGGATTTCTGCAGTTCCAACTAAAATTTAATCAGTGAAGGTTAGTCTAGGCATTTATCAGCAAACTCTAAATTACAATCCATAATATGAACTGTGTAGATAATGTGCTCACGTCACTTGATCTTGGAAAATTTGCCTGAATTGAGTCTGAACTGTTTCCTTGCCTCCCCAATAGGGAGACGCAGGAGTGTCCATGACCATGAGGGAACATTAGTGAGTGCTCCTGGCCCCATCATCCTGGCAGATGAGGGTCTTCAGTCCAAGAAAGAGCAGGAAGCAAGTGGTAAGTGAAGGCTTTTCAATAGTCCACCTGTGAGCTCTCCTGAATATAAATACCTTGTAATCTTCCATTAGGTGCTGCTGAATCTCCTGCTTGGGTTGTGCAAGGAGTAGCCATTGGCTTCATGATGGTGTCCCTGTGCCTGCTGGTGGTGATGGCTGCAGTGTACATGAAGAGACCAAAAGCTGTTGCTTCTCAATGTAGTGGAATTGAACAGTGTAGAATCTGAACAAAATAAAGCTGAAATGAACATTGTCCTGGATGTGTTTGTGATGTGGAGATGCTGGGGTAAACACAGTAAGAAGTCTGACAGCACCAGGTTTATGTCCAATGATTTATTTGATAGTAAACACAGTTTTGAGACTGTGCTCTTCACCTGAAAAAGAGCACAGGCTCAAGCTTGAATTTACTATCAAATAAATCATTGGACTTAAACCTGGTGCTTTCAGACTTGTGTTTCTGTGAATCATGAAATAGCAAAGATCATCAGCTTATCAAATTGAATTCACTGAAATCCTGATGCTAATGGGGGACATAGGCTTCTTAGAATCACTGACACCATCTTATTTTCAGTTTGCTTATGCACACTTTGTCAAATTAAGTGCAAGAATATATTTGGGCCTCTCAACAACCATTTAAAATGGTCAAATTGGGCCCTAAAGTTCTCAGTCTGGGCACAATTCAGATCTAACTTGGAAAGGTTTTTGGCATACACAGCCTGGGGAAGAAAATTGTAAATCTGTATTGTCTGTGGGTGGGGCTTTTATGTCCAACTCAGAGCTCTGAACTGCAAAACCCATAGCAACAATAGTGTCAGATCACCCACAAGTTTTCCCCCTTATTCACTCACCACCCCCCTCCCATGACTAATCTGACTCTCTTCCATTGGAAGCTCTGAACTTTCCTCTTCAGCTTGAGTGCTTAACAGTCCTTGGCTGAGTGTCTGGTTTTTATTGTACCAAATCTAGACAGCAAAGGGGAAATGCTGGTGGGCTGTTGCAAATTGGATCATTAACCATCTGAGCCTTGGTAGTATGACACAATGGTAAAATCAGGCATGTAGTCAGGATTACCACACAGAAAGTGGCCTTTGGGCCAACTTATCCATGTCACCCAGAAGCTAGTCCCAATTTCCTGCACTTGGCACATCTCCCTGTATACCCATCTTACCCATGTAACTGACACAATGTCTTTTAAAAGACAAAAGTTGTACCTGCCTTTATTACCACTGGTAGCTTATTCCAAGCTCTCTCAACCCTCAAGGAACAAATTCCCCATCTGGACACTTTTGTATCTCTTTGCCTCTCACCTTAAACCTGTACCATCTAATTTTAGACTCTACTACCTTTGGGAAAAGAGATTGACTAACAGCTGATCTATGCCCTTTGTTACTTTAACAGGGTGACCAGAACTGTACATAACATTCCAAGTGTGACTTTAATGTCTGGTATAACTTCAACACATTCCCACTCCTGTATCCAGTGAAGCCAAACATTCTGTCCATTTGTGACTCCACATTCAAGCCCTTATGAACCTGTGTCCTTAGATCTTTGTTCTGTAACTCTGTTCAACACCCTACTGTTAACTGAGTGACTCCTGCCCTGTTTCAATCTACCATTAAAAAGTCACCTCACATTTATCAAAACTAAATTCCATTTGTCAGCTTCCCTGGCCCAATTGATCAAGATCCCAATCTTGGTGTCATCTACAAACCTGATTTGCAGATTAAGCCATTAGACCCAAGGAAAGAATGCTGTGACTTTTATCCTGAAATTTAGTAGAGGATAAAATCCTTAAATGGAGACATAATGCAGCAATGGTGTTTTAGTGTGAGGAATTGTCTATAGAACCGAATCTGACTTTGGGAAGGATGACTCACTTAATAACTAGTAATCTCTTGCATTATCTCCTAACCAGTAGATATTAATGTAGTTGTTCCAACAGAGGCTAGAACACCAGTTCTTGCACAAAAGGCAATTCACCTGCCTACGCAACTGTTTGAAAGGACTATCCAGTTAGAGCCACTTCACCCACCCCATAATCCTGGCCTGGGGCAAGTGGAGAAGAAAGTGAGTACCAGAGCACTGTTTACACTCTGGAAAACCACTAGATCTTCACTAGAAAGATGAGCTGTAACTTCACTGTACAGAGTTCCAAGAACACGCATATTAGCAATGTTCCTATTTACCATCCTGCCCATGATGATATCTTTGAGATTTGTGCTCAAATCAAATCTTTTCTGATCCTAATTGCTTATGATAAAGCAGCTGTCTTCAAGTTTTAATTACTGCTTTGCTTTGCTCTAAGCCCCTACCCCCAGCTATTTTTCTCCCTGCGTTATCTGACAGTGAGGGGAGGGGGAAAGACAGAAGACATGCAGTGTTTTAACAATCTTGATTCAGTAGTCCTAAAACCAAACTGATGAATTTCTGGCTGGTCTACCAGAAGTTTCCAACTGACAGCTCCTGATACAATACTAACCGCTCCAGAAGCAATTTTTTCTGGGTATAAGTGGGTTACCTCGAATGGAAAATGTCATTGGGTTGCAAGATCTCTTCTAAAAAATGTTAGTAAAATCACCCAGTTTTTTTTCCCTATGCTGTTCAAGATCTGCATGATGATCTCAGCGCTTCAGAGATAAGCTGGTGGAGTCTGAACATATCTATCTTCAAATAGCTACAGCAAAGGGGCAGTGAGGAGGAAGCAGAGATGTTTCAGTGTGATTTGGACAGGCTGAGTGTGGGTATGTGTATAGCAGATTCAGTACCCTGTGGTTAAATAAGGTTATCCAGTTCAGTAGCAAATACAGGAAGTCAGTTTATTATTTGAATGGGAATGAATTGAGGATAAACTCAGCAAAACCTTGGTGTCCTTGTGTATCTGTCACTGACAGGAAGCATGCAGGTACAGCAGGCAGCAAAGATAGCAAATTATATATGGGCCTTCATAGCAAGACAAAATGAATATAGGAATAGAGATGTGTTGCTGAGGTCACCTGGAACATTATGTGCAATTTTGGTATCATTTATCTGAGAAAGGATGTCCTTGCTTTAGAGGGAGGTTAGCCAAGATTTACCAAGCTGATCCCTGGATGGCAGGTTTGTCGTGTGAGGAGAGACTTATCAATTAGGATTGGATTTTGGCAGAGTTTGTCAATTGGGCCAGTGGGCTGACGAGTGGCAGATGGAGTTTAATTTAGACATGTGTGAGGTGATGCATTTTGGTAGATTGAGCCATGGCAGGACTTACTCAGTTAATGGTAGGGTACTGGGGAGAGTTACAGAACAAAGATCTAGGGGTATAGCTCCTTGAAAGAGGTGTCACAGGTGGACAGGGTGGTGAAGAAGGCATTTGGCATTCTTGGTTTCATCGGTCAGAACATTGAATACAAGAATTGGAACATCTTGTGCAGAACTACAAGACATTGGTAAGGCTACACTTGGAATATTGTGTGCAATTCTGGTCACCCTATTATAGAAAGGATATTATTAAACTGGAAAGAGTGCAGAAAAAATTTACTTAGGATGCTCCGGGACTTGATGGTTTGAGTTATAAGATAGATTGAATAAACTGGGACTTTTTTTGCTGGGTCGTAGGAGGCTGAGGGGGGTTCTTTTAGAGGGCTAAAAATAATGAGAGGCATAGACAAGGTAGATAGTCAACCTTGTCCAGAGGTAGAACAGTCTAAAACTAGAGAGCATGATTAAGCTGAGAAGGGAGAGATATAAAAGTGTCCAGAGAGGCAATTGTTTCCCCCACAGTGTGAGTGTTTGGAACAAACTGCCAGAGTTAGTAGTAGAGGTGGGTAGAATTTAACTTTTAAAAAGCATTTAAATAGTTACATGGGTGCAATGGGTATAGACAGATATGATCAAGTACAGGAAAGAGGTAGGGAATCTGGTGGAATGGTGCAATGACAATTATTTCTCCCTCAATGTCAATAAAATGAAGGAGATAATCATTGATTATTGTAGTGGAGAACATGTCCCTGTCTAATCAAAGGGGATGAAGTGGAAATCGTCGAGAGCTTTAAGTTTCTAGGTGTCCAGATCACCAACTATCTGTCCTGGTCCCTCCACTGATACTGTATAGAAGAAAATGCACCTCTGCTTCCTCAGGAGGATAAGGAAATTTGACGTGTCCGCTCCAACTCTTACCGGTTTTTACCGATGCTCCATAGAAAGCATTCTTTCTAGATGTATCACAGCTTGGTGTGGCTCCTGCTGTGACCAATACCACGTAAAACAACAAAGGGTTGTGAAAGAAGCCCAGTCCATCACTCAAACCAGCCTCCCATCCATTGACCCTGTCTCCATTTCCTGCTGCCTCAGAAAAGCAGCCAGTGTGATTAAGGATCTCAGACACCCGGACAGTCTCTCTTCCACCTTCTTCCATCAAGAAACAAATACAAAAGTCTGAGAACACATACTAATCATCTGAGGAACAGCTTTTTCCCTGTTGCCATCAGACTTTTGAATGAATCTACTTATTTTAAGCTGATCTTTTTCTTCACCCTATCTATAACTATACTCTGCACTCTATCCTTTCCTTCACCACCATGCACTCTATGAATGGTATGTTTTACCTCTATACCACACAAGGAACCGTACCTTTCACTGTATCCCAATACACATAACAATAATAAATCAAATATCAGATATTCTACACCAATTGGAAAGCAAAAAGACTCATCACCCACCCGGATAACTGTCAGCCAAGCAGCCTTTCCTCATTTTCAATGTTTTTTATATTTGGTAAAGAGAAACGTGGAAAGAAAATGGGAAAAGAAACCAATCTTTCTGATTGTTCTCCAGGATTGGACACAGCAGTGTCCTGGAGATTTGATCCTCAATTCCTGGAGACTCCAAGCCAATCCTGGAGGGTTAGTAACCAGTGAACTGCACTATATGCTGATGTCATTCTATATTCCCCTAAATCTAACTTTCAAATCCCGCAGAGAGGCTCCATGTCAAACTTTCTATCCTGGAACAGACTTGAGTGGGTGCATTTGCTAAAGTGGGATTGGGGCAGTGGAGAGAGGCAGAGAATTGGAGCTGATTAAAGATGCGGAATCGCTTCCCGAGTATCCCGTGGCACAGGGAGCCTCTGCAATGGGATTGCAGCTGGATTCCCGGCTAGAAAACGGGCTGGTGTTTGCGGGAAGTGATTGTCCTGATTCACTCGCCGGGATGGGAGGTTGGCTGCTTTCTTGGGCTCTGTGCTTCCTGGGCGCGTCCTCAGTGTCAGGCCAGCCGCTCCTCCTGGGGAGGGATGATGTTTGTGTGCCAGAGGCAGGCTGGAGATTTGAGTGCGGTCACTCCGGGATCAGCAGCGCTGAGTGTATCCGCCAGGGTTGCTGCTTTGATTCCCGGAGCTCCAGCCCCCATCGCTGTTTCTACAGTCTGAGAAAGAGCCCAGGTAACTACAAGACTCATTCCTCCCCCCCCCCCGCCCCCCACAGTCTAGTGGAGACAGAGAGAGGGGAGAATCTAACTGGGAAATGGGGTATTTGTTGCTGCCTCACTGTGTGAAGTGTAGGAACGGAGGGAATCCTCAGCTTGAGTGAAGGAGTTAACTGAGTAATTTGGATGGTTTTAGACTGAGTTCTGAAGGTGGGAGGCTCTGTGACTGGAGTTAGAGAGAATCTCTGGCATGAGATCAGCAAATGTGCTTCAGTTTGTTAATATTTACCCCAGTTCCACAATGAGTGAGTCTATAGTGATAGTGCTCACACTGAGAAATCCCGATGGACCAGTCTGTGATTGGCCATCTAATTTTGGGAGTGTGACTCAAGTTTGTGCAATGATGTGATTGGACATTCTGTTAAACCCCTAAATAGGAGTAGTAGAGGAACAACATGGGAGTTGGAAGGGGGATTTTGTGTTCAGGAGAACTTCCTTGCTATGCTGGGGATTTTGTGATTTTAAGTGACAATTAAGTCACATGGAGGAAGAGGAATTGGCTGTAGAATAGCAGACAACATCCAAAGCAACTTGACCCTCTGTCAGTGTGCAAGAGGTGCAATGGGTCTTACTGGGGACAAAAGTGCAAGGCAAAATTTGAACACTTCCTTTATGAATGAGGAAGAACCTGATGGGCTGGATAGTGTGACAGTTGAAGCTCAATTTGTTGGGTAAGTGGGAGTGGAGATGGTGGGAGGATTATCCATAATTTTCCCTAACCAGGATTTGGGTGAGGTATTGGGAGGATTGGAGTAGATCAAATGTGATGCCTTCAATGTAACAGTACTGGTAATACCTGTCAGTCTTAAGGATTGAGAATGTTAAGGAAATAATAACAAGTGGCAATGGTAGGTATGGCTGCCTCAATGTCAGGGACGCAGCCTTGATTCCTTGCTTGGTTGCTGTCTGTGGAGTTTGCATGTTCTTCCCATGTCTGTGGGTTTTCTCCCACAGTCCAAAAATGTGCAGGCTAGGTTGATTGGCCATGCTAAATTGACCCTAGTGTCAGGGGGTTAGTGGGTAAATGGGTGGGATTGTGGTCAGTGTAGACTTGATGGGCTAAAGGCCTCCTTTCCCACTGTTGGGATTTTCTGGGTGCTAACAGGTACTTTGAAAATCAAGGAGTGATAATGACTTTATTGTGTTGGGCATCTTGAAATTTCCAAAGGTTGAAGGGAATGTAGTGGATGGGGAATGAAGAATGGGAGAGGCCTGTAATAACAGAAGCCCAGCAGAATGGGCAGACAAGGCTGATGACATTTGATGGTGAGGTGATGTATTTTGGTAGTGCGGATAGAACATAGAAAATTACAGCACAGGAACTTTGGATCTCCAAGCCTGCACTGACCATACTGCCTGACTTAACTAAAACCCCATATCCTTCTGGAGCCATTATCCTGCTATTCCATCCTATTCATGTACTTGCCAAGATGCCCCTTAGTCACTACTGTATCAGCTTCTACTACCTCCCCTGGCAATGAGTTCCAGTACCCACTGTTTTTAAACACAATCTGCCTTGTGCATCTCCTTTTATTCCTGTCCCTTGCACCTTAAACCCATGCCCCTAGTAAATAACTTTTCCACCCTGGGGGGGAAACAAAGCTTCTGACTATCCACTCTGTCCATGCCTCTCTATCTTGTAGATGCCTATCAGGTCTCCACTCCACCTCTCTTGAGTTGAAACAAACCGTTTTTCCCAACCACTCCTCATAGCTAATGCCCTCCAAACCAGGCAACATCCTAGAAAATCCTTCCCATATCCTCTCCAAAGCCTCCATATCCTTCTGGTTGCCACACTATATTCCAAGTGCAGCCTAACTAAGGTTCTATCAAGCTGCAATATGAATTGCCAATTTTTGAATTCCATACCCGAGCCGATGAAGATAACCTTCTTGACTACCTTCTATATCTGCATTGCCACTTTGAATGACCTGTACAGCCAGATCCCTTTGCCTATTATTTCTCTAGGGTTCTACCACTTTCTATATATTTCCTATCTGTATTAGAGCTTCCAAACTCCATCTGCCATCTCTCTGCCCAAGATTGCAAATGATCTATACCCTGCTCTATCCTCTGGTCCTCATCGTTATCCACAAATCTTACAAACATTGCATCACCTGCAAATTTACTAATCCAGTTACATTTCACTCTCTTCCTTATATTAAAAGACTTGGGATTTCCCTTATTCTTGCTGGCTAATGCTTTTTATGACCATTTTAACCCTTCTTACTCCTTGCTTCAGTTTCTTAATACTGTCCTTGTATTCCACGCTTGCTTTGTGTGTTCCCAGCCTCCCAACTTCGAAAAATGCTTTGTTTTTCTTTGACTAAGCTCACAATAACTCATGATCCAATAGAGTTAATTCTGAATTCTGCAGGGACTTGGTGGGAGGGACTGAGTATCAGTGCATATAGAGAACTGAAAAAGCAGTCTTGTAGAGTTGAACAAGACTGGGGATGTTCCAGCAACTTGGCTATTCTATGCTCACTCATCCAATCAACAATAATTGTTTGTGGCTTTGAGACTTAACACTTTGTCAATGATCTGAGGCTCAGTAGAAGAGTGGCAATAAATTCTCTCTTTGCAGCATGCACAGCTGATGGTCAGTTCATCATTGTGATCTCCAAGAACCTGACCCGTCCTGCCCTCAACCTGTCATCTCTGTATGTGAAAGATGGACAAGAGGCTGAGTGCAAGCCTCAACTAACCACTGGGCAACTTGTGGCCTTCCGCTTTCCAGTCACCTCTTGTGGCTCCAGCAAGCGGGTGAGTATTGAAGGGTCAAGGCATTCTGCCAGTAAGTGAGGCAGCTTCTTATTGAGCAGCCTTCTCATTGCAGGAGGAAGATGGAACCTTGGTCTATGAAACAGATGTCTTGGGCAAGAGGATGATTGAGACTGGGAAGCTGGGCTCAATAACTCGGGACAGCACCTTCGGGTAGGAGGATGGTGGGGGTTGTTGGTATTGGAGGGGATGTGTTAGTGAGTGAAGCTCCAACTACTTGTGTGTGTCTGCAGCCTGCACGTCCAGTGTGAGTACAGAGGGAGGCAAGAGACTGGCTTACAGATCAATGTCACAGTTTACACGGTTTCTCCCCCACCTCCTGCTTCAGAAGATGGGATTCTGAACCTGGAACTGCGAATAGCAAAAGGTAGAGGTGTCCCTGTGTAATGGGGAATGGGATTATTGTGGGATGTATCCATCCAGGGAGTGACTGGTTCTTGTGTCTGTGCCTCTCAGATGGTGACTACAGATCATGGTATGTGGAGAGTGACTACCCCATTTGGAGAATCCTTCAGGAGGCAGTGTTTGTGGAGGTTCGTGTGCTGGGTCGCAGTGACCCAACGCTTGTGCTGAGGCTGCATGACTGCTGGGCAACTCCTGTGCCAGCCCCAGACCATGAGGTGCAATGGAGTCTGCTGGTGGATGGGTAAGGAGTGGGAATGGCTTTTGGACATCAATTAAGGAGAAGCATGACAAGGCTGCTTCCTGTCTTTCCCCCACCCTGTAAACATAAACCCAATCAGGAAGAGGGAACTGCATACCAATTGAAGGGTCTTGATGACTTCAGTCTGAGGGATGCATGTGGTCAAATATTCCTGAAGGGAGCAGGAACAACATCTGCAGCCTCTTGTAGCTGCTCCATGGCTACATTCTTCAGGTGCAGCTCAATGAGTGGCAAATTCCCCTATTGTTTGACTGAAATGTAATGCATTTTAGCTCTTGCTTCTCAGTCTTGATGTTTTGATCTCCAGTAAATTCCCAAACGGAATTCTCCCTGCCCTGACTCAAATGAGTGAGCCAGCGTAGAACAATGGAGTAAAGTAATTGGAAAACATTCAACAATTGAATATTCATCATCAGTGCCCCAAACAAAGATTTTAATGTCCAATTTATTAATATCTCTCCCTGCTCTGACACCATTTTGCTGACTGTTCCAGGTGTCCCTATGAGGGGGATGACTATCAGACTCTCCTACACCCAGTCATGTCCTCTGGCCTGAAGTTCCCAGCCCATCACAAGCGGTTTGAACTGAAAACGTTTGTTTTCTTGGACAGGGAGTCGGAGCAGCCTCTCACTGGACAGGTAAGCAAGGAAAATCCAAGCCCAGACTCCCTTTCTGCCTGGCTCCATAACAGCCAGGTTCATCCAAGAACATGAAGATCACCCTAAAATGTCTCCTTTCTATTCTAGGTTTACCTGCACTGCAGTGCTGGGGTCTGCTTACCCTCTGCTCAGGATGACTGTGCCCCCAAATGTGTCCCAAGTGAGTTCTTGTTGAATCTGTCCTGAATCAGGGATGATGCTTCATTAACACAGGCAGAGATGATGTTTGAATGGAATATCTGGTTAGTGTGCTGTGACTGGGGGATTCCTCTATCCCTCAGCATCAACAGCTCCCCTATCAATGGGAGGAGGCTTTCTATCAGTGGGTGCTACAATTGTAGGTCTGCACCCCTCTGCCCATCATTGCAAATGTGGGTCTGCTTTGCCTGAAACAAGATGTCACTGAGCCTAGTTGACAATCTAGCAACTTGTAGTGAGTTGTAAGAAACATGTGTCTAAGGGTCTAAATGTTCTTCATGGAACTGTAGTGTCATCAATATGTAAATGTTACAAGAATTATCAAGTGACTACCTGAAATATCAAACACTAAACAGACCTTGATGTTCCACAGTTATTGCTCAGATCTCACCCTGAACCTGGTATCTAATAGCAATATAGCGAATGTTTACCAGATTGATTTTCACTAATGTTTGTGCAGTGTGGCAGAGCAAAATCTCTGCACTTGCACTGAAGTTTAATCAGATTGAGGGTTAGTCTAGGCATTTATTTGGCAGACTCTAAATGACAATTCATAAAAGGGAGTGTAGACAACTTGTTCACATCACTTGATCTTGGAAAATTAGTTTGAACTTGGTCTGAACTGTCTAACGTCCCCTCTCCAATAGGGAGACGCAGGAGTGTCCATGACCATGAGGGATCGTTAGTGAGTGCTCCTGGCCCCATCATCCTGGCAGATGAGGGTCTTCAGTCCAAGAAACAGCAGGAAGCAAGTGGTAAGTAGAGACTTTTCACTAGTCCACCTGTGAGCTCTCCTGAATATAATGCCTTCTAATCTTCCATTAGGTGCTGCTGAATCTCCTGCTTGGGTTGTGCAAGGAGTAGCCATTGGCTTCATGATGGTGTCCCTGTGCCTGCTGGTGGTGATGGCTACAGTGTACATGAAGAGACCAAAAGCTGTTGCTTAATGTAGTGAAATTGAACAGTGTAGAATCTGAACAAAAATAAACCTCAGATGAATGTGTCTTTCTGTGAACCACGAAATAGCAAAGGTTAGCAACAAGTCACACTGAATTCTCTGAAATCCTGCTGTTAATGAGGGACATAGTGCATGTTAGAATCACTGACACCATCTTGTTTTCAACTTGTTTATGGACATTTTGTCAATTATTCAGTAAATATACATTTTTTTCAGCCTCCCTTTGTCACAGGGCCCAATTTTACCATTTTCACTAACGTCTCAATCTGGCCACAATTCAGATTTGATTTTTCAGGTGCCTGCATATGTCCTCAGCCTAACATAAAAAATCACTGGTCTGAATCATGCTCTAGGCAGGACTTAGTGTGCCCAGAACAATCAGAGCTCTGAACTGTGTGCACTGCTAGGGGGAAAACTTCTGAAAAACAGGTTCCTGTCTCATGGCTCCCAGGCCCCAAACAAGCTGATTGCTGTGCAGGAGTGATAGCCCCCACCCCCAGAAAACTTCCTCCTTACTGGTGTTTTTTCTCCTGCCCCCTCATAGATCCATTTACCCCCACCACCATGTCAATCTGAGTCAGCCATTGGAAGCTCTGTACTTTCATCCTCAACAGCTTGAGCACCCAAAACAGTCCTTTTGCTGAGCATGTTGGTTTCACACTAAATCTGGATGCACAAATGTGATGGTCAAAGGGGAAATGCTGGTAAAGTTGGGCAGGCAGTTCATTAATTCATTTTCAACTGCTGTTGTGAATTGGATCATGCCCATGTTTTGCATTATTACATTAATGGCCAAAAACAGGCATGAGACAATGGTAACATCAAGGCTGTAGAGTCAGTTTTACAGCATCAAAACTGGCCCTTTGGGATACTTCTCCATGCAATGCATTTTAAACCCCAAAGTTGGTCCTAACTGCCTACACTTGGCACATGTCCCTCTACACCCATTTTATCCCCATAATTTTTTTTTGAAAAAGCAACAGTTGTACCTACCTTTACCACTGGCAGCTTGTTCTAGATTCTCACTACCCTCTGTGGGAACAAATTACCCCTCTGGACACTTTTGTATCTCTCACCTCTCTCCTTAACCTATAGTTGTAGACCCCCACTTTGGGAAAAGATATTCACTGTGCAGCTCATTATTTTAATAGGGTGATCAGAACTGTACACATATCCCTTAACTGTATTGTACAACTTCAAAATAACCCAACTCCTGAATACTTGGTTTCATTGGATACTGTCCAACTGTGAGTCCACATTCAAGCAGTTATGAACCTGTGTGCCTACATCTTTGTTCTGAAACTCTGTTCAACACCCTCCCATTAACTGAGTCAGTCCTGCCCTGGTTCAATCTACCAAAAGGCATCACTTCAATTTATTAAAACTAAGTTCCATCCATCAGCTCCCTGGCCCAATTGATCAAGATCCCAATCTAGGTGTCATCTACAAACCTGATTTTGCAGATTAAGCCATTAGACCCAAGGAAAGAATGCTGTGACTTTTATCCTGAAATTTAGCAGAGGATAAAAATCCTTAAATGGAGACATAATGCAGCAATGGTGTTTTAGTATGAGGAATTGTCTATACAACTGAATCTGACTTCAGGGAGGGATCCTTACCAAAGTGAATCGCCTCACACTTTTCCACATTAAACTCCATTTGCCACTTCTCAGCCCAGCTCTGCAGCTTATCTATGTCCCTCTGCAAACTGTAACATCCATCCTCACTGTCTACAACTCCTCTGACTTTTGTGTCATCAGCAAATTTACTAACCCATCCTGCTACACCCTCATCCAGGTCATTTATAAAAACAACAAACAACAGTGGCCCCAAAACAGATCCCTGAGGTACACCACTAGTAACTAAACTCCAGGTTGAATATATCCCATCAACCATGATCTTCTGTCAGCTAGCCAATTCCTAATCCAAATTATGGATTATCCCCATTTTATGGGGATAAAGAAACCACGGATAAGGTTTCTAGGTCGCAGCAGTATAGTGGCAAATGGGAGGGTGGTTTGAAATGTGTATACTTTAATGCGAGGAGCATATGCAATAAGGATGAACTTGCAGCCTGGATTGGTGCTTGGGACTTCAATGTTGTGGCCATTTCAGAGACGTGGATAGAGCAGGGGCAGGAATGGTTGTTGCAGGTTCCGGGGTTCAGATGTTTCAGTCAGAGCAGAGGTGGTGGTAGAAGAGGGGGAGGAGTGGCATTGTTAGTTAAGGACAGCATTACAGTGGCAGAAAAGACATTTGATGTGGACTTGTCTGCTGAGGTAGTGTGGGCTGAGATTAGAAACAAGAAAGGAGAGGTCACACTGTTGGGAGTTTTTATAGGCCTCCAAAAAGTTCCAGAGAAGTAGAGGAAGGGATTGCAAAGTTGATCCTGGATAGGTGTGAAAGTAACAGGGTAGTTGTAATGGGGGACTTTAACTTTTCTAATATCGATTGGAAAAGCTATAGTTCAAGTACGTTAGAGGGGTCAGTTTTTGTTCAATGTGTGCAGGAAGGTTTCATGACTCAGTATGTAGATAGGCCAACAAGAGGCGAGGCTATATTGGATTTGGTATTGGGTAATGAACCAGACCAGGTGTTAGACTTGGAGGTGGGTGAGCACTTTGGTGATAGTGACCACAATTCGGTTACGTTTACCTTAGTGATGGAAAGGGATGGGCACGTACCGAATAACAGTAGTTATAGCTGGGGGAAAGGTAATTATGAGGCTATTAGGAGAGATTTAGGATGCATAGGGTGGAGCAGGAAATTGCAGGGGCTGGGGACATCTGAAATGTGGAGCATATTTAAGGAACAGCTTCTGCATGTCCTTAATGAATATGTACCTGCCAGGCAGGGAGGAAGTGGTCGAGTGAGGGAACCGTGGTGTACTAGGGAAGTTGAATCTCTGGTGAAGAGGAAGAAGGAGGCTTATATAATGATGAGATGTGAAGGCTCAGTTAGGGCAATAGAGAGCTATAAATCAGCCAGGAAGGAGCTAAAGAGGGAGTTGAGAAGAGCTAGAAGAGGACACGAGAAGACTTTGGCGAATAGGATTAAGGAGAATCCTAAAGCTTTTTACAGGTATATAAATAATAAAAGATTGATTAGGGCCAGTCAGAGATAGCAGTGGGAAGTTGTGCGTGGAGCCTGAGGAGATAGGAGAGACACTGAATGAGTATTTTTCGTCAGTATTCACGCAGGAGAAAGACAGTGTTGTCGGGGAGAATACTGCGATACCAGGTTGTAGACTGGGTAGGATTGAGGTTCATAAGGAGGAGGTGTTAGCGAATCTTGAGGGTATGAAAATTGATAAGTCCCCTGGGCCAGATGGGATTTACCCTGGGAGGCTAGAGAGGAGATTGCAGAGCCTTTGGCTTTGATCTTCATGTCATCGTTAGCTACAGGTATAGTGCCGGAAGACTGGAGGATGGCAAATGTTGTCCCTCTTTTCAAAAAGGGGAGTAGGGACCATCCTGGAAATTATAGACCGGTGAGCCTGACTTCTGTTGTGGGCAAGGTCTTGGAAAGAATTATAAGGGATAGGATTTATAAGCATCTAGAGAGGAATAAATTGATTAGGGATAGTCAGCACGGTTTTGTGAAGGGTAGGTCGTGCCTCACAAACCTTATTGAGTTTTTTGAGGAGGTGACCAAAGAGGTAGATAAGGGTAAGGCAGTTGATGTAGTGTATATGGATTTTAGCAAAGCGTTTGATAAGGTTCCCCATGGTAGGCTACTGCAGAAAGTGCAGATGCATGGGATTGAAGGTGATTTAGCAGTTTGGATTAGGAATTGGCTAGCTGATAGAAGACAGAGGGTGGTGGTTGATGGGAAATATTCAACCTGGAGTGCAGTTACAAGTGGTGTACCTCAAGGATCTGTTTTAGGGCCACTGCTGTTTGTCATTTTTATAAATGACCTAGATGAGGGTGTAGAGGGTTGGATTAGTAAATTTGCTGACGATACCAAAGTGGGGGGAGTTGTAGACAGCGAGGATGGATGTTACAGTTTGCAGAGGGACATAGATAGGTTGCAGAGCTGGGCCGTGAGGTGGCAAATGGAATTCAATACGGATAAGTGTGAGGTGATTCACTTTGGTAGGAATAACAGGCATATGAAATATAGGGCTAATGGAAGGACCCTTAATAGTGTTGTCGAGCAGAGGGATCTTGGGGTACAAGTACATAGCTCTTTGAAAGTTGGCACCCAGGTTGATAAAGTTGTTAAGAAGGCGTACGGTGTGTTAGCTTTTATTGGTAGAGGGATTGAATTTAGGAGCCGTGAGGTTATGTTACAACTGTACAAAACTCTGGTGCGGCCGCACTTGGAGTATTGCGTACAGTTCTGGTCACCGCATTATAAGAAAGATGTGGAAGCATTGGAAAGGGTGCAGAGGAGGTTTACCAGGATGTTGCCTGGTATGGTGGGAAGGCCTTATGAGGAAAGGCTGAGGGACCTGAGGTTATTTTCATTAGAGAGAAGAAGGTTACGCGGTGACCTAATTGAGGCGTATAAGATGATCAGGGGATTGGATAGGGTGGATAGTGAGAGCCTTTTTCCTCGGATGGTGATGACCAACACGAGGGGACATAACTTTAAATTAAGAGGTGGTAGTTATAGGACAGATGTCAGAGGCAGGTTCTTTACAGAGAGGATGGTGAGAGCGTGGAATACCCTGCCTGCAGCAGTTGTGGACTCGCCTACTTTGGGGGCATTCAAATGTTTGGGGGATAGGCATATGGATGATATTGGAATAGTTTAGGTTAGAGGGTCCACTGGCCGGCGCAACATCAAGGGCCAAAGGGCCTGTACTGCACTGTAATGTTCTATGTTCAATAAATTGCTAAATCTCCCTCAATCCCATGCATCTGCATTTTCTGCAGTAGTCTTCCATGGGGAACCTTATCAAATGCTTTGCTAAAATCCATATACACCAAATCAACTGCCTTGCTTTTATCCACCTCTTTGGTCACCTTTTCAAAAAACTCAATAAGGTTTGTGAGGCACGACCTTCCCTTCACAAATCCATGCTGACTATCCCTAATCAATTCATTTCTTTCTAAATGACTAGAAATCCTATCCCTTATAATTCTTTCCAAAACTTTCCCCACTACAGAAGTAAGGCTCACTGGTCTATAATTTGCAGGATGGTCTCTGCTCCCCTTCTTAAACAAGGTGACAACATTTGCCATCCTCCAGTCTTCCGGCACTACACCTGTAGCCAACGACGACGTGAACAGCAAAGCCAAAGGCTCTGCAATTTCCTCTCGAGCCTCCAGGGTAACCTGGGATAAATCCCATCCGGCCCAGGGGATTTGTCTATTTTCATACTCTCAAGAATAGCTAACACCTCCTCCTTATGTACCTCTATCCCGTCTAGTCTACAACCCTGTATCCCAGTATTCTTCCCCAACTCCGTTGACATTTTCCTGCGTGAAGACTGACGAAAAATACTCATTCAGTGCCTCACCAATCTCTACAGAGGAGATTTGGAGGATCATTCAGTCAATCGGACGAAAGCACTGGGGCTGAGCACAGGTACCCCAGGCAGCCTGGAGACTGGAGTCAAAGTAATCAGGAGAATCTCTCTCACTCTCTGTATACAGTTACTCCTGTTAATAAATACCTCTTCAGTTACTCTACCAGGTGGCTTACACTCTTTGCAACATATTATCAAGGATTGGAGAGAGAAAAGAGGAGATTCACAGGATGATTCCATGGATAAAGAACAGTAGCTATAAGGATAGATTGGAGAGGTTGAGTCTGTTTTCCATGGAGAGGAGCAGACTGAATGTTAGAGATATCTACTGAAGGTAGACAAGTCCCCGGGACCAGATGGAATGCATCCCAGGGTTCTGAAAGAAATGGCAGAAGTGATAGCAGATGCCTTAGTAATTATTTGTTAAAATTCACTGGACTCTGGGGAAGTGCCGGAACGTTGGAAAATGGCTAATGTTATGCCATTGTTTAAGAAAAGGCAGCAGATAAAAGGCAGGGAATTATAGGTCAATTAGTTTAACGTCCGTAGTTGGAAAAATGCTAGAATCCATCATCAAAGAAGAAATAGCGAGACGCTTAGAAAAGAATTGTTTGATCAAGCAGATGCAGCATGGAATCGTGAAGGGGAAGTCGTGTTTAACAAATTTATTGGACTTTTATGAGGAAGTGACTAGTGCAGTAGACAGAGGGGAACTGGTGGATGTGGTGTTTTTAGACTTCCAAAAGGCATTTGATAAGATGCCTCACAAAAGATTGCTGCCAAAGGTTAGGGTGCCTGGAGTTGGGGGTAAGGTGTTAGCGTGGATTGAGGATTGGTTGTCTAATAGGAAGCAGAAAACTGGAATCAATGGGTGTTATTCTGGTTGGCAGTTGGTGACTAGTGGAGTGTCACAAGGATCGGTGCTGGGACCTCAACTGTTTACCATTTACATAGACGATCTGGAAGAGGGGGCTGAGCGTAGGGTAACAAAATTTGCTGACGACACAAAGATGAGTGGAAAAGCAAATTGTGTGGAGGGCGCAAAAATCGGGATAGGCTGAATGAATGGACCTGGCAGATGGAGTATAATGTTAGCAAATGTGAGGTTATCCACTTTGGTAAAAATAATAGTGGGAGGGATTATTATTTAAAGGGTGAAAAGCTGCAGCGTGTTACAGTGCAGAGGGACCTGGGGCTCCTTGTGCACGAATCGCAGAAACCCAGTCTGCAGGTGCAGCAGGTGATCAAGAAGGCGAATGGAATGTTGGTCTTTATAGCGAAGGGGATAGAATATAAAAGCAGGGAGGTCTTGCTGCAATTGTACAGAGCACTGGTGAGGCTGCAGCTGGAGGACTGTGTGCAGTTTTGATCCTGGCATTTGTGGAAGGATATATTGGCCTTTGAAGGGAGTGCAGAGAAGGTTCACCAGGCTGATACTGGAGATCAGGAAATTAGCCTATGAGGAGAGATTGAACAGATTGGGTCTGTACTTGTTGAGTTTAGACGTCTCGGGGGGATCTTATAGAGACTTACAAGATAATGAAGGGGATGGATACGGTAGAGTTGGAGAGATTCTTCCCGCTTAGAAAGGATAGCAGGACTAGAGGGCACAGCCTCAAAATAAGGGGGGGGGGGGGTTTAGATCAGAGTTGCAGAGGAACTTCTTCACCCAAAGGATGGTGAATCTCTGGAATTCTCTGCCCATTGAAGTGGCGGAGGCTACCTTGCTGAATATATTTAAGTCACGGGTAGATAGCTTTCTGATAGACAAGGGAATTAAGGTTATAGAACATAGAACATAGAACATAGAACAATACAGCACAGAACAGGCCCTTCGGCCTTCGATGTTGTGCCGACCAAAATAAAAAGCAATGCCCCTCCTAACTAAACCATTCCCTTCTCATCCATATACTTATCAACTAACCTCTTAAACGCCACCAAACTTGGCGCATCTACAACAGCTGCAGGCAGGGCATTCCACTCCCTAATCAATCTTTGAGTAAAGAACCTACCTCTGATATCCGTCCTATAACTCATACCCCTTAATTTAAAGTTGTGTCCCCTCGTGCTAGCTTTCTCCATCCTAGGAAAAAGGCTAGGATTATGGGGAGAAAGCAGGAAAGTGGAACTGATCCACTTAAGATCAGCCATGATCTTATTGAATGGCGTGGCAGGCTCGAGGGGCTGGATGGCCGACTCCTGCTCCTATTTCTTATGCTCATATGTTTATGTTCTTATGTTCACCCCAGACATTAATTGCCAACACATCCATCCCTGTGACGTATTGCTTCCACTCCAACTCCATTATCAAGTTTGCTGATGACACCACTGTAATCTCAAACAATGATAAGACAGAGTACAGGAAAGAGATAGGGAATCCAGTGGAATGGCACAGTGACAATTGTTTCCCTCTCAATGTCAGTAAAATGAAGGAGATAATCAATGACTTCAGGAAGCGTAGTGGAGGTCATGCTCCTGTCTACGTCAAAGGTGATGAAGTGGAAATGGTCGAGAACTTCAGGTTTCTAGATGACCAGATCACCAAATGTCTGTCCTGGTCCCTCCATAATGATATGGTATAAAAGAAGAGAGAGCCTCTACTTCCTCAGGAGGATAAGGAAATTTGGAATGTGCCGTCCAGCTCTTACCAGTTTTTACCGATGCTCCATAGAAAGCATTCTTTCTGGATGTATCACAGCTTGGTGTGGCTCCTGCTGTGACCAATACCATATAAAACAACAAATGGTTGTGAAAGAAGCCCAGTCCATCACTCAAACCAGCCTCCCATCCATTGACCCTGTCTCCACTTCCTGCTGCCTCAGTAAAGCAGCCAACATTATTAAGGATCCATCAGTGTAATTAAGGATCTCAGATACATTGGATATATTCTCTTCCGTCTTCTTCATAGAACATAGAACATTACAGCGCAGAACAGGCCCTTCGGCCCTCGATGTTGCGCCGACCAATTAGGAACAAGCAGTGACCCTCTAACCTAAACCATTCCCTTTTCACCCATAAACTTATCTACTAACCTCTTAAACGCCACCAAACTTGGCGCATCTACAACTGACGCAGGCAGGGCATTCCATACCCTTACCACCCTCTGGTAAAGAACCTACCTCTGACATCCGTCCTATAACCACCACCCTTTAATTTAAAGCTATGCCCCCTCGTGCTAGCTTTCTCCATCCTAGGAAAAAGGCTATCACTGTCCACCCTATCTAAACCTCTAATCATCTTATATGTTTCAATAGGTCTCCTCTTAGCCGCCTTCTTTCTAACGAAAACAACCTCAAATCCCTCAGCCTCTCTTCATAAGACCTGCCCTCCATACCAGGCAACATCCTGGTAAACCTCCTCTGTACCCTCTCCAATGCCTCCACATCTTTCTTATAATGTGGGGACCAGAACTGCACACAATACTCCAAGTGCGACCGCACTAGAGTTTTGTACAGTTGCAACATGACATTGACGTTCCAGCTAGAAAAAGATACAAAAGTCTGAGAAATATACCAATTGTCTAAGGAACAGCTTTTTCCCTGTTGCCATCAGATTTTTCAATGAATCTACCTATTTCAAGCTGATCTTTCTCTGCACCCTATCTGTAACTATACTCTGCACTCTATCCTTTCCTTCACCACCATGCACTCTATGAATGGTATATTATATATCACACAAGGAACAGTACCTTTCACTGTATCCCAATACACATAACAATAATAAATCAAATATCAGATATTCTACACCAATTGGAAAGCAAAAAGACTCATCACCCACCCGGATAACTGTCAGCCAAGCAGCCTTTCCCCATTTTCAATGTTTTTTATATCTGGTAAAGAGAAATGTGGAAAGAAAATGGGAAAAGAAACCAATCTTTCTGATTGTTCCCCAGGATTGAACCCAGCAGTGTCCTGGAGATTTGATCCTCAATTCCTGGAGACTCCAGGCCAATCCTGGAGGGTTAGTAACCAGTGAACTGCACTATATGCTGATGTCATTCTATATTCCCCTAAATCTAACTTTCAAATCCCGCAGAGAGGCTCCAAGTCAAACTTTCTTTCCTGGAACAGACTTGAGTGGGTGTATTTGCTAAAGTGGGATTGGGAACAGGAATGAGGCAGTGGAGAGAGGCAGAGAATTGGAGCTGATTAAAGATGCGGAATCGCTTCCCGAGTATCCCGTGGCACAGGGAGCCTCTGCAATGGGATTGCAGCTGGATTCCCGGCTAGAAAACGGGCTGGTGTTTGCGGGAAGTGATTGTCCTGATTCACTCGCCGGGATGGGAGGTTGGCTGTTTTCTTGGGCTCTGTGCTTCCTGGGCGCCTCCTCAGTGTCAGGGCAGCCGCTCCTCCTGGGGAGGGATGATGTTTGTGTGCCAGAGGCAGGCTGGAGATTTGAGTGCGGTCACTCCGGGATCAGCAGCGCTGAGTGTATCCGCCAGGGTTGCTGCTTTGATCCCCGGAGCTCCAGCTCCCATCGCTGTTTCTACAGTCTGAGAAAGAGCCCAGGTAACTACAAGACTCATTCCTCCCCCGCCCCCTACAGTCTAATGGAGACAGAGGGGAGAATCTAACTGGGAAATGGGGTATTTGTTGCTCCCTCACTGTGTGAAGTGTAGGAACGGAGGGATTCCTCAGCTTGAGTGAAGGAGTTAACTGAGTAATTTGGATGGTTTTAGACTGAGTTCTGAAGGTGGGAGGCTCTGTGACTGGAGTTAGAGAGAATCTCTGTCATGAGATCAGCAAATGTGCTTCAGTTTGTTAATATTTACCCCAGTTCCAGAATGAGTGAGTCTATAGTGATAGTGCTCACACTGAGAAATCCCAATGGAGCAGTCTGTGATTGGCCATCTAATTTTGGGAGTGTGACTCAAGTTTGTGTAATGATGTGATTTTTGGGGCATTCTGTTTAAACCCCTAAATAGGAGTAGAGGAACAACATGGAGGTGGGGGGGGGGGTTGGTTGTTGGGGTGGGTATGCTGTGTTCAGGAGAACTTCCTTGCTATGCTGGAGATGTTAATGATTAAGTGGCATGGAGGAAGAGGAATTGGCTGTAGAATAGCAGACAACATCCAAAGCAACTTTACCCTCTGACAAGTGTGCAAGAGGTGCAATGGGCCTTATTGAAGACAAAAGTACAAAGCAAGGTTTGAATACCTCCTCTATGAATGAGGAAGGACCTGATGGACTGGCTAGTGTGACAGTTGAGGCTGGTCTTGATGTAGATGGATTACTTATTCTGGATGGCTTGTAGCTCAGTTTGTTGGGTAAGTGGGAGTGGAGATGGGAGGATTTTGTCATAATTTTCCCTTCCCAGGATATGGATGAGGTGTTGGGAGGATTGGAGTAGATCAAATGTGACACCTTCAGTGTCACTGGTAATACCTCTCAGTCTTAAGGATTGAGATTAAGGAAATAATAAGTGGCAATGGTAGGTACTGCTGCCTCAATGCTAGTGACCCAGCTGTGATTACTGAATTGGTTACTGTCTGTGGAGTTTGCATGTTCTTCCCATGTCTGTGGGTTTTCTCCCACAGTCCAAAGATGTGCAGGCTAGGTTGATTGGCCATGCTAAATTGACCGTAGTGTCAGGAGGTTAGTGGGGTAAATGGGTAGGTTGTGGGGATTGGGTGTAGGTGGGATTGTGGTCAGTGTAGACTTGATGGGCTGAAGGCCTCCTTTCCCACTGTTGGGATTCTCTGGGTGCTAACAGGTACTTTGAGAATCAAGGAGTGATAATGACTTTCTTGTGTTGGGCATTTTGAAATTTCCAAACATTGAAGGGAATGTAGTGGATGGGGAATGAAGAATGGGAGAGGCCTGTAGTAACAGAAGCCCAACAGAATGGGTAGAGAAGGCTGATGGCATTTGATGAGGTGATGTATTTTGGAGGTGGGGATAGAACATAGAAAATTACAGCACAGGAACAGGCCCTTTGGATCTTCAAGCCTGCACTCTCCATGCTGCCTGACTTAACTAAAACCCCCTATCCTTCTGGAGGCCATATCCCTCTATTCCATCCTATTCATGTACTTGTCAAGATCCCCTTAGTTACTACTATATCAGCTTCTACTACCTCCCCTGGCAATGAGTTCCAGTACCTACTGTGTTTTTTAAACACAATCTGCCTTGTGCATCTCCTTTTATTCCTGTCCCTTGCACCTTAAACCCATGCCCCTAGTAAATAACTTTTCCACCCTGGGGGAAACAAAGCTTCTGACTATCTACTCTGTCCATGCCTCTCAATCTTATAGATGTCTATTAGGTCTCCACTCAACCTCACGTTCTTGAGTGAAAACAAACCAGGATTTTCTAACCACTCCTCATAGCTAATGCCCTCCAAATCAGGCAACATGCTGTGAATCCTTTCCATATCCTCTCCAAAGCCTCCATATCCTTCTGGTTGCCACACTATATTCCAAGTGTGGCTTAACAAAGGTTGTATAAAGCTGCAATATGAATTGCCAATTTTTAAATTCAATACTGCAGCTGATGAAGGTAACCATGCTATCTTGACTAGCTTCTATACCTGCATTGCCACTTTGAGTGACCTGTACCACCACATCCCTTTGCCTATCATTTTTCTTCAGGGTTTTGCCTCTTTCTATATATTTCCTATTTGTATTAGACCTTCCAAACTGCATCTGCTGTCTCTCTGCCCAAAATTCCATCTGATCTATACCCTGCTCTATCCTCTGGTCCTTATTGCTATCCACAAGTCTAACAAACATTGTCATCTGCAAATATTTACTAATCAAGTTACACTTTACTCAATCATTTATATAAAAAGCCTTGGTATTTCCCATATTCCTGCTGGCCAATGCTTTTTCGTGACCTCTTTTTAGCCCTTCTTGCTTCAGTTTCTTAATCCTGTCCTTGTATTCCACACTTACTTTGTGTGTTCCCAGCCTCCCAACTTTGACAAATGTTTTGTTTTTCTCTTTGACTAAGCTCACAATAACTCATGATCCAATAGAGGCAATTCTGCAGGGACTTAGTGGGAGGGGACTGAGTATCAGTGCATATAGAGTAACTAGCAAAGCAGATAAGATCTTCAGCTTTACAAGACTGGGGTTGTTCCAGTAACATGGCTATTCTGTGCTCATTGATCCAATCAACAATAATTGTGGCTTTTGGAGATGTAACACATCATCAATGATCTGAGGACACTAACTATCAATAGGAGCAGTGGCAATAAAATCTCTCTTTGCAGCATGCACAGCTGATGGTCAGTTCATCATCGTGATCTCCAAGAACCTGACCCGTCCTGCCCTCAACCTGTCGTCTCTGTATGTGAAAGATGGACAAGAGGCGGAGTGCAAGCCTAAACTAACCACTGGGCAACTTGTGGCCTTCCGCTTTCCAGTCACCTCTTGTGGCTCCAGCAAGCAGGTGAGTATTGAAGGGTCAAGGCATTCTGCCAGTAAGTGAGGCAGCTTCTTATTGAGCAGCCTTCTCATTGCAGGAGGAAGATGGAACCTTGGTCTATGAAACAGATGTCTTGGGCAAGAGGATGATTGAGACTGGGAAGCTGGGCTCAATAACTCGGGACAGCACCTTTGGGTAGGAGGATGGTGGGAGTTGTTGGTATTGGAGGGGATGTGTTAGTGAGTGAAGCTCCAACTACTTGTGTGTGTCTGCAGCCTGCACGTCCAGTGTGAGTACAGAGGGAGGCAAGAGACTGGCTTACAGATCAATGTCACAGTTTACACGGTTTCTCCCCCACCTCCTGCTTCAGAAGATGGGATTCTGAACCTGGAACTGCGAATAGCAAAAGGTAGAGGTGTCCCTGTGTAATGGGGAATGGGATTAGTGTGGGATGTATCCATCCAGGGAGTGACTGGTTCTTGTGTCTGTGCCTCTCAGATGGTGACTACAGATCATGGTATGTGGAGAGTGACTACCCCATTTGGAGAATCCTTCGGGAGGCAGTGTTTGTGGAGGTTCGTGTGCTGGGTCGCAGTGACCCGACGCTTGTGCTGAGGCTGCATGACTGCTGGGCAACTCCTGTGCCAGCCCCAGACCATGAGGTGCAATGGAGTCTGCTGGTGGATGGGTAAGGAGTAGGAATGGGAAAGGCTTTTGAACATCAATTAAGGAGAAACATGACAAGGCTGCTTCCTGTCTCTTCCCCCTTACCCCAGTAATCATAAACCCACCAGGGAGAGGGAACGCTGCACCAATTAGTCTTGGCAATTCCTGTCTGATGGAATCACATTGGCTGCATTTGGTCAAATGGATCTGTTCCCTTTGGGAGCCTGTGACCTCTCTGATTTGTAGAGGCAGCCCTCATTGTACCAGCCAATAATGGTACAATGAAACTCATCTTTAGCAAGACGAAAGAAATGTGCTCTCTATTTCTACTTCCTGAGGTCCTCTGCAATGACATCTGCAGCCTCTTGTGGTCACCCCATGGCTACATTCTTCAGGTGCAGCTCAATGAGTGACAAGTTCCCCTTGGCTTGATAGTTTTGTAGAACTTGATCCATTTTAGCTTGAGCTTCTCAGTCTCAATGTTTTGCCCACATCCAGTAATATTCCACGAGGAATTCTCCCTACAATGAACTAAATGGGTGAGCCAGCTTAGAACAATGGAATAAACTAACTTCAAAGCATCCAACAGATTTAATTATTCATCAATGCCCCAAACTAAGATTTTAATCTTCAATTCATTTAAATCCCCCTCCCTGCTCTGACACCATTTTGCTGACTGTTCCAGGTGCCCTTATGAGGGGGATGACTATCAGACTCTCCTACACCCAGTCATGTCTTCTGGCCTGAAGTTCCCAGCCCATCACAAGCGGTTTGAACTGAAAACGTTTGTTTTCTTGGACAGGGAGTCAGAGCAGCCTCTCTCTGGACAGGTAAGCAAGGAAAATCCAAGCCCAGACTCCCTTTCTGCCTGGCTCCATAACAGCCTGGTTCATCCAGGAACATGAAGATGACCCTAAAATGTCTCCTTTCTATTCTAGGTTTACCTGCACTGCAGTGCTGGGGTCTGCTCACCCTCTGCTCAGGATGACTGTGCCCCCAAATGTGTCCCAAGTGAGTTCTTGTTGAATCTCTCCTGAATCAGGGATGATGCTTCATTAACACAGGCAGAGATGATGTTTGAATGGAATATCTGGTTAGTGTGCTGTGACTGGGGATTCTTCTATCCCTCAGCATCAACAGCTGCTCTATCAATGAAGCAACCTTTCTATCAGTGGGTGCTACCTCTGTAGGCTTGTCTGCACCCCTCTGAATGCCCCATCATTGCAAACAAAGATCTGCTCTGCCTGAAACAAGGGTCCATTAAGCCTACTTGACAATCTAGCAATTTGTAGTGAGTTGTATCCAACATGTGGATAGGGATCTAAATGTTCTTTAGGGAACTGTAGTGTCATCAATATGTAAACAGTCTCAAGAATCTCAAATGAGAAGCTGAAATATCAAATACTAAATAGACCTTGATGTTCCATAGTAGTAATTGCTCAGATCTCACCCTGAAATCTGATCCCTAATAGCAATATAGTGAATGTGTTTGCCAGACGATTGGTTTTCACTAATGTTTGTGCAGTGTGGCAGAGCAAGATTTTTGGCACTTGCACTAAAGTTTGATCAAATTGAGGGTTAGTCTAGGAATTTATTGGCAAACTCTGTAAATGACAATTCATAAGTAGGGAGTGTAGACAATCAGTTAACATCACATGTTAATCTTGGAAAATTAATCTGAATTGGATCTGAACTCTTCTCTCTCCAATAGGGAGACGCAGGAGCACCCATGACCATGAGGGAACATTAGTGAGTGCTCCTGGCCCCATCATCCTGGCAGATGAGGGTCTTCAGTCCAAGAAACAGCAGGAAGCAAGTGGTAAGTGGAGACTTTTCAATAGTCCACCTGTGAGCTCTCCTGAATATAATGCCTTCTAATCTTCCATTAGGTGCTGCTGAATCTCCTGCTTGGGTTGTGCAAGGAGTAGCCATTGGCTTCATGATGGTGTCCCTGTGCCTGCTGGTGGTGATGGCTACAGTGTACATGAAGAGACCAAAAGCTGTTGCTTCTCAATGTAGTGAAATTGAACAGTGTAGAATCTGAACAAAAATAAATACAAGATGAATGTGTCCTGAGTGGTTTTTCTGTGAATCATGAAATAGCAAAAGTTCACCAAGCAGTCACATTGAAATTCATTTCCAATCCTGCTGCTAATGAGGAACATGGAGTCACTGATTCTAACATGCACCATCTTGTTTTCAGCTGGTTTATGGACAGGTATTCTTGATTTGTAAAATTGGTTAATACACAGAATTACTTCCCTTTAGTCCTCCCTTGTACCCTGTGTGCAGATTAAACCATTAGACCCAAGGAAAGAACACACTCTATCCTGAAATGTAGCAGAGAATAAAACCTTAAATTGAGCCATGTAGCAGCAATTGTGTTTTGTAGTTGTCCCAACAAGGCTAATCACCATCTTCTTGCATAAGAGGCATTTCACTTTCCTACACAACTATTTGAAAGGACTATCCAGTTTGTACCACTTCTCCTGCCCCATAGACCTGTGGACAAGAACATGTCTGAGTACCAGAGCAATATTTACCCAAAACTTCACTAGAAAGATGAGCTGTAAACTTCACTGTACAGAGTTCCAAGAAGGTGCATACTAGCAATGTCCCTCTTTAACATCCTGCCAAGATGACAGCTTGAGGGTTTATGCTCAGATCAAATATTTTCTGATACTTGGTTTTTGTGCTAAAGCTGCTGTCAAATCTTTTAGTTACTGCCATCCAGAGCCCCTTCCTCTTCCTCAAAGGTGAGGGCAAGTGGAAAGGCAGAAGACATGCATAGTCTTAACATTCTTGGTAAGATCACAAATAGCCCTAAACCCAAACTGGTGTATTTTCTGGGTGGGGGTCTGCTGGAAGTTTCCAACTGCCTGGTCCTGTTACAATGATCAGTACCAAATGCTCCAGCGCTTTAATTCTGGATATAAATCTCTCTCTCAAATGGAAAATGTCAGTGCATTGCTAGATCTTAAATCACTTTTTTTTTCTTAACCTCACTGTGCAAGATCTGTATAATTGTGTTTGAGACACTGCATTGGCTGCTAGTGTCTATGAATATACCGTTTTCTGCAATTTTTTTTACAGCCGAAGGGGCAGTGAGGAGGATGTAGAGATGTTTTTGTGTGATTTGGACAGGCTGAAGTGTGGGCATGTGCCGTAGAAGTTTCAGATGGGTAAATAAGATCATCAGCTTCAGGAGCAAAAACAGGCTGATTATTATTGGGATGGGTATGAATTGAGAGGATACCCTGGTATCATTAATTTTCAATTGTGAAAAATAACCACGCAGGCAGCAAATGGTATGGTGCCCTTCATAGCAAGAGGATTTGAGTATAGGGATGGTTTTTCTGTAATTGTATCAGGAGTTGGTGAATCTCACCTGAAGTATTATGGTGTTTCCTTTGTCCCTGAGGAAGGATGTCCTTGCTATAAAGAGTACAGTGAAGGTTTACCCAGCTGATTTCTAGCATGGCAGGTCTGTCATGAGGTGAGACTGAAGTCAGTTAAGATTGTATTCACTGGAGATGAGAAGAGAGGATCTCAAACTTCTGACAAGGTAGATTTCCGAAAGAATGTTCGTGATGGCAGCTCAGAACTAGGGATCATAGTGTGAGGATAAGGACTTTATGACTGAGGAGGGTGGAAATTTTTTTCAGGAGTGAGTTTGTGGAATTCCACAATCAGTATTTGAGATCAAAACATCTAATGTTTCCTTGATCACACCCAGTTCTTGAGGCTAAAGGGATATGGGGATAAGGCACGATCAGGATATTGAATTTCATTATCATCTGAATGGCCTCTTTTCTCTCAGTTTGGGTGGATTGAATTCAGGTAGAATGATTGGCCTATTGCATGTTGCTCTATGGGTCATACTGACCAATTGATGTTGCTTTAGGGACTGCACCAAGGAGCAACTGCCAGAGTTTTGTTAATTCAAACCAGGTTAGTTGTCTGGTCAAGGGAGCCATTGGGAAGTGAACCAGGGAATGGCAGACCCAAAGCTTTTAGTTGAAAGAAGATGCCATGTGTAAACAGCTCCTTCTGGCTGCAAAAAAAAGTTCTTTACAATGTGGAACACACTCTTTTCCCCCAATCAGAACTCTATATGTTCCTTTAACATTAGTATCTGTTCTGATGAGTGTAAAATGTAACAGTACAATGCTCATGGGCAGAGGAATAAATATCAGCATATAGTAAACAAGGAGGTGATGTTGATGGATACTATTAACTTAGATCAGGGACAACTGGACCATATTTAGTTTGCTTTGAAAAGCAGTCTGTTACGCAAAAACCATCAGCTACATGGGTCCTAATAATCTATCTCCTTTCTCTTCGGCTTACTATGCACACAAACAGTACTAGCAAAACTAAATAGGGGTAATGTTAGAAGTGCATGTTACTAAAAGATTACAATGTGGTTTCATAAGGATGCCTGTACTATTCACAATTGTGTCACATTGGAGTACTGGAGAAAGTGCAGACAGGCCTGGAGTTGGCAAATACAGAGCAAGATCAGAATCCTACAGGAGAGGTTGCAGAGTTTCTCCATTAGCTTCCACATCTTGTGCAAGTTCTGTACAGACAGTGACTGAGGTTGCAATTAAAGCTGGGTCCCTGGTGCTATGAGGCTGCAGTGCTTGCTCCTGTACCATCCCTTTGTTTTGTGTTAAATTCCAAATATCCTTTAGATTGGGAAGGAAGTGTGACATTGATTAAAAAAATATTGGAATCTCAGCAATGACAGTCAATGTTAGAGGATTTAACTAAAGGGGAAAGTCGGTCAGCGAAGCATATCTGCAATTTCAGAAGGATATTTGGATTTATCAACCCTGACTAAAATAGTCAGAATATAAGACAAGGACTCGTGGGATGGGTAACATTAGTACAGATACAGGAATCAAATGGACATCGTTGTCAGCAGGCTGTATCTAGTGGGGTGTAGTGAGCAGTGTTGACAAGGGCACTGAGGAATTTATTCAATGATAAAACTAGGTGGGCAGCAAGCTGTGGAGGACAAGTTGCGAGAGTGGGCAGGGAGAATGTACCATCTCCCCTTGATATTCAAACATCAATAAATTGATAAATCCTCCAACATTCTAGGCGTCAACAAGAAACATGTACTTCTAACTGATCAACTATATAAATACCATAGTTACAACAGGCCAAAGGCAGAACGCACTATCCGGTGCTTGGATCAGCATCCCATCCCCTACTGCTCCTGTGAACTGGAGGAGTGTGGACAATCTACAAGATACCCAGCAGCAGTTCAGCAAGAGCTCTTTAATACATTCCAAGGCCACAGCCCCTACTGCAGAAGGACAAGGGCAGCAGAAGCATAGGGAGCACTAAGACCCACCAATGGAGGTTACTCACCAACTCACACCATCCTGACTTGGAACATCATCACTATTGTCTCAATGTAATTTTTAAATCCTTATACTCCCTCCCCTCCCAACAGCACTGTACTTGCACTTAATGGTCTGCAGCTATTCAAAGTTATTTCACGACCTGAACAATAAACATCTTGCCAGTGTGATAATACTATGCCTTTAAGAAATATATTTGTGTCATGTTTCTTGTGCAGGATTTTTTCATAGTCACTTCCATTATCGGTGTCACCTTGTCTGGATTGACCAGCACCATGTTGATGCTGTATAGGCATAATTGATCTTAATTATGGGAATGTTTGTTTATAATCTGTTCTAATGCAAATCTATTAATCTGCTGGCAAAAAGAGACATAGAAAATTACAGCGCAGTACAAGCCCTTCGGCCCTCGATGTTGCGCCGGCCAGTGGACCCTCTAACCTAAACTATTCCAATATCATCCATATGCCTATCCAACGAACATTTGAATGCCCCCAAAGTAGGCGAGTCCACAACTGCTGCAGGCAGGGCATTCCACGCCCTCACCACCCTCTGTGTGAAGAACCTGCCTCTGACATCCGTCCTTATAACTACCACCTCTTAATTTAAAGTTATGTCCCCTCGTGTTGGTCATCACCATCCGAGGAAAAAGGCTCTCACTATCCACCCTATCCAGTCCCTTGATCATCTTATACGCCTCAATTAGGTCACCGCATAACCTTCTTCTCTCTAATGAAAATAACCTCAGGTCCCTCAGCCTTTCCTCATAAGGCCTTCCCACCATACCAGGCAACATCCTGATAAACCTCCTCTGCACCCTTTCCAATGCTTCCACATCTTTCGTATAATGCGGTGACCAGAACTGTACGCAATACTCCAAGTGCGGCCACACCAGAGTTTTGTACAGTTGTAACATAACCTCACGGCTCCTAAATTCAATCCCTCTACCAATAAAAGTTAACACACCGTACGCCTTCTTAACAACTTTATCAACCTGGGTGCCAACTTTCAAAGAGCTATGTACTTGTACCCCAAGATCCCTATGCTCGACAACACTATTAAGGGTCCTTCCATTAGCCCTATATTTCATATGCCTGTTATTCCTACCAAAGTGAATCACCTCACACTTATCCGGATTGAATTCCATTTGCCACCTCACGGCCCAGCTCTGCAACCTATCTATGTCCCTCTGCAAACTGTAACATCCATCCTCGCTCTACACAACTCCCCCCACTTTGGTATCGTCAGCAAATTTACTAATCCAACCCTCTACACCCTCATCTAGGTCATTTATAAAAATGACAAACAGCAGTGGCCCTAAAACAGATCCTTGAGGTACACCACTTGTAACTTCACTCCAGGTTGAATATTTCCCATCAACCACCACCCTCTGTCTTCTATCAGCTAACCAATTCCTAATCCAAACTGATAAATCACCTTCAATCCCATGCATCTGCACTTTCTGCAGTAGCCTACCATGGGGAACCTTAGAACAATAGAACATAGAACAATACAGCACAGAACAGGCCCTTCGGCCTTCGATGTTGTGCCGACCAAAATAAAAAGCAATGCCCCTCCAAACTAAACCATTCCCTTCTCTTCCATATACTTATCAATTAACCTCTTAAACGCCACAAACTTGGCGCATCTACAACAGCTGCAGGCAGGGCATTCCACTCCCTAATCACTCTTTGAGTAAAGAACCTACCTCTGATATCAGTCCTATAACTCATACCCCTTAATTTAAAGCTGTGTCCCCTCGTGCGAGCTTTCTCCATCCTAGGAAAAAGGCTATCACTGTCCACCCTATCTAAACCTCTAATCATCTTATATGCTTCAATAAGATCCCCTATTAGCCGCCTCCTTTCTAACGAAAACAACCTCAAATCCTTCAACCTCTCTTCATAGGACCTGCCCTCCATACCAGGCAACATCCTGGTAAACCTCATCTGTACCCTCTCCAATGCCTCCACATCTTTCTTATAATGTGGGGACCAGAACTGCACACAATACTCCAAGTGCGGCCGCACTAGAGTTTGGTACAGCTGCAACATGATGCTGCGGCTCCTAAATTCAATCCCCCTACCAATAAAAGCTAAGACTCCATAAGCCTTCTTAACAACTTTATACACTTGACTGCCTACTTTCAGGGATCTATTGACACATACACCAAGATCATTCTGTTCCTCAACACTATTAAGAGCCCTACCATTAGCCCTATACTCTACACATTTATTGTTCCTGCCAAAGTGCATTACCTCACACTTTTCCACATTAAACTCCATTTGCCACTTCTCGGCCCAGCTCTGCAACTTGTCCAAGTCACTCTGTAAACTAAAACACCCCTCTTCACTATCTACACTCCACCAACTTTAGTATCATCTGCAAATTTACTGATCCATCCCTCAATACCCTCATCCAGATCATTTATAAAAATTACAAACAGCAGGGGCCCAAAACAGACCCCTGAGGCACACCACTCGTCACCGAACTCCACGATGAATATCTCCCATCAACCACCACCCTCTGTCTTCTATCTGCCAGCCAATTCCTAATCCAATTAGCTAAATCACCCTCTATTCCACACATCTGCATTTTCTGTAGAAGTCTTCCATGGGCCACCTTATCAAACGCCGTACTAAAGTCCATATATACTACATCAACCGCCTTACCCCCATCCACCTCTCTGGTCACTTTCTCAAAAAACTCAATGAGGTTATTAAGGCATGACCTACCCTTCACGAAACCATGCTGACTATCCCCAATCAATTCATTTCTCTCTAAATAACTATAAATCCTATACCTAATAATTCTCTCCAATACCTTGCCCACAACAGAAGTAAGACTCACTGGCCTATAATTCCTTGGAAGGTCTCTCTTCCCCTTCTTAAACAATGGGACCACATTCGCTATCCTCCAGTCCTCCGGAACCACACCCGTAACCAACGAGGACCTGAAGATCAGAGCCAGAGGCTCTGCAATCTCCTCTCTTGCCTCCCAGAGACTCCTAGGGTAAATCCCGTCCGGCCCAGGGGACTTATCCAACTTCAAACCCTCGAGAATTTCTAACACATCCTCCCTATCTACTACAATACTCCCAATTTGCAACCCTGTACCTCAGTGCTCTCCACAGCTACATTTCCAGCACTCTGCGTGAATACCGAAGAGAAATATTTATTCAGTGCCTCACCAATCTCGTCAGGCTCCACGCACAACTTCCCACTGCTGTCTATGACTGGCCCTAATCTTGCCCTAACCAATCTTCTATTCTTAACATATCTAAAGAAAGCTTTAGGATTCTCTTAATCCTATCAGCCAAAGTCTTCTCGTGTCCCCTCTTAGCTCTCCTCAACTCACTCTTTAGCTCCCTCCTGGCTAATCTATAGCTATCCATTGCACTAACCGAGCCTTCAAGCCTCTTCCTGACATAAGCCTCCTTTTTCCTTTTAACCAGCAAATCAACTTTTTCGTACACCAAGGTTCTCTTACTCGACCATTTCCTCCTTGCCTGACAGGGACATACTTATCAAGGACTCGCAGCAGCTGCTCCTTGAATAAGCTCCACATTCCAGATGTTCCCAGTCCCTGTAGTTTCCTAGTCCAATCTATGCACCCTAATTCTCTCCTGATGGCCTCATAATTACCCTTCCCCCAGCTATAACTACTGCCCCCAGCTTCATGCCTATCCCTATCCATCACTAAGGTGAACGTAACCGAATTGTGGTCACTATCACCAAAATGTTCACCAACTTCCAAGTCTAACACCTGGTCTGGCTCATTGCCCAGCACCAAATCCAATGTAGCCTCACCTCTAGTTGGCCTATCTACATACTGAGTCAAAAAACCTTCCTGCACACTCTGTACGAAAACTGACCCCTCTAACGAGCTAGAGCTATAGCTATTCCAATCAATATTAGCAAAGTTAAAGTCCCCCATAACAATTACCCTACTACTTTCACTCCTAATCAGAATTGACTTTGCAATCCTTTCCTCAACCTCTCTAGAACTTTTAGGAGGTCTGTAAAAGACTCCCAACAGGGTGACCTCTCCTCTCCTGTTTCTAATCTCAGCCCATACTACCTCAACAGACAAGTCCTCATCAAACTTCTTTTCTATCACCGTGATACAGTCTTTGACCAATAACGCCACTCCTCCCCCCCTTCTACCTCCTTCTCTACTCCGACTAAAGCATTTGTACCCCGGAACCTGCAACATCCATTCCTTATCAACCTTATCAACCTTATCAAACACTATGCTAAAATCCATATACACTACATCAACTGCCTTACCCTTATCTACCTCTTTGGTCACCTCCTCAAAAAACTCAATAAAGTTTGATTATCAAGACTGAAATTGACTACATTGTCCTTGCATTTCATGTAATATACATATACCTATCATATATATAGTGGAGTATTAACAGTGTGTAATGAGAGGTTTTGCAAGAAGATGACATTGTTACCTAAATATTTCAATTGGTAAACATATGCTAATTTTTTTGTTCTATTCCAACTGTGTTATTAAATAAAGTTTGTTCTAATAAAAGCTTCCGAGAAGTTTAATGGAATCACGCCTGGAGTAAAACAGCTTCTGCTCAAACTAATGTGAAAATCACATAACCTTTTTAATATGTTTTGGAGTTTCTGATCAGGTACCAAACAGTGGGTAGAACAATGGCAATGTCGGTTAATGCAGTGATGTATTTGTGATTCATTTTGGCAGGAAAAATGTGGAGAGACAATATTTACCAACTGGAGAACTGCATCCAGTTCTGAGCGTCTTATTTGAGGAAGGATGTGACAGCCGCAGTAATGAGAACCTGGGTGAGATTTTGGAGGGTCATGTGACCAATTGGGCCAAAGTACGTGAATCATTGGGCTGAGAATGGGCTCCCCCCGTCCTCTTCCCCCCCCCCCCACCCTCTCCCCCCCCCACCCCAACCCCCGGATAGTCTGGAGACTGGAGTCAAAGTAATTGCGAGCGTCTCTCTCACTCTCTGTATACAGTTACTCCTGTTAATAAATACCTCTTCAGTTACTCCATGCTGGTTGCCATTCTTTGTAAGATATTACATTAATAACCAGGTTCAATCACACAGTTCCCCTTTGCCATGGAGAACAGCAGAGCAAACTTCATGTACATGTTATTGGAAGCATTCCTTTATTGAACTGTGCAAAGGAATTCTTTATTGTGTTATAGAAATGGAATCATAGAAACCATACAGTACAGAAAGAGGCCATTCAGCCCATTGAGTCTGCACTGACCACAATCCCACTCAGTCCCTACCCCATATTCCTGTACATTTTACCCACTAATCCCTTTAACCAACACATCTCAGGACATTAAGAAGTAATTTTAGCATGGCCAATCAACCTAACCCACACATCTTTGAACTGTGGGAGGAAACCAGAGCACCTGGAGGAAACCCATGCAGATATGAGGAGAATGTGCAAAGACAGTGACCCGATCCTGAAATTGAACCCAGGTCCCTGGAGCGGTAAAGCAGCCATGCTAACCATTGTGCTACCGTGCCACCGCAAATATTGTAAATAGTTTATATTTTGTTGGTATGAGTGAATAAGGGACTTAAAAGGGGTCGGATGGAGCAGACAGCCCCTTTAAGGAGTGAGGTTTTGGAGGGTCAATCAGGCCAAAGTGCACCAATCCTGGGGCTAAGCACAGGTACCCCAGGCAGCCTGGAGACTGGAGTCAAAGTAATCAGGAGCATCTCTCTCACTCTCTGTATACAGTTACTCCTGTTAATAAATACCTCTTCAGTTACTCCAGTCAGTGGCTGCCAGTCTTTGCAAGATATTTTCAGGGATTGGAGGGAGATTCACAGGGATGATTCCATGGATAAAGAACAGTAGCTATAAGGATAGATTGGAAAGGTTGGGTCTGTTTTCTATAGAGTGGAGCAGGCTGAATGTTAGAGATATCCAACTAGTTACTTGCTTGTCCACCAGCATTCTTCACTGGATATAAATAGGGACTTTGATCCATTGATTAGGTGACTACATATCTGTATCTACACCTTGCTGCTATTGATGTTCAGGATGCAAGGTACCCTGTGTGATAGCTACACTAAATTGTGGTCTGTTGTCCTGTGGTATTCCTGTGCCATTCCCAGCTCACTCCTCTGCAAGTGCATTGAAAAGCCAGTATGCTCACTGGTGATGAAGGAGTGAAGGCCTGTTGTGATGCTACACAATTCTGCTGCTGTGATGGTCCTTAATTCCCAACTATGGAACTATTAGACCTGCCCTTACTCCATCTCACCGACAGGGTCCCCAACCAGGATTCAATGTATTCCTGGAGGTTTCATCACATGAGCCTCCCTACACTTCCCCCACTTGTCTACTGAAGGTAGACAGGTTCCCGGGACCGGATGGAATGCATCCCAGGATTCTGAAAGAAATGGCAGAGGTAATAGCGGATGCCTTAGTAATTATTTATCAAAATTTGCTGGACTCTGGGGAAGTGCCGGAAGATTGGAAAATGGCTAATGTTACACCACTGTTTAAAAAAGGTAGCAGACAAAAGGCAGGGAATTATAGGCTGGTTACTTTAACATCCGAAGTTGGAAAAATGCAGTTTAGGTCAGAGTTGCAGAGGAACTTCTTCACTCAAAGGGTGGTGAGTCTCCGGAATTCTCTGCCCGTTGAAGTGGTGAAGGCTACCTTGCTGAATATATTTAAATCACGGGTAGATAGGTTTCTGACTGACAAGGGAATTAAGGGTTATGGGGAGAAAGCGGGAAAGTGGAACTGATCCACTTCAGATCAGCCATGATCTTATTGAATGGTGGGGCAGGCTCGAGGCGCTGGATGGCCGACTCCTGCTCCTATTTCTTATATTCTTATGTTTATGTTCTTATGTTCACTCCAAACATTAGTTGGCAGAAACATCCATCCCTGTGATGTACAGCTTCCACTCCCACTCCATTTTCAAGTTTGCTGATGACACCACTGGAATGGGTCGGATCTCAAACAATGGTGAGACAGAGTATAGGAGAGAGATAGGGAATCTGGTGGAATGGCGCGATGATAACTATTTCTCTCTCAATGTCAGTAAAACAAAGGAGTTAATCATTGATTTCAGGAAGCGTAGTGGAGGTCATGCCACTGTCTACGTCAAAGGTGATGAACTGGAAATGGTCGAAAGCTTCAAGTTTCTAGGTGTCCAGATCACCAAATATCTGTCCTGGTCCCTCCACGCTAATACTGTATAGAAGAAAATGTACCATCGCCTCTATCTCCTCAGGAGGATAAGGAAATTTGGAATGTGCCATCCAGCCCTTACCGGTTTTTACAGATGCTCCATAGAAAGCATTCGTTCTGGATGTATCACAGCTTGGTGTGGCTCCTGCTGTGACCAATACCACATAAAACAACGAAGTGGAAGCTTCTGTGAAAGAAGCCCAGTCCATCACTCAAACCAGCCTCCCATCCATTGACCCTGTCTCCACTTCCTGCTGCCTCAGAAAAGCAGCCGGCGTGATTAAGGATCTCAGACACCCTGGACATTCTCTCTTCCAACTTCTTCCATTGAGAATAAGGTACAAAACATAGAACATAGAACATTACAGCACAGAACAGGCCCTTCAGCCTTCGATGTTGCGCCGACCAATATAAAAAGCAATGCCCCTCCAAACTAAACCATGCCCTTCTCTTCCATATACTTATCAACTAACCTCTTAAACGCCACCAAACTTGGCGCATCTACAACTGCCGCAGGCAGGGCATTCCGCTCCCTAACCACCCTCTGGGTAAAGAACCTACCTCTGATATCCGTCCTATAACTATCACCCCTTAATTTAAAGCTATGTCCCCTCGTGCTAGCTTTCTCCATCCTAGGAAAAAGGCTATCACTGTCCACCCTGTCTAAACCTCTAATCATCTTATATGTTTCAATAAGGTCTCTTCTTAGCTGCCTTCTTTCTAACGAAAACAACCTCAAATCCCTCAGCCTCTCAGCCTCTCAGCCTAGAACATGTACCAATCCTCTAAGGAACAGCTTCTTCCCTGATGCCATCAGACTTTTGAATGAATCTACCTATTTCAAGCTGATCTTTCTCTGCATCTTACCTATAACTATACTCTTTCTATACCCTATCTTTTCCTTTACCACTGTGTACTCTATGAATGGTATGTTTCACCTATGTACCACAAAGAAAATCACCTTTCACTGTATCCCAATACACATGACAATAATAAATCAAATATCAGATATTCTACGCCAATTGGAAAGCAAAAAGACTCATCACCCACCCGGATAACGGTCAGCCAAGCAGCCTTTCCCCATTTTCAATGTTTTTTATATCTGGTAAAGAGAAATGTGGAAAGAAAATGGGAAAAGAAACCAATCTTTCTGATTGTTCCCCAGGATTGAACACAGCAGTGTCCTGGAGATTTGATCCTCAATTCCTGGAGACTCCAGGCCAATCCTGGAGGGTTAGTAACCAGTGAACTGCACTATATGCTGATGTCATTCTATATTCCCCTAAATCTAACTTTCAAATCCCGCAGAGAGGCTCCAAGTCAAACTTTCTTTCCTGGAACAGACTTGAGTGGGTGCATTTGCTAAAGTGGGATTGGGAGCAGGAATGAGGCAGTGGAGAGAGGCAGAGAATTGGGGCTAATTAAAGATGCGGAATCGCTTCCCGAGTATCCCGTGGCACAGGGAGCCTCTGCAATGGGATTGCAGCTGGATTCCCGGCTAGAAAACGGGCTGGTGTTTGCGGGAAGTGATTGTCCTGATTCACTCGCCGGGATGGGAGGTTGGCTGCTTTCTTGGGTTCTCTGCTTCCTGGGCGCCTCCTCAGTGTCAGGCCAGCCGCTCCTCCTGGGGAGGGATGATGTTTGTGTGCCAGAGGCAGGCTGGAGATTTGAGTGCGGGCACTCCGGGATCAGCAGCGCTGAGTGTATCCGCCAGGGTTGCTGCTTTGATCCCCGGAGCTCCAGCCCCCATCGCTGTTTCTACAGTCTGAGAAAGAGCCCAGGTAACTACAAGACTCACCCCCCACCCCCCTCTCCAGTCTAGTGGAGACAGAGAGAGGAGAGAATCTAACTGGGAAATGGGCATTTGTTGCTGCCTCACTGTCTGATGGAGATGGGTAGGAATGGCTATTGGGCATCAGAAACTTCAAGTGTTAAATTCCTTCACTGAAATGTTAATGTTTTCTCTCTAGCCTGTTTGCAATATTGACAAATACACTAAACAGCTGGCTGCTTTATCCTTGTGCTGATGTGTTATTGGAGAACTTTTATCTCTGGTGAATCTGTCTAAACTGGGTACTTATCTGTAGATAATCTGCCACAGAAAGCATTGAGGTGACCATCCCACAGGGAGCAGCTTCCCTGCTTGGTGAAGCTGAGGTTTGGGGGTGACTGGGTGATATTAGACCCTGCCTGACCCCCTGTGATGGGTGTGTTCCCAGTGATACATGGTCCATTTTGGGGCTGGGATAATGTTTGCTGTTTTTGAGTGTTGTGATGATGGCCACTTGCTCATGATTCCTTATTAATGGAAGCTGGTGTTGAAAATTATTTCCCAGTGAAGAGAAATTAACTTTAATTATAGATACACAGTCACATAACTAACTAACCTCATTGGTGTTGAGTGGCATTGAGTAACTGGAGCACCAATTGGCTCCAGTATCTATTGAAAGGGATTCATTCACTGTTAACTGATCCATTTTGCTGTTATTTTTACTACAGTAAACTCTCAGTAATTCACTAATGTTTTATTAGTGTTGGGCAGAAGTGTCTCATCACCAGGGTCATGTTGAAAATGTATTTGGAGGGCTGTGAAAGCTCAATTCCATATTGTAATGTGAGACTTAATTCAATAACTTCTGTGTTCCAGAGATCCACTATTTAGCAAGACATTGAATCATAGAACCCTACAGTTCAGAAAGAGGCCCATCAAGTCTGCACTGAACACAATCCCACTGGGCCCTATCCTGAGATCCCTATGTATTATACCCACTAATCCCTCTAACCTATGCATCCTTGGACACTAAGGGGCAATTTGTTAGCATAGCCAATGACCCTAACCTGCACATCTTTGGACGGTGGGAGGAAACCCATGCAGAGACAAGGAAAATGTGTAAACTCCACACAGTGACCTGAGCCTGGAATTTAATCATGGAGCTGTGAAGCAACAGTGCTAAGCACTGTGCTTCCCCACAGCTCTGTTCTTTGCAATAATTAACACTATTAGAAACCCTTGCATATGGCAAGGACAAAATAGCAACATAACTCCAGGATAGGCCATTCAGCCCCTTTAGCCTGCTCTATCATTCAATAAGGTCATT
Organism: Sphyrna mokarran; assembly: GCA_024679065.1. Classification (NCBI taxonomy): domain Eukaryota; kingdom Metazoa; phylum Chordata; class Chondrichthyes; order Carcharhiniformes; family Carcharhinidae; genus Sphyrna; species Sphyrna mokarran. Next base: position 38,857,409 of record JAGIQG010000026.1, read on the forward strand.
CTGATCTGTGGCCTAGCTGTATGTACATCCCACAGGCTTAGTCTTCATCAATAGAGATGGGTTTCACAGCCACTGCTGTTTGAGGAAGAATTGCAAATCTCCATCTGTCCTGAATTTGTAGCTTATGGCCCCTCGTTCTGAAGTCTTCAACCAATAGAAACAGTTTATCCTTATCCACCTGTCCTTCCCTCTAAATGTTTTTAGACTTCTATCTAATCACCTTGCCTACTTCTGAATTTGAGATTCAAGTTTAACTTGAATTCCAGATGTTGTTTTTGTAAATGTGTATTGAACTCCCCCCAGGGACAAAACAACATCCTTTCTAAGGTGTGGTGTCCATTCCTGTTCACAGTTGTCTCTGGGTCTAACTAGAGTTTTGTCCAATGGCAGCATAATATCTTCATCCCTCTAACTCCAGCCCTTTAGATGTTCTGAAGTTGACTATGGTTTGTGCCTGTTTGTGGTCTTTGGAGAATTGAGCACCTGAACCCCCCAAATCTCTCTGGCCATCAATGGAATTTAACTTTGTGTCTTTAAACATATGCTGATTGATCATTTTGTTTTGAAATGAATAACTGGACACTTGTTTAAAATCTATTGCTGCAGCTTTGACTATTTGCCTAATCTAACAATATTGTTTTGTCAAAATTTATATATTTGAGCTTTTTATGCCATTATCTTGGAATGACTATCATAAATAACAAAGGCCCTGAGACAATTCCCTGTCGGACAGCACTTGGTCCATTCTCCCAGTTTGAATGCATGTCCACTACTACAACTCTCTCAACCAATTTCCTATCTATATCAGCAATCTACCTTTAACAAGGTGGAAGCCCATGCAATTAATCTCTGGTGTAGGAGTTTATCAAAGACCTTCTGGAAGTCCATATAAATAACATCTCATCAACTTGCCTCTGTCCACCATATTTGCCACCTCAAAGAATTGGACTTTGTGAGGCATGATCTGCCCTTAGGAATCCATGCTGACTCTTCTTGGTTCTTAGTTTCCTTCAGCTGTCTTGCCTTTCTATTCTGAATACTAAAGTCTACCACTTCCCCAGAGTCATTGACATTTCTCCCCTGCCCCAGTGGGTCAATCGTGTCTTTAATCAGCTTTCCCTTCTCATTTATAAGATCGCCTTATTGTCATTTGTCCTCTTGCTTGCTATTGATCTGCACTTGTCAAATGATTCAATTTCCATCTCCGTTTTTACATAAATGAAGAACGAGTAGTTGAGATGTCAATATCCTGTCTCTGAGGGAGGAAGTGTTAGAGCTTCTAGGTAGCATTAAAACTGATAAATCTCCAGGGCCTGATGGTATTATCCCAGGCTGCTTAGGGAGATGCAACGTGAAATTACTGGGTCTCTGATGCAAATCTTTGTCTCTTCCTTGCTCACAGGTGAGGTCCCAGAGGACTGGAGAATAGCTAATGTTCCTTAAAAAGGGTAGTCGGGATAACCCTGGGAATTATAGGCCAGTGAGTTTGACGTCAGTGGTAGGGAAGCTGTTGGAGGGGATTCTTAGAGATAGGATGTATAGGCACTTAGAGCTTTGCAATCTGATTAGGGATATGCAGCATGGATTTGTTAAGGGGAGGTTGTGCCTTATAAATCTGGTAGAATTTTTTTTGAGGAGGTGACAAACGGTGGACGGAGGGTGAGCCATTGTCGTCTATATGGCTTTTAGTAAGGTGTTTGACAAAGTCCCTCATGGGAGGTTAGTTGAGAAAGTCAAGGCAAATGGGATACAAGGACAGGTAGCTAGATGGATAAGTAACTGGCTTGGTAATAGGATAGTAAATTTGCAAGCTTTTGACACTCTTTGCCTGACAAAGATAGTGACAAATTTACTATCAAATAAATCGGTTGGATTTAAAATTGGTGTTGCTAAATTCTTACTGAGTTCTTATTACCCTAGTCCAACGCTGGCATCTCTACATCATTGGTAATAGGAGACAGTAATAGTAGAAGGGTGTTTTTTTTCTAGCTGGAGGTTGGTCAGTAGTGGTGTGCCGCAGGGCTCAGTACTGGGACCTCTTCTGTTTGTTATATATAAATGACTTGGAAGAGGGAGTAAGTGGAGTGATCAGCAAGTTTGCAGATGATACAAAGATGGCTGGACTTGTGGCTAGAGAGCAGCATTGTCAGGCAATGCAGCAGGACATAGGCTGGTAGCTTGGGCAGACAGATGGCAGATGGAATTCAATCCTGATAAACAAGGGGTGATGCATTTCAGGAGAAAGAGAATGTAGGGGGGAGGTATATGATAAAGGGTAGACCTATTAAGAGTATAGAAATGCAGAGGGACCTGGGGGGACAGGTGAACAAGTCTCTGAAGGTGGCAGAGCAAGTGGAGAAGATGGTGAAGAAAGCATAGAATATGCTAGCCTTTATAGGAAAGGGTATAGAGTACAAGAGCTAGCCTTTAATGTTGCAGTTGTATGAAATGCTGGTTAGACCTCATTTGGAATACTGCATCCAGTTCTGGTCGCCTTACTACCAGAAGGACATGGAGACTCTGGAGAGAGTGCAGAGGAGGTTTACCAGGATGCTGCCTGGTATGGAAGGTCTGAGTTAGGAGGAGAGATTAGGCAAATTGAGACTCTTTTCCTTAAAGATGTAGACTTAGAGGAGATCTAACAGGTGTACAAGATTATGAAGGGGATAGATACAGTAAACAAGATTAAGCTTTTTCCTATGATGGACTCAAATAGCATGAGGGGTCATGGGCTTTGGGGGGGGTAAGGTATAACTTGGATGCTAGAGGAGTTTTTTCAGAGGGTGGTGGGGGTATGGAATGTGCTGCCAAGTAAAGTGGTGGAGGCAGGTACTCTGGAGTTATTTAAGAAATACTTAGATGGGCACATGAACAGAATGGGAATGGAGGGGTATAGAAAACTAATTTAAAATAGGGATTGTGAGCCTTGGGAGTCCCTAGAAAGGTGTAAATAGATGATGGTATTGATGTACTTGTTTTTATCCTACAGGTGCTTTGGTCCACCTTGTTGCCTAATGAGGGGCATACACACAATGGGTCATGAGGGCTGCTCTTGGATTTTTTTGAGTATCCTAGTGCTTCACATTTAGTGTATGCCTGACCTGGACCATTTTGACGGGCAACACGACAGCTCAGTGACCATTGCTGAGCTGTGCAGATACATAGATTTGGGCCTGTGTCTGTGGGAGTTTGCGCATTCTCCCTGTGCTTGTGTGGGTTTTCTCCAGTTTCCTCCCACATCCCAAAGATGTGGTCTTGGGAGTGCATTGGCAAAACAAATTCTCCCAAAGTTGAATCAAATTTGGTTTTTAATCCATAGATCTATAAACATGGACAGGGATCACAGGTAGAGATGGGAACATCAGGGTGGCGGTGTGGGCTCGTTGGGCCAAAGGGCCTGTTTCCCATGCTGTTTCTTTTCTTTGTCTTTCTCCTCTTACCATGTCACATTTTCAGCAATATTCAAAATGTGTCTTGAAACTGAGCTTCTTCCTAACATTCCAATTATCTAGAGTTTGATGGTAACATTATGCTTTGAGCAGTTTGATTGCATTCCTTTGCAGCATGCACGGCTGATGGTCAGTTCATCATTGTGATCTCCAAGAACCTGACCCGTCCTGCCCTCAACCTGTCATCTCTGTATGTGAAAGATGGACAAGAGGCTGAGTGCAAGCCTCAACTAACCACTGGGCAACTTGTGGCCTTCCGCTTTCCAGTTGGCTCTTGTGGCTCCAGCAAGCGGGTGAGTATTGAAGGGTCAAGGCATTCTGCCAGTAAGTGAGGCAGCTTCTTATTGAGCAGCCTTCTCATTGCAGGAGGAAGATGGAACCTTGGTCTATGAAACAGATGTCTTGGGCAAGAGGATGATTGAGACTGGGAAGCTGGGCTCAATAACTCGGGACAGCACCTTTGGGTAGGAGGATGGTGGGGGTTGTTGGTATTGGAGGGGATGTGTTATTGAGTGAAGCTCCAACTACTTGTGTGTGTCTGCAGCCTGCACGTCCAGTGTGAGTACAGAGGGAGGCAAGAGACTGGCTTACAGATCAATGTCACAGTTTACACGGTTTCTCCCCCACCTCCTGCTTCAGAAGATGGGATTCTGAACCTGGAACTGCGAATAGCAAAAGGTAGAGGTGTCCCTGTGTAATGGGGAATGGGATTATTGTGGGATGTATCCATCCAGGGAGTGACTGGTTCTTGTGTCTGTGCCTCTCAGATGGTGACTACAGATCATGGTATGTGGAGAGTGACTACCCCATTTGGAGAATCCTTCAGGAGGCAGTGTTTGTGGAGGTTCGTGTGCTGGGTCGCAGTGACCCAAGGCTTGTGCTGAGACTGCATGACTGCTGGGCAACTCCTGTGCCAGCCCCAGACCATGAGGTGCAATGGAGTCTGCTGGTGGATGGGTAAGGAAGGGGAATGGCTTTTGGATGCTGATGTGACGAGACTGCTTCTTATCTCTTTCCCCCCTCACCAAGTGGTTGTAAACTCCTCAGTGGAGGCAACTTGGACAGTGAGGTCACATGGACTACACTTGGCTAAATGGATCTGTTCCCTTCATGAACCCATGTTGCTGATTTGTGCCCATTGTACCAGCCACAAATGTATTCCAAAAACTAGTCTTTTCCAAGATGAAATAAACATGCTCTGCATTTCTAATTCCATATTGTCTGCAATGACATCTGCAGAAATTCTGTAGCCTCCCATGGCTACATTGACCTGTACCTGGAGAATGTGTAGCATGTTCTTTAAATTGGGAATCTCTCTAGGTTGTTATGTGGTTCTAATGCTCTACAGTCAGACCATTGTGAATGGTACACCATTTGTGGTGAGTAGTGTTAATACATTTCAGCTCCAGTTTCTTGGTTAGATGCATTCCTGACGTCCAGTAATATCACACAGGGAATTCTCCCTACTTGGAATACTGGAATGAACAAGTTGGGAAATATTTCGGGTGAAAGAATGGAATCACCTTGAAAACATGACCAGTGGCCCCAAACTAACATTATCAATATTTAACAGATTAAATCCCCCTCCCTGCTCTGACACCATTTTGCTGCCTGTTCCAGGTGTCCCTATGAGGGGGATGACTATCAGACTCTCCTACACCCAGTCATGTTTTCTGGCCTGAAGTTCCCAGCCCATCACAAGCGGTTTGAACTGAAAACATTTGTTTTCTTGGACAGGGAGTCGGAGCAGCCACTCACTGGACAGGTAAGCAAGGAAAATCCAAGGCCAGACTCCCTTTCTGCCTGGCTCCATAACAGCCTGGTTCATCCAGGAACATGAAGATCACCCTAAAATGTCTCCTTTCTATTCTAGGTTTACCTGCACTGCAGTGCTGGGGTCTGCTCACCCTCTGCTCAGGATGACTGTGCCCCCAAATGTGTCCCAAGTGAGTTCTTGTTGAATCTCTCCTGAATCAGGGATGATGCTTCATTATCACAGGCAGAGATGATGTTTGAATGGAATATCTGTTTAGTGTGCTGTGACTGGGGGATTCCTCTATCCCCCAGCCTCTAGCAATTTGTAGTGATTGATCCCTTCCCATACAGTGGATAAAATTAAATATTTCATGGGGAGCTGTGTTGCCATCAATATGTCCCCTGGGCCGGACGGGATTTACCCTAGGATTCTCTGGGAGGCAAGAGAGGAGATTGCAGAGCCTCTGGCTCTGATCTTCAGGTCCTCGTTGGTTACGGGTGTGGTTCCGGAGGACTGGACGATAGCGAATGTGGTCCCATTGTTCAAGAAGGGGAAGAGAGACCTTCCAGGGAATTATAGGCCAGTGAGTCTTACTTCTGTTGTGGGCAAAGTATTGGAGAGAATTATTAGGGATAGGATTAATAGTTATTTAGAGAGAAATGAATTGATTGGGGATAGTCAGCATGGTTTTGTGAAGGGTAGGTCGTGCCTTACTAACCTCATTGAGTTTTTTGAAAAAGTGACTAAGGAGGTGGATGGGGGTAAGGCGTTTGATGTGGTATATATGGACTTTAGTAAGGCGTTTGATAAGGTGGCCCATGGAAGACTTCTACAGAAAATGCAGATGTGTGGAATAGAGGGTGATTAGCTAATTGGATTAGGAATTGGCTGGCAGATAGAAGACAGAGGGTGGTGGTTGATGGGAGATATTCATCGTGGAGTTCGGTGACGAGTGGTGTGCCTCAGGGGTCTGTTTGGGGCCCCTGCTGTTTGTAATTTTTATAAATGATCTGGATGAGGGTATTGAAGGATGGATTAGTACATTTGCAGATGACACTAAAGTCGGTGGAGTGGTAGATAGTGAAGAGGGGTGTTATAGTTTGCAGAGAGACTTGGACAAGTTGCAGAGCTGGGCCGAGAGGTGGCAAATGGAGTTTAATGTGGAAAAGTGTGAGGTAATTCCTTTGGCAGGAATAACAAGTGTGTAGAGTATAGGGCTAATGGTAGGACTCTTAATAGTGTTGATGAACAGAGGGATCTTGGTGTATATGTGCATAGATCCCTGAAAGTTGGCAATCAAGTCGATAAGTTTGTTAAGAAGGCATACGGAGTCTTAGCTTTTATTGGTAGGGGGATTGAATTTCGGAGCCGCAACGTCATGTTGCAACTGTACAAAACTCTAGTGCGGCCGCACTTGGAGTATTGTGTACAGTTCTGGTCCCCGCATTATAAGAAAGATGTGGATGCATTGGAGAGGGTACAGAGGAGGTTTACCAGGATGTTGCCTGGTATGGAGGGCAGGTCTTATGAGGAGAGGCTGAGGGATTTGAGGTTGTTTTCATTCGAAAGAAGGTGGCTAAGAGGAGACCTTATTGAATCATATAAGATGATTAGAGGTTTAGATAGGGTGGACAGTGATAGCCTTTTTCCTAGGATGGAGAAAGCTAGCACGAGGGGACACAGCTTTAAATTAAGGGGTGATAGTTATAGGACGGATATCAGAGGTAGGTTCTTTACTCAGAGTGATTAGGGAGTGGAATGCCCTGCCTGCAGCTGTTGTAGATGCACCAAGTTTGGTGGCGTTTAAGAGGTTAGTTGATAAGTATATGGAAGAGAAGGAATGGTTTAGTTTGGAGGGGCACTGCTTTTTATTTTGGTCGGCACAACATCGAAGGGCCTGTTCTGTGCTGTAATGTTCTAATATGGACTCAGTCATAAATTTGAAGAGAAGTTGAAATATCAACTTTTCAATAAGTTTTTTTTGTCAGATATTAGACCCTGAAACTTGATTTCTAACAGCAATACAGTGGGACAGTATTTTCCAGATAACTGATTTCACTAATGCTTGTGCAGTGTGGCAGAGCAAGACACTATCTTCAGGAACTCTGCACTAAGTTGTGATCAGAGTGAGGGTTTGGTATTTGTTAGCAAACTCTGCAAATTACAGACCATGATGGAGTGGAGGCAATCTTGTTTAACTACTTAACTTCCCTTCCCAATAGAGAGACGCAGGAGTGTCCATGACCATGAGGGAACATTAGTGAGTGCTCCTGGCCCCATCATCCTGGCAGATGTGGGTCTTCAGTCCAAGAAACAGCAGGAAGCAAGTGGTGAGTGGAGACTTTTCAATAGTCCACCTGTGAGCTCTCTTGAATATAATGCCTTCTAATCTTCCATTAGGTGCTGCTGAATCTCCTGCTTGGGTTGTGCAAGGAGTAGCCATTGGCTTCATGATGGTGTCCCTGTGCCTGCTGGTGGTGATGGCTGCAGTGTACATGAAGAGACCAAAAGCTGTTGCTTCTCAATGTAGTGAAATTGAACAGTGTAGAATCTGAACAAAAATAAATACAAGATGAACATGTCTTGGGTGTTTGTAGAATTGTTTTCAGCTTACTAAGGATTGTAGATAATTCTTCAAAGCAAGAAGATTCCAGAGTATTAAATATATCAATGTTTTCATGATTTACTCATTGTATCTACTGCATCCTGCTTGATCCAGGCTTTTCAAGTAATGCAAATTATTTTTTGTGGAGCATGAAATCCAGGTGATGTGAATCTCAATTTTGGCTCCAGTGCTTGAGCCATCTTTGGTTGCAAACATTGCATCAGAGTGTAACACAATCATGCTGCACAATTGGTAATTCACCTGCCCACACCTTTCTTTGAAAGGACTGTCCACTTAGTATCACTTCTTCCTGCCCCATAGCCTTTGGAGTAGGCAGTGGACAAGAGAGTACCAGGGTCTTGTTTAGCATCTGTAAACCCCAATCTTTATTAGCATAGCAACAAATGTTGTACAGAAATCCAAGAACATGATTACTTAAACCATTATCATGCAACAATAGCAGATTAATTTTCATAATGTTTTCTCCAATCTGGTAATTCTCATCAATAGCTTTCTACAAGTTTAAATTACTGCTGGTGGGAGGAAGAGATTAAGATGCATGAGTTATCCATCTTGAGGGATGGATTACCACAGCTTCAGAAGTCATCCTGAAGTTATGACGTATTTCTGGATGGGATGGTCTAACAAGTTTTCCAATCCTAGTACCATCATCAGACTGCCCCAGAATATCAAGGCAAGTAGCCTCCTGGTAATGGAAAAGATCCACTCAATGTAGAAGTGCATTGGTGATTGATTTAAATTACCCTATTTTTAGCTCCATAGCCTGGAGGCAAAACATTACAAGTAGAAGAAAATTCTGTAAACTCTTCCGGGTGACTTATCTTAAGCCAATGCACAGTTTACTTTTGTCATGTCTCTAACAGCTGTCTATACTATTACATCTCTAATTACAGCTAGGCAGCCTTTAGTCTACAGTAGAATCATTCCTTATCAATCTGTGTCCTTATTCAGATCAACATCCTTTCTGCAACTGGGGGGAGGGTGTTAACAAGCTTCCCCCCCCCCCCCCACCATAAACTTGACTTAAATTGAATGTTGCAAGATTAAGTACATGCTGGCCAAGAGGAAAGATGGGAAAGGTAGAATTAGAGCCGTGGATTACTAGGGATATTGAGGGCTTCTTTAGGAAGAAAAGAGAAGTGTATGATAGGTCAAAGCAGCTGGGAATGGAGACAGCATTGAAAGAATATAGAGTAGGAGGGAGCTCAAACATGGAGTTGGAAGGGCAAAAAGGGGGCATGAAATGATTTTGGTGGATAGGATTAAGGAAAATCCAAAGGCTTTTTCCTCCTATGTTAAGAATAAAGGGTGGTTAGAGGTAAAATCAGACCTCTTATGGACAGAGGAGGGGAACTGTGCTTAGAGCCTGAGGGAATGGTGGAGACCCTGAATGAATACTTTGCATCAGTATTCACAAAGGAGAGGGGCTTGTTGACAGCTCCTGTCTCTGAGGGAGCTGTGGACCAGTTGAGGGAAATATCCATACCAAGGGAGGAAGTGTTAGAGCTTCTCGGTAACATTAAAACCAATAAATCTCCTGGGCCTGATGGCATTTATCCCAGACTGCTTAGAGAGGTGCAAGGTGAAATTGCTGGGCCTCTGATGTAAATCTTTGTCTCTTCCTTGGACACAGGTGAGGTCCCAGAGGACTGGAGAATAGCTAATGTTGTACCGTTTTTTTTAAAAAGGGTGGTAGGGATAACCCTGGGAATTATAGGCCAGTGAGTTTGTCAGTGGTAGGGAAGCTGTTGGAGGGGATTCTTAGGGTGTATAGGCACTTAGTGTTGCAATCTGATTAGGGATATGCAGCATGGATTTGTTAAGGGGAGGGTCATGCCTTACAAATCTGGTAGAATTTTTTTGAACAGGTGACAAAAACAGTGGACGAAGGGTGAGCTGTTGATGTTGTCTATTTGGATTTTAGTAAGGCGTTTGACAAAGTCCTTCATGGAGGTTAGTCGAAGGTCAAGGCAAATGGGATACAAGGACGGGTAGCTAGATGGATAAGTAACTGGCTTGGTAATAGGAGACAAATAGCGGAAGGGTGTTTCTCTAGCTGGAGGTCAGTCACTCCTGGTGTGTCGCAGGGCTCAGTACTGGGACCTCTTCTATTTGTAATATCTATAAATGACTTGGAAGAGGGAGTAAGTGGAGTGATCAGCAAGTTTGCAGATGATACAAAGATGGCTGGACTTGCGGATAGTGAGGAGCCTTGTCAGGCGATGCAGCAGGACATAGGCTGGTAGCTTGGGCAGATAGATGGCAGATGAAATTCAATCCTGATAAATGTGAGGTGATGCATTTCAGGAGGAAAAAAATGTAGGGGGAAGGTATATGATAAAGGGTAGAGCTATTAAGAGTATAGAAACGCAGAGGGACCTGTGGGTGCAGGTGAACAAGTCTCTGAAGGTGGCAGAGCAAGTGGAGAAGGTTGTGAAGAAAGCGTATAGTATGCTAGCCTTTATAGGAAGGGGTATAGAGTACAAGAGCTGGCCTTTAATGTTGCAGTTGTATAAAACGCTGGTTAGACCTCATTTGGAATACTGTCTAGTTCTGGTCGCCTTTCCACCAGAAGGATGTGGAGACTCTGGAGAGAGTGCAGAGGAGGTTTACCAGGATGCTGCCTGGTATGGAAGGTCTGAGTTAGGAGGAGAGATTAGGCAAATTGGGATTCTTTTCCTTAGAAAGATGTAGACTTAGAGGAGATCTAATAGAGGTGTACGAGATTTTTGAAGGGGATAGAGTAAACAGGGCTAAGCTTTTTCCTAGGATGGACTCAAATAGCACAAGGGGTCACAGGCTTAGGGTGAGGGCGGTAAGGTATAATTTGGATGCTAGAGGGAGTTTTTTTCAGAGGGTGGTGGGGGTATGGAATGCACTGCCAAGTAAAGTGGTGGAGGCAGGTACTCTGGAGTTTTCTAAGAAATGCTTAGATGGGCACATGAACAGAATCTGTATAGAAAACTGATTTAAAATAGGGATCATGAGCCTTGGGAGTCCCTGGGAAGTGTGTAAATAGATGATGATGATATTCATGTACTTGTTTTTATCCTACAGGTGCTTTGGTCCACCTTGTTTAACAAGAGGCATACACACAATGGGTCGTGAAAGGACTGCTCTTGGGCCTTTTTTGAGAGTATCCTACTGCTTCACATCGTTAGTGTATGCTTGACCTGGACCATCTGATGGGCAACATGATGGCACAGTGACTATAGCTGTGTGTGCAGATACATGGATTTGGGCCTGTGCTTGTATGGGTTTTCTCCAGGAACTCCGGTTTCCTCCCACATCCCAAAGATGTGCTCTTAGGCTAATTGGCAAAACAAATTCTCCCTCAATAGTCTCAAATTTGGTTTTTAATCCATAGATCTATAAACATGGACAGGGATCGCGTGTAGAAGTGGGAATATCGAGGTGGCGGCGTGGGCTCGTTGGGCCGAAGGGCCTGTTTCCCCATGCTGTTATGAAATGCAAAGAATCTTGGTTGAACTGTACTGGGGAAAAATAACACAATTCTAGTATCAAATGGAGGGAGGTGACAAGTGCCACCTACTAAGGAAATAGCCTGAAATTCAAGGTGTAGACATATTTCCACTGCACAGAAAACACCCAGGTTTTAATCTAGCTGTGATGGAGGCAAAGCAAACTGGCCACTTTTGCTTTCAGGAATGGATCATGGTGTGTTTTGGGGTAGATTTTAACTTAAATGGAATGAGCTCTTGCATCTTGCTCTATGGTTCATAATCCAATTAGTGTTGCTACTGAGAATGCACCAGGGAACAATTAACTTCCAAGAGTTGACTGAATTTCCAAATCAGGCAGGTTGTTTGACCAAGGCAGCCATTGGGAAATGAAGGAGGGAGTGGCTGTCCTGAAGCTTTTTAGTTGGGGGTGGAAAGCTGTGTGTACTTGCTCCTTCTGGCTGTAAAGAACTCTATACATGATGAAATAGAGTCCACTTATCAAACAATCAGAACTCTTATGGGGTATAAATTGTTCCCTCCAATATTAGTATCTGTCCTCCAACCAAAAGGAAAAATTACCAGAACATCTCAGCAGGTCTGGCAGCTTCTGTAAGGAGAGCAAAGAGCTGACATTGGGTCCAGATGATCCTTTGTCAAAGCTAAAAGGCAGAGAAAGTGGGAGATACGTTATGTTGCAAGGGGCAGAGAATGAAAGATGAGTCACAGCCTCAGCAGCCTTTCCCCTAATGGCAGTCCATTAGAGAGAATGGGAGGTACAAATGACAGAGCAGCTGAAATCAGGGTAAGCTGTGACTGCTGAAGATGTGGGGAAGGGAGGAGTAGGTGGGAGAGGGGTAAAATTGAGGAGAAATGATAATTGAAGGGAATAGAGGGCAAAAGAAATAAAGTGTAGAACAGTAAAAAAAAAGTAAGTAAAGGGATTGAGGTGGGATGGTATCTTCTGGTGAATGCAAGATGAAAAGCTTCATCGGTAATTATCAGAGGAAGAATAGATATCTGAATACAGGTATACATTCATATACAAATAATATACTGAAATAGAGTAAAGCAAGGAGCTGATATTGATTTGTATATTAATGGCTTAGACCAAGTACATCTGGACCATGATTAATTAGTTCTGGAAAAGCAGTGTGCTACACAAATCTAGAATGTTCACAAAACCTATTGGCTACCTGGAGCCCAACAATCCATCTTCATTTCCCTGCAGCTTGTGACCCCTCCCCAGCCCCCTTGTTCCCCAGAGGATGGCAAAAGATGTGCCATTCTCAGCACGTGCACTAGAACATAGAACATTACAGCGCAGTACAGGCCCTTCGGCCCTCGATGTTGCGCCGGCCAGTGGACCCTCTAACCTAAACTATTCCAATATCATCCATATGCCTATCCACCGAACATTTGAATGCCCCCAAAGTAGGCGAGTCCACAACTGCTGCAGGCAGGGCATTCCACGCCCTCACCACCCTCTGTGTAAAGAACCTGCCTCTGACATCCGTCCTATAACTACCACCTCTTAATTTAAAGTTATGTCCCCTCGTGTTGGTCATCACCATCTGAGGAAAAAGGCTCTCACTACCCAATCCCTTGATCATCTTATACGCCTCAATTAGGTCACCGCGTAACCTTCTTCTCTCTAATGAAAATAACCTCAGGTCCCTCAGCCTTTCCTCATAAGGCCTTCCCACCATACCAGGCAACATCCTGGTAAACCTCCTCTGCACCCTTTCCAATGCTTCAACATCTTTCTTATAATGCGGCGACCAGAACTGTACGCAATACTCCAAGTGCGGCCGCACCAGAGTTTTGTACAGTTGTAACATAACCTCACGGCTCCTAAATTCAATCCCTCTACCAATAAAAGCTAACACACCGTACGCCTTCTTAACAACTTTATCAACCTGGGTGCCAACTTTCAAAGAGCTATGTACTTGTACCCCAAGATCCCTCTGCTCGACGACACTATTAAGGGTCCTTCCATTAGCCCTATATTTCATATGCCTGTTATTCCTACCAAAGTGAATCACCTCACACTTATCTGTATTGAATTCCATTTGCCACCTCACAGCCCAGCTCTGCAACCTATCTATGTCCCTCTGCAAACTGTAACATCCATCCTCGCTGTCTACAACTCCCCCCACTTTGGTATCGTCAGCAAATTTACTAATCCAACCCTCTACACCCTCATCTAGGTCATTTATAAAAATGACAAACAGCAGTGGCCCTAAAACAGATCCTTGAGGTACACCACTTGTAACTGCACTCCAGGTTGAATATTTCCCATCAACCACCACCCTCTGTCTTCTATCAGCTAGCCAATTCCTAATCCAAACTGCTAAATCACCTTCAATCCCATGCATCTGCACTTTCTGCAGTAGCCTACCATGGGGAACCTTATCAAACGCTTTGCTAAAATCCATATACACTACATCAACTGCCTTACCCTTATCTACCTCTTTGGTCACCTCCTCAAAAAACTCAATAAGGTTTGTGAGGCACGACCTACCCTTCACAAAACCGTGCTGACTATCCCTAATCAATTTATTTCTCTCTAGATGCTTATAAATCCTATCCCTTATAATTCTTTCCAAGACCTTGCCCACAACAGAAGTCAGGGGGGGGATGGGAACCTGAATTGTTGTGCCAGTATACAGGAGGATGTGAATAGGGAGGTCACGGATAAGGTTTCTAGGTCGCAGCAGTTAGTGGCAAACGGGAGGGTGGTTTGAAATGTATATATTTTAATGCAAGGAGCGTACGCAATAAGGTGGATGAACTTGCAGCCTGGATTGGTGCTTGGGACTTTGATGTTATGGCCATTTCAGAGACGTGGATAGAGCAGGGGCAGGAATGGTTGTTGCAGGTTCCGGGGTTCAGACGTTTCAGTCAGAGCAGAGGTGGTGGTAGAAGAGGGGGAGGAGTGGCATTGTTAGTTAAGGACAGCATTACGGTGGCAGAAAAGACGTTTGATGTGGACTTGTCTGCTGAGGTAGTGTGGGCTGAGATTAGAAACAAGAAAGGAGAGGTCACACTGTTGGAGTTTTTTATAGGCCTCCAAAAAGTTCCAGAGAAGTAGAGGAAGGGATTGCAAAGTTGATCCTGGATAGGTGTGAAAGTAACAGGGTAGTTGTAATGGGGGCCTTTAACTTTTCTAATATCGATTGGAAAAGCTATAGTTCAAGTACGTTAGAGGGGTCAGTTTTTGTTCAATGTGTGCAGGAAGGTTTCATGACTCAGTATGTAGATAGGCCAACAAGAGGTGAGGCTATATTGGATTTGGTACTGGGTAATGAACCAGACCAGGTGTTAGACTTGGAGGTGGGTGAGCACTTTGGTGATAGTGACCACAATTCGGTTACGTTTACCTTAGTGATGGAAAGGGATGGGCACATACCGAATAACAGTAGTTATAGCTGGGGGAAAGGTAATTATGAGGCTATTAGGAGAGATTTAGGATGCATAGAGTGGAGCAGGAAATTGCAGGGGCTGGGGACATCTGAAATGTGGAGCATATTTAAGGAACAGCTTCTGCATGTCCTTAATGAATATGTACCTGCCAGGCAGGGAGGAAGTGGTCGAGTGAGGGAACCATGGTGTACTAGGGAAGTTGAATCTCTGGTGAAGAGGAAGAAGGAGTCTTATATAATGATGAGACGTGAAGGCTCAGTTAGGGCAATGGAGAGCTATAAATCAGCCAGGAAGGGGCTAAAGAGGGAGTTGAGAAGAGCTAGAAGAGGACACGAGAAGACTTTGGCAGATAGGATTAAGGAGAATCCTAAAGCTTTTTATAGGTATATAAATAATAAAAGATTGGTTAGGGCAAGATTAGGGCCAGTCAGACATAGCAGTGGGAAGTTGTGCGTGGAGCCTGAGGAGATAGGAGAGACACTGAATGAGTATTTTTCGTCAGTATTCACGCAGGAGAAGGACAGTGTTGTCGGGGAGAATACTGCGATACCAGGTTGTAGACTGGGCAGGATTGAGGTTCATAAGGAGGAGGTGTTAGCGAATCTTGAGGGTATGAAAATTGATAAGGGCCAGATGGGATTTACCCTAGGATTCTCTGGGAGGCTAGAGAGGAGATTGCAGAGCCTTTGGCTTTGATCTTCATGTCGTCGTTAGCCACAGGTATAGTGCCGGAAGACTGGAGGATGGCAAATGTTGTCCCTTTGTTCAAAAAGGGGAGTAGGGACCATCCTGGAAATTATAGACCCATGAGAAGTATTAGTAAAACTAAACAGAGGGAATGTTAGATGTAGATTTTGTTACTTCTAAAATGTTAGAATGTGCTTTCAAATAGGGATGCCTGTACTATGCACAAAGTAAAGTTTATTTATTAGTCACAAGTAAGGCTCAGCTTAACACTGCAATGAAATTACTGTGAAATTCCCTTTGTGGCCACAGTCCAGCACCTGATTGGGTCAATGCATCTAACCAGCACATCTTTCAGAATGTGGGAGGAAACCCATGCAGACATAGGGAGAACATGCAAATTCCACACAGATGGTGACCTATGCTGTGAATCGAACCCAGGTGCTTGGTGTTGTGAAGCAGTAGTGCTAACCACTGTGCCACCCTAAATCTGGAACTAAATTGAAATACCGGAGAAAGTGCAGACAGGTCTTTACCCGGTGGGAGTTGGCAAACACAGAGCGAGATTGGAATTCACTGCAGAGTTTCCAGAGTTCCTTCATACCCCCCATTTCTTTGCATCATGAACAAATGATGAGGCAAATAATCTACAGGAACATGAATTTTCAGGGTAAGTCACTGCCACATCTGTGTGGGTGGTTTGGTTTGTCTGATCTGTCAAATATTCTTTAGGTTGGAGAGTGTGTGGGAAATTAGTGTGACATTCATTAGCAAAATATTGGAATACAGGCGATGGGAATCAAACATGTTAAAGGATTTAAATAAAGGGAAACTCAGACAACACAGCATATCTGCAATTTCAGAAGGAATTTGGATATAGCAAGACTGACTAAAATAGACATAAGACAGGACACATGGGATGGGTAACATGATTCATATGGGCATCATGTCAGCAGGCTGTATCTAGTGGGGTGTAGTGAGCAGTGTTGACAAGGGCACTGAGGAATATATTCCATGATAAAACTAGGTGGGCAGCAAGCTGTGGAGGACCAGTTGTGACTGTGGGTGGGGAGAATGTACCATCTCCCCTTGATATTCTAACATCAATAAATCGATGGTGATCCCTAGGATGTTGGAGAATTCAAGAAACATTTACCTCCAATCATCCAACCGTATAAACACCATGTTTACAATAACAGGCCTAAGGCAGAACACACTATCCAGTACTTGGATCAGCATCCCATCCCCTGCTGCTCCTGTGAACTGGAGGAGTGTGGACCATCTACAAGATACACAGCAGCAATTCATCAAGGGTTCTTTAATGCATTCCAAAGCCACAGCCCCTACCGCAGAAGGACAAGTACAGCAGAAGTATAGGAACACTACAATCTGTAGGTTATTCACCAACTCACACCATCCTGACTTGGAACGATATCACCAATGTAATTTTAAAATCTCATACTCCCTCCCCTCCCAATGGCACTGTAGTCACACTTGGTGGTCTGCATGTATTCAAAGCTAGTTCACCACTGATGATATCATGCCTCTCTGTCTCTCTCTGGAGTCTGGGTACTGCCGAGAATAAATCTCTGCATCTGATGTTCATTTACACAAACACCATAGGTGACTGTGTGAAGGGGTAGGAAGAATGTCTATTCAGCACTCATTGCGTTACTATAATATTTCTGTTCAGGAGGCTTCAGCCATTCAACCATAATTTGGAGGATTGCGTCCAACATGTTCAACACCTGAGATACTCCTTCGAAGCAATCAAAACAGCGTGGGGAGGAGTAGCAGAGAGTAATTCTGTTAACAGCCTGTGGTGCCCAAAGCAATAAATTGATAAGAAGCTTGACTTCTCTGGATGCCCTGACACTAAAACCTTTGAAGAACTCACAGAAATAGTCAGAGGGTATTATCACCCAAAGCTCTCCGTAATTCAATGGGGAGGTGAAGGCACCTTTTTATGCTGAGGCTGAGAAAAATGGTTAAACTTTGTGAATTTGGATCTGCTCTTAATGAGGGGTTCAGAGACTGGTTAGTGTGTGGGGTGAATAATACGGCCATACAGAAGAAACTGTTGGGAATGTGAAGAAATTAGAAATTGTCCTTTCTGTGGAAAATGCACAACAAGGCACAATGAAACTTCAAAGTGTGCAAACTGGCAAAGTCTCCCAGTTTGGAAAGAAACTGCTAATGGCTGTAGAGCCAGGGATGTGGGCTCAGAGCTTCAAGAACAAATACTTATACAAACAGAGAGAGTGCAGAGGTTTAGTCGATTCAGTCTACAAACCAAGAACTGTGAAGAATGTGTCAGTGTGGGGGAGCCCACCGCCAGGGGAGTGTGGGTTTAGGGATGCATTATGCCTGTAGCAGAAAGGAGCATGTAGAAAGTGCAAGGCTAAACAGAACCTGCTGGGTTCCTGAGTATCAGTGCACAGGGTAGAGAGTAAGTCTGAAGAAGAATCTGATGTGTACACAGTTTCACAGTGGTATAATCATTAGAGCTACTGCCTCACAGCACCGGGAGTTCAGGTTCAATTCCAACTTTGGGTGAATCTCTGTGTGGAGTTGGCACATTTTCCTTGAGTTTGTGTACGTGTCCTTCAGATGCACTGGTTTCCTCCCATACTCCAAAGAAGTGCAGGTTAGGTGGATTTTCCATGGTAAATTCTCTGTTAGTGTCAGGGATTACTGGGTAAAGACATGGGGTGAATGGGTGGGATTGTTGTTGGTGCATGGGGCAAAAATCCTATTTCTGCACTGTCGGGTTTCTATGAGTCTCTGCAATTACATTGAAGCGTCAGTCTCTTGGCTCACTGGTGATGAAGGAGTGAAGGCTGCTTGTGATGCTATCACCCAACCAGGTAACTGTCAAGCAGCCTTTCCCCATTTTCAATATATTTTATATCTGCTAAAGAAAGTAGAAGAATCTGGTGAAATGTTGGGATGATAATTTCTCCCCCAGTATTAATTGAAGCGCCCCCCATTCCACCCTACAAAAGGCACCGAAGTTAATTTGAGGTTGTTTACCTGTTAGGTATGCAAAAGAGATGCCCCAAAAGACAAAAAAAACAGATTTGAGTGGGCGATTTGCTAAAGTGTGTTTGGCCTCTTTAAGGTCAAACCAAATAAACAAACTCAAGTTAAATCAGGACAAAACTAAAAGGAGCAGCTCCCAAAAGGGGAACAACCCGAACAAAATCAAACTACAAAGGAAACTTTAAAAAACCTCAAATTAAAATGTGATTATTAGGGTCAATAATGCACCCCAGCTAAAGTGGGATTGGGAGCAGGAATGAGGCAGTGGAGAGAGGCAGAGAATTGGAGCTGATTAAAGATGCGGAATCGCTTCCCGAGTATCCCGTGGCACAGGGAGCCTCTGCAATGGGATTGCAGCTGGATTCCCGGCTAGAAAACGGGCTGGTGTTTGCGGGAAGTGATTGTCCTGATTCACTCGCCGGGATGGGAGGTTGGCTGTTTTCTTGGGCTCTGTGCTTCCTGGGCGCCTCCTCAGTGTCAGGCCAGCCGCTCCTCCTGGGGAGGGATGATG
The DNA here is from genome assembly GCA_024679065.1 of Sphyrna mokarran. NCBI lineage: Eukaryota > Metazoa > Chordata > Chondrichthyes > Carcharhiniformes > Carcharhinidae > Sphyrna > Sphyrna mokarran. The sequence goes on from JAGIQG010000026.1 coordinate 38,876,364, forward strand.
TTTGTGTGCCAGAGGCAGGCTGGAGATTTGAGTGCGGTCACTCCGGGATCAGCAGCGCTGAGTGTATCCGCCAGGGTTGCTGCTTTGATCCCCGGAGCTCCAGCCCCCATCGCTGTTTCTACAGTCTGAGAAAGAGCCCAGGTAACTACAAGACTCACCCCCCTCCCCCCACTCCCCAGTCTAGTGGAGACAGAGAGAGGAGAGAATCTAACTGGGAAATGGGGTATTTGTTGTTGCCTCACTGAGCGATGGAGATGGGTTGGAATGGCTATTTGGCAACTGAAGCTTCAAGTGTTAAATTCCTTCACTGAAATGTTAATGTTTTCTCTCTAGCCTGTTTGCAATAATGATAAATACACTAAACAGCTGGCTGCTTTATCCCTGTGCTGATGTGTTATTGGAGAACTTTTATCTCTGGTGAATCTGTCTAAACTGGGTACTTATCTGTAGATAATCTGCCACAGAAAGCATTGAGGTGACCATCCCACAGGGAGCAGCTTCCCTGCTTGGTGAAGCTGAGGTTTGGGGAGGCTGGGTGATATTAGACCCTGTCTGATCCCCTGTGATGGGTGTGTTCCCAGTGATACACGGCCCATTTGGGGCTGGGATAATGTTTGCTGTTTGAGTGTTGTGATGATGGCCACTTGCTCATGATTCCTTATTAATGGAAGCTGGTGTTGAAGATTATTTCCAAGTGAAGAGAAATTAACTTTAATTATTGATGCCTGGTCACATAACTAACTAACCTCTGGTATTGAGTAACTGGAGCACCAATTGGCTCCAGTATCTATTGAATGGGATTCATTCACTGTTAACTGATCCATTTTGCTGTTATTTTTACTACAGTAAACTCACTAATGTTTTATTAGTGTTGGGCAGAAGTGTCTCATCACCAGGGTCATGTTGAAAATGTATTTGGAGGGCTCTCAAAGCTCAATTCCATATTGTAATGTGAGACTTAATTCAATAACTTCTGTGTTCCAGAGATCCACTATTTAGCAAGACATTGAATCATAGAACCCTACAGTTCAGAAAGAGGCCCTTCAGCCCATCAAGTCTGCACTGAACACAATCCCACTGGGCCCTATCCTGAGATCCCTATGTATTATACCCACTAATCCCTCTAACCTATGCATCCTTGGACACTAAGGGGCAATTTGTTAGCATAGCCAATGACCCTAACCTGCACATCTTTGGACGGTGGGAGGAAACCCATGCAGAGACAAGGAAAATGTGTAAACTCCTCACACAGTGACCTGAGCCTGGAATTTAATCATGGAGCTGTGAAGCAACAGTGCTAAGCACTGCTACCCCACAGCTCTGTTCTTTGCAATAATTAACACGATTAGAAACCCTTGCATATGGCAAGGACAAAAGTGCAACATAACTCCAGGATAGGCCATTCAGCCCCTTTAGCCTGCTCTATTATTCAGTAAGGTCATTCTGATCTGTGGCCTAGCTGTATGTACCTCCCACAGGCTTAGTCTTGCCCAATAAAGATGGGTTTCTCATCCACTGCTGTTTGAGGAAGAATTGCAAATCTCCATCTCCCCTGAATTTGTAGCTTATGGCCCCTGGTTCTAAAGCCTTCAACCAATAAAAACAGTTTATCCTTATTCACCTGTCCTTTCCTCTAAATATTTAGACTTTTATCTGATCACCTTGCCTACCTCTGAATTTGGAATTCAAATTAAACTTTGATCTCAGATGTTTTTTGTAAATGTGTATTGAACTCCCTCCAGGGACAAAACAACACCTTTCCTAAGGAGTAGTGTCCATTCCTGTTCAGTTCTGAGTCTAACTAGAGTTTTGTCCAATGGCAGCATAACATCTTCATCCCTCTAACTCCAGCCCTTTAGATGTTCTGAACTTGACTATTTTCTGTATCCTGTTTGTGGTCGTTGGAGAACTGAGCACCTGAACCCCCAAATCTCTCTTACCATCAATGGAATTTAACATTGTGCCTTTAAAAATATGCAGATTGATCATTTTTGTTTTGAAATGAATAACTGCACACTTGTTTAAAATCTCTTTGCTGCAGCTTTGTCTATTTACCTAATCTAACAATATCCTGTTTCTTAATTTATATATTTGAGCTTTTTATGCCATTATCTTGGAATGAATATCATAAATAACAAAGGCCCTGAGACAATTCCCTGTCAGACACCACTTGGTCCATTCTCCCAGTTTGAATGCATGTCCACTACTACAACTCTCTCTACCAATTTCCTATCTATATCAGCAATCTACCTTTAACAAGGTGGAAGCCCATGCAATTAATCTCTGGTGTAGGAGTTTATCAAAGACCTTCTGGAAGTCCATATAAGTAACATCTCATCAACTTGCCTCTGTCCACCATATTTGCCACCTCAGAATTGGACTTTGAGGCATGATCTGCCCTTAGGAATCCATGCTGACTCCCTTGGTCCTCTGTTAGTTTCCTTCCCTTTCTACTGTGAATGCTGATGTAAAATACTCCAAGTCTACACTTCCCCACAGTCATTGACATTACTCATCTTCCCCCCCCCCCTCCAGTGGGTCAACTGTCTTTAATCAGCTTTCCCTTCTCAAGATAAGATCACCTCTTGTCATTTGTCCTTTTGCTTGCTATTGATCTGCACTTGTACTTGTCAAATGATTCAATTTCCATCTCATTTTTAATAAATGAAGAACAAGACTAGTTGAGACATCTTTCTCCTCTTGACATGTTGCTTATTAAGTAATATCCAAAATGTGTCTTCAAACTGAGCTTTTTCCTAACTTTACATTTATCTAAAGTTTGATGATAACATTATGCTTTGACCAGTTTGATTGTATTCCTTTGCAGCATGCACGGCTGATGGTCAGTTCATCATCGTGATCTCCAAGAACCTGACCCGTCCTGCCCTCAACCTGTCATCTCTGTATGTGAAAGATGGACAAGAGGCTGAGTGCAAGCCTCAACTAACCACTGGGCAACTTGTGGCCTTCCGCTTTCCACTCACCTCTTGTGGCTCCAGCAAGCGGGTGAGTATTGAAGGGTCAAGGCATTCTGCCAGTAAGTGAGGCAGCTTCTTATTGAGCAGCCTTCTCATTGCAGGAGGAAGATGGAACCTTGGTCTATGAAACAGATGTCTTGGGCAAGAGGATGATTGAGACTGGGAAGCTGGGCTCAATAACTCGGGACAGCACCTTCAGGTAGGAGGATGGTGGGAGTTGTTGGTATTGGAGGGGATGTGTTATTGAGTGAAGCTCCAACTACTTGTGTGTCTGCAGCCTGCACGTCCAGTGTGAGTACAGAGGGAGGCAAGAGACTGGCTTACAGATCAATGTCACAGTTTACACGGTTTCTCCCCCACCTCCTGCTTCAGAAGATGGGATTCTGAACCTGGAACTGCGAATAGCAAAAGGTAGAGGTGCCCCTGTGTAATGGGGAATGGAATTAGTGTGGGATGTATCCATCCAGGGAGTGACTGGTTCTTGTGTCTGTGCCTCTCAGATGGTGACTACAGATCATGGTATGTGGAGAGTGACTACCCCATTTGGAGAATCCTTCAGGAGGCAGTGTTTGTGGAGGTTCGTGTGCTGGGTCGCAGTGACCCAACGCTTGTGCTGAGGCTGCATGACTGCTGGGCAACTCCTGTGCCAGCCCCAGACCATGAGGTGCAATGGAGTCTGCTGGTGGATGGGTAAGGAGTGGGAATGGGAAGGCTCATGGCTTTTGGATACTGATAAGAAGCAGCCTCGTCATATCTCTTCTCCCTCCCCCAGTGGCCATAAACTGATCAGTGGAGGCAACTCTGCACCAATGAGGGTCTTGGACAATTCCAGTCTCAGGGAGGTCATGTGGGTTACACTTGGCTAATTGGATCTGTTCCCTTCAGGAAGCCATGTGACTTCTAGCTGATTTGTGGCTGCTACAATGGGTGCAGCCACCAGTGTATTCCAGAAACTCATCTTTCAAGATGAATAAACATACTCTCCATTTATAATTCCATATCCTCTAATGACATCTGCAGTATTTTTCTGGCACCCTATGGCTATCTTCAGGTACAGGTCAATGTGTAGCATGTTCTTTAAATTGGGAGTCTCTCTAGGTTGTTACCCCCCAGTGGTCTGACTTAGAGCGTTAGAACCATTGTGAATGACACACCACTTGTGGTGAGTTTTAATACTTTTTAGCTGCAGTTTCTTGTTCAGAAACGTTCCTGATCTCCAGTAAAATCACACAGGGTATTCTCCCAGCTTGGAATAATGGAATGAACAGTTTGGGAATATTTCCCAGTGAAAGAATGAACAAAGAACAAAACAAAGCACAGGAAACAGGCCCTTTGGCCCAACGAGCCTGCGCTGCCACCCCCAATGTTCTCACCTCTACCTGTGATCCCTGTCCATGTTTATAGATCTATGGATTAAAAACCAAATTTGAGACAATTTAGGGAGTATTTGTTTTGCCATTTAGCCTAAGAGCACATCTTTGGGATGTGGGAGGAAACTGGAGCTCCCAGAGAATGTGGGAGTTTGCGCAGACACAGGCCCAAATCCATGTATCTGCACAGCACAGCGATAGTCACTGAGCTGTCGTGTTGCCCATCAGATGGTCTAGGTCAAGTGCACATTAACAACGTGAAGCAGTAAGATACTCTCAAAAGATCCAAGAGCAGCCCTCCCACAACCCATCGTGTGTATTCTGCTTGTTAGACAACAAGGTGGACCAAAGCACCTGTAGGATTAAAAACAAGTACATCAATATCATCTATTTACATACTTCCCAAGGCTCATAATCCTTATTTTAAATCAGTTTTCTATACCCCTCCATTCCCATTCTGTTCATGTGCCCATGTAAGTATCTCTTAAACTCCAGAGTACCTGCCTCCACCACTTTACTTGGCAGTGCATTCCATACCCCCACCACCCTCTGTGTGAAAAAACTCCCTCTAGCATCCAAATTATACCTTGCCCCCCTCACCCTAAGCCCGTGACCCCTCGTGCTATTTGAGTCCATCCTAGGAAAAAGCTTAACCCTGTTTACTCTATCTATCCCCTTCATAATCTTGTACACCTCTATCAGATCTCCTCTAAGTCTACGTCTTTCTAAGGAAAACAGTCCCAATTTGCCTAATCTCTCCTCGTAACTCAGACCTTCCATACCAGGCAGCATCCTGGTAAACCTCCTCTGCACTCTCTTCAGAGTCTCCACGTCCTTCTGGTAGTAAGGCGACCAGAACTGGATGCAGTATTCCAAATGAGGTCTAACCAGTGTTTTATACAACTGCAACATTAAAGGCCAGCTCTTGTACTCTATACCCCTTCCTATAAAGGCTAGCATACTATATGCTTTCTTCACAACCTTCTCCACTTGCTCTGCCACCTTCAGAGACTTGTTCACCTGCACCCCCAGGTCCCTCTGCATTTCTATACTCTTAATAGCTCTACCCTTTATCATATACCTTCCCCCTACATTCTTTCTCCTGAAATGCATCACTTCACATTTATCAGGATTGAATTCTGCCCAAGCTACCAGCCTATGTACATAGAACATAGAACAATACAGCACAGAACAGGCCCTTCGGCCTTCGATGTTGTGCCGACCAAAATAAAAAGCAATGCCCCTCCTAACTAAACCATTCCCTTCTCATCCATATACTTATCAACTAACCTCTTAAACGCCACCAAACTTGGCGCATCTACAACAGCTGCAGGCAGGGCATTCCACTCCCTAATCACTCTTTGAGTAAAGAACCTACCTCTGATATCCGTCCTATAACTCATACCCCTTAATTTAAAGTTGTGTCCCCTCGTGCTAGCTTTTTCCATCCTAGGAAAAAGGCTATCACTGTCCACCCTATCCAAACCTCTAATTATCTTATATGCTTCAATAAGATCCCCCCTTAGCCGCCTCCTTTCTAACGAAAACAACCTCAAATCCTTCAACCTCTCTTCATAGGACCTGCCCTCCATACCAGGCAACATCCTGGTAAACCTCCTCTGTACCCTCTCCAATGCCTCCACATCTTTCTTATAATGTGGGGACCAGAACTGCACACAATACTCCAAGTGCGGCCGCACTAGAGTTTTGTACAGTTGCAACATGATGCTGCGGCTCCTAAATTCAATCCCCCTACCAATAAAAGCTAAGACTCCATATGCCTTCTTAACAACTTTATCCACTTGACTGCCTACTTTCAGGATCTATTGACACATACACCAAGATCCTTCTGTTCCTCAACACTATTAAGAGCCCTACCATTAGCCCTATACTCTACACATTTATTGTTCCTGCCAAAGTGCATTACCTCACACTTTTCCACATTAAACTCCATTTGCCACACTTTTCCACATTAAACTCCATTTGCCATGTCCTGCTGTATTGCCTGTCAATGCTCCTCACTATCTGCAAGTCTGGCCATCTTTGTATTGTCTGCAAAGGAATCACCTTGAGAACACATCAGCAGGTGTCCCAAACTAACATTATCAATATTTAACAGATCAAATCCCCCCTCCCTGCTCTGACACCATTTTGCTGCCTGTTCCAGGTGTCCCTATGAGGGGGATGACTATCAGACTCTCCTACACCCAGTCATGTCCTCTGGCCTGAAGTTCCCAGCCCATCACAAGCGGTTTGAACTGAAAACGTTTGTTTTCTTGGACAGGGAGTCGGAGCAGCCTCTCACTGGACAGGTAAGCAAGGAAAATCCAACCCCAGACTCCCTTTCTGCCTGGCTCCATAACAGCCTGGTTCATCCAGGAACATGAAGATCACCCTAAAAAGTCTCCTTTCCATTCTAGGTTTACCTGCACTGCAGTGCTGGGGTCTGCTCACCCTCTGCTCAGGATGACTGTGCCCCCAAATGTGTCCCAAGTGAGTTCTTGTTGATTTCAGTTCTTGATTTAATTTCTCCTGAATCAGGATGCTGCTTCATTAACAGGCAGATGATGTTTGAATGGAATATCTGATTAGTGTTGGGACTGGAGGTTTCCTCTATCTCTCAGCCTCTAGCAGTTTGTAGTGATTAATACCTTCCCATACAATGGATAAACTTCACAGTTTTGTGGGGAGCTGTTGTCATCAATATGTACTCAAATTTGAAGAAAAGTTGAATAACCAACCATTAATCAGTTTTTAACAATTAATTGTTCAGTTGTTGCTCTGATATTAGACTCAAACTTGATTTCTAATATCAGAGCAAACAGCAATACAGTGGGACAGCATTTTCCAGATAACTGCATTCACTAATGCTTGTGCAGTGTGGTAGAGCAAGACACCAGTTTCAGAAATTCTGAACTTGCACTAAGTTGAAATCAGTGAGGAATTGGTATTTGTTGGTAATCTTTTTGCAAGTTACAGACCATGGAGTGTAAGCAATCTTGATTGATATGAACTATGTACCTTCTCTAATAGGGAGACGCAGGAATGCCCATGACCATGAGGGAACATTAGTGAGTGCTCCTGGCCCCATCATCCTGGCAGATGAGGGTCTTCAGTCCAAGAAACAGCAGGAAGCAAGTGGTGAGTGGAGACTTTTCAATAGTCCACCTGTGAGCTGTCCTGAATATAATGCCTTCTAATCTTCATTAGGTGCTGCTGAGTCTCCTGCTTGGGTTGTGCAAGGAGTAGCCATTGGCTTCATGATGGTGTCCCTGTGCCTGCTGGTGGTGATGGCTACAGTGTACATGAAGAGACCAAAAGCTGTTGCTTTTCAATGTAGTGAAATTGAGCAGTGTAGAATCTGAACAAAAATAACCTCGTGTCTTGGTTGTTTGTAGATGATTCTTCAAAGCAAGAAGATACAAAAGTATTAAATATATCAATGTTTTCATGATTTACTCTGTCTGTACTGCACCTTGCTTGATTCAGGCTTTCCAAGTAATGCAAAGTATTGTTTGTGGAGCACGAAATCCAGGTGATGTGAACCTCAGAATTATGGCTCAAGCACTGGAGCCATCCTTGGTCACAAACATTATATCAAAGTGTAACACAACCTTCTACACAATTGGTAATTCACCTGCCCACATCCTCCTTTGGCAGGACTGTCCACTTAGTATCACTTCTTCCTGCCCCATAGCCTTGGAGTAGGTAGTAGACAAGGTAGAGTACCAGGGCTTTGTTTAGCATCTGTAAACACCAATCTTTATTAGCATTGGTAACAAATGTTGTACAGAAATCCAAGAACATGATTACTTGAACCATTATCATGCAACAATAACAGATTAATTTTCTCCAATCTGGTAATTCTCATCAATAGCTTTCTACAAGTTTAACTTGCTGCTGGTGGGAGGAAGAGATTAAAATGCATGAGTTATCCATCTTGATGAGGGATGGGTTCCCACACAGCTTCAGAAGTCATCCTGAAACTGATCCATTTCTGGATGGGATGGTCTAACAAGTTTTCCAATCCTAGTACCATCATCAGACTGCCCCAGAATATCCAAGCAAGTAGCCTCCTGGTAATGGAAAAGATCCACTCAATGTAGAAGTGCATTGGTGATTGATTTTTAAATTACCCTACTGTTTTTTAGCTCCATAGCCTGGAGGGAAAACAAGTAGAAGAAAATTCTAAACTCTTCCTATGTGGTTCTTCTGGGTGACTTATCTTAAGCCAATGCACAATTTATTTTTGTCACGTCTCTAACAACTTTGTCTCTACTATTACATGTAATTGCAGTTAGGCAGCCTCTAGTCTACAGTAGAATCATTCCTTATCTATCTGTTGCATCCTTATTTGGGTCAACATCCTTTCTGCAATTGGGGGGTGGGAGGGTGTTTACAAGTCACCCCATAAACTTGACTTAAATTGCCATGTAGAAATGTTATTGTGAAATGCAAAGAATCTTGGTTGAACTATACTAGGGGAAAAATCTCCATATTCTGGTATCAAATGGAGGGAGGTGACAAGTGCCACCTACTAAGGAAATGGCCTGAAATTCAAGAGGTAGACATAATTCCACTGCACAAAACACCCAGGTTTTAATTGAGCTATGATGTAGGCAAATCAATGATTGATTAAAAAGCAAATTTTGCTCTCAGGAATGGATCATGGTGTGTTTTGGGGTAGATTTTAATTTAAATAGAAGGAGCTCTTGCATCTTGCTCTAGGGTTTATAATCCAATTAGTGTCGCTACTGAGAATGCACTAGGGACCAATTAACTTCCAAGAGTTGACTGAATTTCCAAATCAGGCAGGTTGTTTGACCAAGACAGCTATTGGGAAATGAACAAGGGAGTGGCTGTCCTGAGCTTTTTAGTTGGGGGTGGAATGCTGTGTGTACCTGCTCCTTCTGGATGTAAAGAACATTATTCATGATGAAGTAGATCAACTTTTATGGGGTATAAATTGTTCCCTCCAACCAAAAGAGAAATTACCAGAAAATCTCAGGTCTGGCAGCATCTGTAAGGAGAGCAAAGATCTGACATTGAGTCCAGATGATCCTTTGTCAAAGCTAAAAGGCAGAGAAAGTGGGAGATACGTTATGTTGCAAGGGGCAGAGAATGAAAGATGAGTCACAGTCTCAGGGGAAAGGCTGCTAATGGCAGTCCATTAGAGAGAATGGGAGGTACAAATGGCAGAGCAGCTGAAATCAGGGTAAGCTGTGACTGCTGAAGATGGAAGGGAGGAGTGGGTGGGAGAGGGGTAAAATTGAGGAGAAACAATAATTGGAGGGAAAGAGATAAAATGTAGAACAGTTTTTAAAAAAAACCCAAGGGATTGAGGTGGGATAGTATCTTCTGGTGAATTCAAGATGAAAAGCTTCATTGGTAATTCAGAGGAAGAGTAGATATCTGAATACAGGTATACATTCATGTACAAATAATATACTGAAATAGAGTAAAGCAAGGAGCTGATATTGATTTGTATATTAATGGCTTAGACCAAGTACATCTGGAGCATATTTAATTAGTTCTGGAAAAGCAGTGTGCTACACTAATCTAGAATGTTCACAAAACCTATTGGCTACCTGGAGCCCAACAATCCATCTTTTCCCTACAGCTTGTGACCCCTCCCCAGCCCCCTCATTCCCCAGAGGATGGTAAAAAAACGTGCTACTCTCGGCACATGCACTAGAAGTAATAGTACAACTAAACGGAGGGAATGTTAGATGTAGATTTTCTTACTTTTAAAAGGTTAGAATGTGCTTTCAAATAGGGATGCCTGTACTGCATAGAAAATAAAGTTTATTAGTCACAAGTAAGGGTCTCATTAACACTGCAATGAAATTACTGTGAAATTCCCCTTGTGGCCACAGCCCAGCACCTGATTGGGTCAATGCATCTAACCAGCACATCTTTCAGAATGTGGGAGGAAACCCATGCAGACACGGGGAGAGCATGCAAATTCCACACAGATGGTGACCTCTGCTGTGAATCGAACCCAGGTGCTTGGTGATGTGAAGCAGTAGTGCTAACCACTGTGCCACCCTAAATTTGGAACTAAATTGAAATACCAGAGTGCAGACAAGGCTTTACCAGATGGGAGTTGGCAAACACAGAGCAAGATCGGAATTTGCTGTAGAGTTTCCAGAGTTCCTTCATACCCCCCATTTTGCATCATGAACAAATGATGAGGCAAATAATCTACAGGAACATGAATTTTCAGGGAAAGTCACTGCCACAACTGTGTGGGTGGTTTGGTTTGTCTGATCTTTCAACTATTCTTTAGGTTGGAGAGTGTGTGGGAAATTAGTGTGACATTCATTAGCAAAATATTGGAATACAGGCGATGGGAATCAAACATGTTAAAGGATTTAAATAAAGGGAAACTCAGACAACACAGCATATCTGCAATTTCAGAAGGAATTTGGATATAGCAAGACTGACTAAAATAGACATAAGACAGGACACATGGGATGGGTAACATGATTCATATGGGCATCATGTCAGCAGGCTGTATCTAGTGGGGTGTAGTGAGCAGTGTTGACAAGGGCACTGAGGAATATATTCCATGATAAAACTAGGTGGGCAGCAAGCTGTGGAGGACAAGTTGTGAGAGTGGGTGGGGAGAATGTACCATCTCCCCTTGATATTCTAACATCAATAAATCAATGGTGATCCCTAGGATGTTGGAGAATTCAAGAAACATTTACCTCCAATCAACCAACCATATAAACACCATGTTTACAATAACAGGCCTAAGGCAGAACACACTATCCAGTACTTGGATCAGCATCCCATCCCCTGCTGCTCCTGTGAACTGGAGGAGTGTGGACCATCTACAAGATACACAGCAGCAATTCATCAAGGGTCCTTTAATATATTCCAAGACCACAGCTCCTACCGCAGAAGGACAAGGGCAGCAGAAACATAGGACTACTACAATCTGTGGGTTACCCACCATTTTGCACCATCCTGACTTGGAATGATATCACTGTACTCTCAATGTAATTTTAAAATCCTCATACTCCCTCCCCTCTCAACAGCACTGTACTTACTCTTGATGGTTTGCAACTGTTCAAAGTTAGTTTACCACTGATGATATTGTGCCTTTCTGTCTCTCTCTTTCTCTCTCTGGAGTTTGGGTACTGCTGAAAATAAATCTCTGCATCTGATGTTCATTTATGTAAACAGCATTGGTGATGGTGTGAGGGGCAGGAAGAATGTCTATTCAACAAACAGTGAGTTATTACAATGTCTCCGTTTGGAAAGCTTGAGCCGTTCAACCCTAATTTGGAGGATTGTGTCCAACATATTAAACACCTGAGATACTCCTTCAAAGCAATCGAAACAGTGCGGGGAGGAGTAGCAGAGAGTAATTCTGTTAACAGCCTGTGGTGCGCAAAGCAATAAATTGATAAGAAGCTTGACTTCTCCGGATGCTCTGACATTTGAAGAACTGAAGATTAATAATTGATGTTGCTAAATTCTTACTGATTTGAAGTACTCACAGAAATAGTCAAAGGGTATTATCACCCTAAGCTCTCCTTAATGGGGAGGTGAAAGCACCTTTTTATGCTGAGGCTGAGACAAATGGCTGAACTTTGTGAATTTGGATCTGCTCTTAATGAGTGGTTCAGAGACTGGTTAGTGTGTGGGGTGAATAATACGGCCAGAGAGAAGAAACTATTGGGAATGTGAAATGACCCTGAAGAAGAAATTAGAAATTGTCCTTTCTATGGAAAATGCACAACAAGGCACGATGGAACTTCAAAGTGTGCAAACTGGTGAATTCCCCCAGTTTGGAAGCAAACTGCTAACGGCTGTAGAGCCAGGGATGTGGATACAGAGCTTCAAGAATAAAGAATTATACAAACAGAGAGAGTGCAGAGGTTTAGGCGATTCAGTCTACAAACCAAGAACTGTGAAGAGTGTGTCAGTGTGGGGGAGCCCACCCCGGGGGAGTGTGGGTTTAGGGATGTGTTATGTCTGTAGCAGAAAGGAGCATGTAGGAAGTGCAAGGCTAAACAGGACCTTCTGGGTTCCTGAGTATCAGTGCACAGGGTAGAGAGTAAGTCTGAAGAAGGATCCGATGTGTACACAGTTTCACAGTGGCCTAGTCATTAGAACTACTGCCTCACAGCACTGGGAGTTCAGGTTCAATTCCAACTTTGGGTGAATCTCTGTGGGGAGTTTGCACATTTTCCTTGAGTTTGTGTACGTTTCCTTCAGGTGCTCTGCTTTCCTCCCACACTCCAAAGAAGTGCAGGTTTGGCAGATTTTCCACGGTAAATTCTCTGTTAGTGTTGGGGGATTAGTAGGGTAAAGACGTTGGGTGAATGGATGGGATTGTTGTTGGTGCATGGGCCAAAAAACCTATTTCTGCACTGTCGGGATTCTATGAGTCTCTGCAATTACATTGAAGCGTCAGTCTCTTGGCTCACTGGTGATGAAGGAGTGAAGGCTGCTTGTGATGCTATCACCCAACCAGGTAACTGTCAAGCAGCCTTTCCCCATTTTCAATATATTTTATATCTGCTAAAGAAAATAGAAGAATCTGGTGAAATGTTGGGATGATAATTTCTCCCCCAGTATTAATTCCGGGAGACTCCAGGCCAGTCCTGGAGGGTTGATAACCAGTGGACTGCACTATATGCTGATGTCATTCGAGATTTCCCTAAATCTAACTTCCAAATCCTACAGGGGGGGCTCCTTATGTGGATGTATCTCCCCCAATTATCTTGGGGACCTGGGATGGTGGGTGTTACACACAGCAGTCCCACACAACCGTTAGTTATATAGGCTCACGGGTTCCCACTCTTGCCCCTTGTGGAGTCCGTGGACCGTGTCTATGTTTTGTGTTTGAGGTCGCACTCCCTTTTGTTTTCCTGCAGAACCTTCTAGTGATGATTTGTTTGCACTTCAGTCCCACGCTCCCGATCTACGGACACCCTGATGCGGAGAGGGGAGGGGAGGGATGGCGATCTCCTCGTGTACCTGCTCCTGGGCCTGTCGAGACGCAACATTAACAGGTCCAGGCAGCGGGCGATCGAGGGGACCGTCCATCCTGACTCTCTGCCCCTCTCCCGCGGATACACTCACGGCCCAGTGTCCCTGGAGAGGGAGCATGAGGAGTCCATGGGCGCAATTAATGTCTTCCACACACATTGGGCACCGCAGGGGCTGGGGTGCGTTATAGACCCCGACAATCACATTGTAATTTGACGTGTCTTAAGTTTACTTTGTATTTGTTGTGTTTGTTTGGGCTGTTCCTCTTCCTTTTGGGGAGCTGCCCCCTTTACTTTGTCCTAATGTAATTTGAGTTTGTCTACTTGGTTTGACCTAAAAGCACCCCCCATCCCACCCTTACAAAAGGCACCGAAGTTAATTTGAGTTTGTTTACCTGTTAGGTATGCAAAAGAGATGCCCCAAAAGACAAAGAAAACAGATTTAAGTGGGCGATTTGCTAAAGTGTGTTTGGCCTCTTTAAGGTCAAACCAAATAAACAAACTCAAGTTAAATCAGGACAAAACTAAAAGGAGCAGCTCCCAAAAGGGGAACAACCCGAACAAAATCAAACTACAAAGGAAACTTTAAAAAACCTCAAATTAAAATGTGATTATTAGGGTCAATAATGCACCCCAGCTAAAGTGGGATTGGGAGCAGGAATGAGGCAGTGGAGAGAGGCAGAGAATTGGGGCTGATTAAAGATGCGGAATCGCTTCCCGAGTATCCCGTGGCACAGGGAGCCTCTGCAATGGGATTGCAGCTGGATTCCCGGCTAGAAAACGGGCTGGTGTTTGCGGGAAGTGATTGTCCTGATTCACTCGCCGGGATGGGAGGTTGGCTGCTTTCTTGGGCTCTGTGCTTCCTGGGCGCCTCCTCAGTGTCAGGCCAGCCGCTCCTCCTGGGGAGGGATGATGTTTGTGTGCCAGAGGCAGGCTGGAGATTTGAGTGCGGTCACTCCGGGATCAGCAGCGCTGAGTGTATCCGCCAGGGTTGCTGCTTTGATCCCCGGAGCTCCAGCCCCCATCGCTGTTTCTACAGTCTGAGAAAGAGCCCAGGTAACTACAAGACTCACCCTCCCAGTCTAGTGGAGACAGAGAGAGGAGAGAATCTAACTGGGAAATGGGGCATTTGTTGCTGCCTCACTGTGTGATGGAGATGAATAGGAATGGCTATTCGACAACTGAAGCTTCAAGTGTTAAATTCCTTCACTGAAATGTTAATGTTCTCTCTCTAGCCTGTTCGCAATAATGACAAATACACTAAACAGCTGGCTGCTTTATCCCTGTGCTGATGTTTTACTGGATAATTTATCTCTAGTGAATCTGTCTAAATTAGACACTTTGTGGTGGATTTTGCACAAAGCATGTAGGTGACTATCCCGCTGGAATGAGCTTCCCTGCCTGGTGAAGTTGGAGTTTGGGGAATATTGGATATGTCTGACCCCCTGTGATAGGTGTGTTACCCATGATATATGGTCCATTCAGGGCTGGGATAATGTTTGCTCCTTCTGGGAGCTATAATGCTAGCCACCTCCTCATTATTCCTTGTTAATTTTCAACACCAGTTTCCATTATCCCCCAGTAAAGAGATCAACCTGAATTACTGACTAGTTATGTGGTTAACTGGCCTCTAGTGTTGAGGGAAGGTGTTATTGAGTAACTGGAGAACTAATTGGCTCCTGTATCTATTGAATGGGATTTACTCAGTGTTAACTGATCCATTTTGCTGGTGTTTGTACCAAGGTCAACTCTTCCATAATTTGCTACTGGTGTTTTGTTTTTGCCCATTGCAAAAATTCTTTTGCTGGAAAAGGGATAATGGGCTGATTCTCTCCATTGTGAGTCTCTACACCTAATTCAAGTAATTTTTCATTATCTCAGATGGGACAGAATCCCCTGCTCCCTCAGGAAAAGGGTTCTTCCCTGTCTCAGTTACAAATATTTTCTGACACTTGAGTTGCTTGGCCCTAATTTGTTGATTTGACCCCCTGGTTCTAGAGCTTTCACAGTGGAAACAATTCATCTTTGCCCACCCTGCCACTTGTAAATATTTTCTAAACTTGTATCAGACCCCCTTATCTTTTGGAATTTAAAAAATAGAAGGCTAACTTATTCAACTTTTAACTTAAACCTGAAGTTATGTTGTTCTTGTAAACCTGCAGTGATCTCCCTCCAAACTAAAACATCGTGAGCAATCCTCCCTTTCTGCCGTGATGTTCAGAAAGTCTCCCATTTTCCCATGGTCATAACATTCCCACCTGCAGTTGTCAGCTCTTAACCCGTTGCTTTCCCTTTACAATGCTGTAAAATCTCCTCTTATTCTCAATATATCCTTTTGCTTGGTATTATCTAGATACATGTCAAATGATTTGTTTCCCCCCTCCAACTCTGGTGTGGAAGCAGAGCCTCTTTCTCATAACATGGATACAAGCTTTGAGCAATTGGATTGTATTTCTTTGCAGCGTGCACAGCTGATGGTCAGTTCATCATCGTGATCTCCAAGAACCTGACCCGTCCTGCCCTCAACCTGTCATCTCTGTATGTGAAAGATGGACAAGAGGCTGAGTGCAAGCCTCAACTAACCACTGGGCAACTTGTGGCCTTCCGCTTTCCAGTCACCTCTTGTGGCTCCAGCAAGCGGGTGAGTATTGAAGGGTCAAGGCATTCTGCCAGTAAGTGAGGCAGCTTCTTATTGAGCAGCCTTCTCATTGCAGGAGGAAGATGGAACCTTGGTCTATGAAACAGATGTCTTGGGCAAGAGGATGATTGAGACTGGGAAGCTGGGCTCAATAACTCGGGACAGCACCTTCGGGTAGGAGGATGGTGGGAGTTGTTGGTATTGGAGGGGATGTGTTAGTGAGTGAAGCTCCAACTACTTGTGTGTGTCTGCAGCCTGCACGTCCAGTGTGAGTACAGAGGGAGGCAAGAGACTGGCTTACAGATCAATGTCACAGTTTACACGGTTTCTCCCCCACCTCCTGCTTCAGAAGATGGGATTCTGAACCTGGAACTGCGAATAGCAAAAGGTAGAGGTGTCCCTGTGTAATGGGGAATGGGATTAGTGTGGGATGTATCCATCCAGGGAGTGACTGGTTCTTGTGTCTGTGCCTCTCAGATGGTGACTACAGATCATGGTATGTGGAGAGTGACTACCCCATTTGGAGAATCCTTCGGGAGGCAGTGTTTGTGGAGGTTCGTGTGCTGGGTCGCAGTGACCCAACGCTTGTGCTGAGGCTGCATGACTGCTGGGCAACTCCTGTGCCAGCCCCAGACCATGAGGTGCAATGGAGTCTGCTGGTGGATGGGTAAGGAGTGGGAATGGGAACATAGAACATTACAGCACAGAACAGGCCCTTCGGCCTTCGATGTTGTGCTGACCAATATAAAAAGCAATGCCCCTCCAAACTAAACCATTCCCTTCTCTTCCATATACTTATCGACTAACCTCTTAAACGCCACCAAACTTGGCGCATCTACAACTGCTGCAGGCAGGGCATTCCACTCCCGAACCACCCTTTGGGTAAAGAACCTACCTCTGATATCCGTCCTATAACTATCACCCCTTAATTTAAAGCTGTGTCCCCTCGTGCTAGCTTTTTCCATCCTAGGAAAAAGGGTGGACAGTGATAGCCTATCTAAACCTCTAATCATATATGTTTCGATCAGGTCTCCTCCTTTCTAACGAAAACAACCTCAAATCCTCAGCCTCTCTTCATAAGACCTGCCCTCCATACCAGGCAACATCCTGGTAAACCTCCTCTGTACCCTCTCCAATGCCTCCACATCTTTCTTATAATGTGGGGACCAGAACTGCACACAATACTCCAAGTGCGGCCGCACTAGAGTTTTGTACAGTTGCAACATGACGTTGCGGCTCCGAAATTCAATCCCTCTACCAATAAAAGCCAAGACTCCATATGCCTTCCTAACAACCTTCTCGACCTGACTGCCTACTTTCAGGGATCTATGCACATACACACCAAGATCCCTCTGTTCGTCTAGACTACTAAGAATCCTACCATTTGCCCTATACTCTACACATTTATTATTTCTGCAAGGGTAATGGCCTTTGGATGCTGCTATGATGAGACTGCTTATGTCCTCCCCCCTCCTCCAGTGGCCATAAACTGATCAGTGGAGGCAACTCTGCACCAATGAGGGTCTTGGACAATTCCAGTCTCAAGGAGGTCATGTGGGTTGCACTTGGCTAAATGGATCTGTTCCCTTCAGGAAGCCATGGGACTTCTAGCTGATTTGTGGCTGCTACAATGGGTGCAGCCACCAGTGTATTCCAGAAACTTGTCTTTTTTTCAAGATGAAGTAAAACATACTCTCCATTTCTAATTCCATATTCTCTATAATGACATCTGCAGTGCTTTTGTGGCACCCTATGGCTATCTTCAGGTACAAGTCAATATGTAGCATGTTCTTTAAATTGGGAATCTCTGTAGGTTGTTCCCCCCCACCCCCATCCCACCCCACAGTGGTTTTAATGCTCTACAGTCAGACCATTGTGAATGGCACACCTTTTTGTGGTGAGTAGTTTGAATACATTTCAGCTCCAATTTCCTGGTGAGAAACATTACTGGAAGTCAGGAACGTTGCACAGGGAATTCTCCCAGCTTGGAATAATGGAATGAACAAATTGGGAAATATTTCAGATGAAAGAATGGAATCACCTCAAACACATCAGCAGGTGTCCTCAAACTAACATTTATCAATATTTAACAGATGAAATCCCCCTCCCTGCTCTGACACCATTTCACTGCCTGTTCCAGGTGTCCCTATGAGGGGGATGACTATCAGACTCTCCTACACCCAGTCATGTTTTCTGGCCTGAAGTTCCCAGCCCATCACAAGCGGTTTGAACTGAAAACGTTTGTTTTCATGGACAGGGAGTCGGAGCAGCCTCTCACTGGACAGGTAAGCAAGGAAAATCCAAGCCCAGACTCCATTTCTGCCTGGCTCCATAACAGCCTGGTTCATCCAGGAACATGAAGATGTCCCTAAAATGTCTCCTTTCCATTCTAGGTTTACCTGCACTGCAGTGCTGGGGTCTGCTCACCCTCTGCTCAGGATGACTGTGCCCCCAAATGTGTCCCAAGTGAGTTCTTGTTGAATCTCTCCTGAATCAGGGATGATGCTTCATTAACACAGGCAGAGATGATGTTTGAATGGAATATCTGGTTAGTGTGCTGTGACTGGGGGATTCCTCTAGCAGTTTGTAGTGATTGATCCTTTCCCATACAGTGCATAAAATTAAATTGGGGAGCTGTGTTGTCATCAATATGGACTCAGTCATATATCTGAAGAAGTTGGAATATCAACCATTAATCAAATTTTCAATTAGTTTTTGTTGTTTGTCAAATATTAGACCCTGAAACTTGATTTCTAACAGCAATACAGTGGGACAGTATTTACCAGATAACTGATTTAAAATCAATCACCAATGCACTTCTATATTGTGCAGTGTGGCAGAGCAAGACACTATCTTCAGGAATTCTGCACTAAGTTGTGATCAGAGTGAGGGTTTGGTATTTGTTAGTAAACTCTGCAAATTACAGACTATGATGGAGTGGAGGCAATCTTGTTTATTAACTACTTCTCTCCCCAATAGAGAGACGCAGGAGTGTCCATGACCATGAGGGAACATTAGTGAGTGCTCCTGGCCCCATCATCCTGGCAGATGAGTTTCTTCAGTCCAAGAAACAGCAGGAAGCAAGTGGTAAGTGAAGGCTTTTCACTAGTCCACCTGTGAGCTCTCCTGAATATAATGCCTTCTAATCTTCCATTAGGTGCTGCTGAATCTCCTGCTTGGGTTGTGCAAGGAGTAGCCATTGGCTTCATGATGGTGTCCCTGTGCCTGCTGGTGGTGATGGCTACAGTGTACATGAAGAGACCAAAAGCTGTTGCTTCTCAATGTAGTGAAATTGAACAGTGTAGAATCTGAACAAAAATAAATACAAGATGAACATGTCTTGGGTGTTTGTAGAATTGTTTTCAGCTTACTAAGGATTGTAGATAATTCTTCAAAGCAAGAAGATTCCAGTGTATTAAATATATCAATGTTTTCATGATTTACTCAGTCTCTACTGCATCCTGCTTGATCCAGGCTTTTCAGGGAATGCAAACTATTTTTTGTGGAGCATGAAATCCAGGTGATGTGAATCTCAATTTTGGCTCCAGAGCCATCCTTGGTTACAAACATTGCATCAGAGTGTAACACAATCTTGCTGCACAATTGGCAATTCACCTGCCCACACCTTTTTGACAGGACTGTCCACTTAGTATCACTACTTCCTGCCCCATAGCCTTTGGAGTAGGCAGTGGACAAGAGAGTACCAGGGTCTTGTTTAGCATCTGTAAACCCCAATCTTTATTAGCATAGCAACAAATGTTGTACAGAAATCCAAGAACATGATTACTTAAACCATTATCATGCAACAATAGCAGATTAATTTTCATAATGTTTTCTGCAATCTGGTAATTGTTGTCATAGCTTTCTACAAGTTTAAATTACTGCTTGTGGGAGGAAGAAATTAAGATGCATGGGTTATCCATGTTGATGAGGGATGGATTACCACACAGCTTCAGCAGTCATCCTGAAACAATGATGCATTTCTGGATGGGATGGTCTAACAAGTTTTCCAATCCTAGTGCAATCATCAGACTGCCCCAGAATATCCAGGCAAGTAGTCTCCTGGTAATGGAAAAGATCCACTCAATGTAGAAGTGCATTGGTGATTGGTTTTTTTTTAAATTACCCTACTGATTTTTTTTTTTTAAAGCCCCATAGCCAGGAGGCAAAACATTACAGAATTTTCTTCTAAAACTCTTCCTATGCAGTTCTTCTGGGTGACTTATCTTAAGCCAATGCACAGTTTTTTGTCAAGTCTCTAACAGCTTTGTCTATATTACATCCCTAATTACAGTTAGGCAGCCTTGATTCTACAGTAGAATCATTCCTTATCAATCTGTCATGTCCTTATTTGGGCCAACATCCTTTCTGCAATTGAGGGGTGGGAGGGTGTTTACAAGTCACCCCATAAACTTGACTTAAATTGCAAAGTAGAAATGTTATTGTGAAATGCAAAGAATCTTGGTTGAACTGTACTCAGGAAAAATGACATTATTCTGGTATCAAATGGAGGGAGGTGACAAGTGCCACCTACTAAGGAAATGGCCTGAAATGCAAGGTATGACATGCAGGTTGTAATCTAGCTGTGATGGAGGCAAATCAATGCTTAAAAACAAGCTGGCTATTTTTGCTTTCAGGAATGGATCATGGTGTGTTTTGGGGTAGATTTAAATGGAATGAGCTCTTCCATCTTGCTCTATGGTTTATAATCCAATTAGTGTCGCTACTGAGAATGCACCAGGGAACAATTAACTTCCAAGATTTGACTGAATTTCCAAATCAGGCAGGTTGTTTGACCAAGGCAGCCATTGGGAAATGAACAAGGGAGTGGCTGTCCTGAGCTGCTTAGTTGGGGGTGGAAAGCTGTGCGTACCTGCTCCTTCTGGCTGTAAAGAACTCTATTCATGATGAAATAGAGTCCACTTATCAACCAATCAGAACTCTTATGAGGTATAAATTGTTCCCTCCAATATTAGTATCTGTCCTCCAACCAAAAGAGAAAATACCAGAAAATCTCAGCAGGTCTGGCAGCATCTGTAAGGAGAGCAAAGAGCTGATATTGAGTCCATATGATCCTTTGTCAAAGCTAAAAGGCAGAGAAAGTGGGAGATACGTTATGTTGCAACGGGCAGAGAATGAAAGATGAGTCACAGCCTCAGGGGAAAGGCTGCTAATGGCAGTCCATTAGAGAGAATGGGAGGTGTAAATGACAGAGTGGCTGAAATCAGGGTAAGCTGTGACTGCTGAAGATGGAAGGGAGGAGTGGGTGGGAGAGGGGTAAAATTGGGGAGAAACAATAATTGAAAGGCATAAAATAGAGGGAAAGAGAAATAAAAGAGAGCAGTAAAAAATCAAACCAAAGGGATTGAGGTGGGATAGTATCTTCTGGTGAATACAAGATGAAAAGCTTCATCGGTAATTATCAGAGGAAGAGTAGTAGATATCTGAATACAGGTATACATTCATATACAAATAATTTACTGAAATAGAGTAAAGCAAGGAGCTGATATTGATTTGTATATTAATGGCTTAGACCAAGTACATCTGGAGTATGTTTAATTAGTTCTGGAAAAGCAGTGTGCTACACAAACCTAGAATGTTCACAAAACCTATTGGCTACCTGGAGCCCAACAATCCATCTTCATTTCCCTGCAGCTTGTGACCCCTCCCCAGCCCCCTTGTTCCCCAGAGGATGGCAAAAGACATGCCATTCTCGGCACATGCACTAGAAGTATTAGTAAAACTAAACAGAGGCAGTGTTAGATCTAGATTTTTTTACTTTTAAAATGTTTAGAATGTGCTTTCAAATAAGGATGCCTGTACTGTGTGCAAGGTAAAGTTTATTTATTAGTCACAAGTAAGGCTTACCTTAACACTGCAATGAAGTTACTGTGAAATTTCCCGTGTCACCACAGTCCAGCACCTGATTGAGTCAATGCATCTAACCAGCACATCTTTCAGAATGTGGGAGAAACCCATGCAGACATGGGGAGAACATGCAAATTTCAAACAGATGGTGATCTATGCTGGGAATTGAACCCAGGTGCTTGGTGTTGTGAAGCAGTATTGCTAACCACTGTGCCACCCTAAATTGAAGTACCGGAGAGCGTGCAAACAGGGCTTTACCAGACTGGAGTTGGCAAACTCTCAGCAACATCGGAATTCACTGTAGAGTTTCCAGAGTTCCTTCATACCCTCCATTTCTTTGCATCATAAACAAACCATGAGGCAAATAATCCCCAGGAACATGAATTTTCAGGGAAAGTCACTGCCACATTTGTGTGGGTGGTTTGGTTTGTCTGATCTTTCAAATATTCTTTAGGTTGGAGAGTGTTTGCGAAGTTCGTGTGACATCCATTAGCAAAATATTGGAATACAGGCGATGGGAATCAAACATGTTAAAGGATTTAAATAAAGGAAAAGTCGGTCAATGCAACATGTCTGCAATTTCAGAAGACGTTTGGATATAACAAGACTGAGTAAAATAGGTATAAGGCTCATGGGTGGGGAACATTAGTACACTTACAGGATTCATATGGGTATCGTAACAGCAGGCTCTATCTAGTGGGGTGTAGTGAGCAGTGTTGACCAGGGCGCTGAGGAATTTATTCAATGATAAAACTAGGTGGGCAGCAAGCTGTGGAGGACAAGTTGAGAGAGTGGGTGGGGAGAATGTACCATCTCCCCTTGATATTCTAACATCAATAAATTGATGAATCCTCCAACATTCCAGGGATCACCAATCAACAAGAAATGTTTGCCTCCAATGATCCAACCATAGATAGACTGGGGTTGTTTTCCCTTGAAAGACGTCGGCTTAGAGGGGATCTCATTGAGGTGTATAAGATTATAAGGGGTATAGATAGAGTAAATGGAGGTAAACTTTTTCCGCCTTTAGAAATGGATAGGACGAGGGGTCATGGCCATAGGGTGAGGGGGGCTATGTATAGGACGAATATTAGAGGGCAGTTTTTCACACAAAGGGTAGTGGGGGTGTGGAATGCACTGCCGAGTAAGGTGGTGGGAGCAGGCACGCTGGGGCTGTTTAAGGATCTCTTGGACAGCCACATGAGCAGTATGCAGATAGAGGGATATATTAGGACTGTTTAACTACGGCTTTTTTCCACAGGTAATTCGGTCCATACTTTGAGCATGCATTCGGCAGGTGGTGCGGGTACAGCTCTTGGATGTTGATTCATGGGTTGCCTGGTACCTCATGTCGTAAATGAGTGCTTTATGTGGACCATCTGAAGGGCACCATGACAGCTCAGAGACGATCGATGTGGCTGTGCAGACACTTGGAATTGGGCCGGTGTCTGCGGGAGTTTGCGCGTTCTCCCCGTGGTAGCGTGGGTTTCCTCCGGGCACTCCGGTTTCCTCCCACAACCCAAAAATTCGCTCTTAGGCTGATTGGGAAACAAATTGTCCCTATGGTGAAAATTTTCCATATTAGGAATAATATATATATTATTATATAGGATTATTAAAATAGGATAATGTATTTGCTACTATATAGTATGACGGCAGCGCGGGCTCGTTGGGCCGAAGGGCCTGTTTCCCGTGCTGTGTTGCTTAAAAAAAAATATATAAACACCATAGTTATTATAACAGACCAAAGGCAGAACACACTATCCAGTGCTTGGATCAGTATCCCATCCACTGCTGCTCCTGTGAACTGGAGGAGTGAGGACCATCTACAAGATACACAGCAGCAATTCCTCAAGGGTCCTTTAATACATTCCAAGCCACAGCTCCGACCGCAGAAGGACAAGTACAGCAGAAGCATAGGAACACTACAATCTGCAGGTTACCCACCAACTCGCACCATCCTGACTTGGAACGACATTAGTAAATTTGTGGATTAGTAAATTTGCAGATGACACTAAAGTCGGTGGAGTGGTAGATAGTGAAGAGGGGTGTTATAGTTTGCAGAGGGACTTGGACAAGTTGCAGAGCTGGGCCGAGAGGTGGCAAATGGAGTTTAATGTGGAAAAGTGTGAGGTAATGCACTATGGCAGAAATAATAAATGTGTAGAGTATAGGGCAAATGGTAGGATTCTTAGTAGTCTAGATGAACAGAGGGATCTTGGTGTGTATGTGCATAGATCCCTGAAAGTAGGCAGTCAGGTCGAGAAGGTTGTTAGGAAGGCATATGGAGTCTTGGCTTTTATTGGTAGAGGGATTGAATTTCGGAGCCGCAACGTCATGTTGCAACTGTACAAAACTCTAGTGCGGCCGCACTTGGAGTATTGTGTGCAGTTCTGGTCCCCACATTATAAGAAAGATGTGGAGGCATTGGAGAGGGTACAGAGGAGGTTTACCAGGATGTTGCCTGGTATGGAGGGCAGGTCTTATGAGGAGAGGCTGAGGGATTTGAGGTTGTTTTCGTTAGAAAGGAGGAGGCTAAGAGGGGACCTGATCGAAACATATAAGATGATTAGAGGTTTAGATAGGGTGGACAGTGATAGCCTTTTTCCTAGGATGGAAAAAGCTAGCACGAGGGGACACAGCTTTAAATTAAGGGGTGATAGTTATAGGACGGATATCAGAGGTAGGTTCTTTACCCAAAGGGTGGTTCGGGAGTGGAATGCCCTGCCTGCAGCAGTTGTAGATGCGCCAAGTTTGGTGGCGTTTAAGAGGTTAGTTGATAAGTATATGGAAGAGAAGGGAATGGTTTAGTTTGGAGGGGCATTGCTTTTTATATTGGTCGGCGCAACATCGAAGGCCGAAGGGCCTGTTCTGTGCTGTAATGTTCTATGTTCTATGTTCTATGTTCTATGACATCACCATTCTCCCAACGTAATTTTAAAATCTCCTCCCCCTCCCCTCCCAATGGCACTGTAGTTACTCTTGATGGTCTGCAGGTATTCAAAGCTAGTTCACCACTGATGATATCGTGCCTCTCTGTCTCTCTCTTTCTCTCTCTGGAGTCTGGGTACTGCCAAAAATAAATCTCTGCATCTGATGTTCATTTATATAAATAGCATTGGTGATTGTGTGAGGGGCAGGAAGAATGTCTATTCAACAAACAGTGAGTTATTATAATGTCTCCATTTGGAATGCTTGAGCCATTCAACCCTAATTTGGAGGATTGTGTTCAACATGTTCAACACCTGAGATACTCCTTCAAAGCAATCGAAATAGCACGGGGAGGAGTAGCAGAGAGTAATTCTGTTAACAGCCTGTGGTGTCCAAAGCAATAAATTGATAAGAAGCTTGACTTCTCCGGATGCCCTGACACTGAAACCTTTGAAGAACTCAGAAAAATAGTCAAACAGTATTATCACCCAAAGCTCTCCATGACTCAATGGGGAGGTGAAATCACCTTTCTATGCTGAGGCTGAGACAAATGGTTGAACTTTGTGAATTTGGATCAGCTCTTAATGAGTGGTTCACAGACTGGTTAGTGTGTGGGGTGACTAATACGGTCATAGGGAAGTAACTATTGGGAATATGAAATGACCCTGAAGAAGAAATTAGAAATTGTCCTTGCTGTGGAAAATGCACAACAAGGCAAGATGGAACTTCAAAGTGTGCAAACTGGCAAGGTCCCCCAGTTTGGTAGGAAACTGCCAATGGCAGTAGAGCCAGAAATGTGGGCACAGAGCTTCAAGAATAGAAAAATATACAAACAGGGAGAATGCAGAGGTTTAAGCAATTCGGTCTATAAATCAAGAACTGTGAAGAACGTGTCGGTGTGGGGGAGCCCACCCCCAGGGGAATGTGGGTTTAGGGATGTGTTATGTCTGTAGCAGAAAGGAGCATGTAGGAAGTGCAAGGCTAAACAGGACCTGCTGGGTTCCTGAGTATCAGTGCACAGTGTGAAAGTAAGTCTGAAGAAGGATTTGATGTGTACACAGCTTCACAGTGGCATAGTCATTAGAACTACTGCCTCACAGCACCGGGAGTTCAGGTTCTATCCTGATTTTGGGTGAATCTCTGTGTGGAGTTGGCACATTTTCCTTGAGTTTGTGTACGTGTCCTTCAGATGCACTGGTTTCCTCCCATACTCCAAAGAAGTTGCAGGTTAGGCGGATTTTCCATGGTAAATTCTCTGTTAGTGTCAGGAATTACTGGGCCAAGACATGGGGTGAATGGGTGGGATTGTTGTTGGTGCATGGGGCAAAAACCCTATTTCTGCACTGTCGGGTTTCTATGAGTCTCTGCAATTGCATTGAAGCGTCAGTCTCTTGGCTCACTGGTGATGAAGGAGTGAAGGCTGCTTGTGATGCTATCACCCAACCAGGTAACTGTCAAGCAGCCTTTCCCCATTTTCAATATATTTTATATCTGCTAAAGAAAGTAGAAGAATCTGGTGAAATGTTGGGATGATAATTTCTCCCCCAGTATTAATTGAAGCGCCCCCCATTCCACCCTACAAAAGGCACCGAAGTTAATTTGAGTTTGTTTACCTGTTAGGTATGCAAAAGAGATGCCCCAAAAGACAAAGAAAACAGATTTGAGTGGGCGATTTGCTAAAGTGTGTTTGGCCTCTTTAAGGTCAAACCAAATAAACAAACTCAAGTTAAATCAGGACAAAACTAAAAGGAGCAGCTCCCAAAAGGGGAACAACCCGAACAAAATCAAACTACAAAGGAAACTTTAAAAAACCTCAAATTAAAATGTGATTATTAGGGTCAATAATGCACCCCAGCTAAAGTGGGATTGGGAGCAGGAATGAGGCAGTGGAGAGAGGCAGAGAATTGGAGCTGATTAAAGATGCGGAATCGCTTCCCGAGTATCCCGTGGCACAGGGAGCCTCTGCAATGGGATTGCAGCTGGATTCCCGGCTAGAAAACGGGCTGGTGTTTGCGGGAAGTGATTGTCCTGATTCACTCGCCGGGATGGGAGGTTGGCTGCTTTCTTGGGCTCTGTGCTTCCTGGGCGCCTCCTCAGTGTCAGGCCAGCCGCTCCTCCTGGGGAGGGATGATGTTTGTGTGCCAGAGGCAGGCTGGAGATTTGAGTGCGGTCACTCCGGGATCAGCAGCGCTGAGTGTATCCGCCAGGGTTGCTGCTTTGATCCCCGGAGCTCCAGCCCCCATCGCTGTTTCTACAGTCTGAGAAAGAGCCCAGGTAACTACAAGACTCACCCCCCTCCCCCCACTCCCCAGTCTAGTGGAGACAGAGAGAGGAGAGAATCTAACTGGGAAATGGGGTATTTGTTGTTGCCTCACTGAGCGATGGAGATGGGTTGGAATGGCTATTTGGCAACTGAAGCTTCAAGTGTTAAATTCCTTCACTGAAATGTTAATGTTTTCTCTCTAGCCTGTTTGCAATAATGATAAATACACTAAACAGCTGGCTGCTTTATCCCTGTGCTGATGTGTTATTGGAGAACTTTTATCTCTGCTGAATCTGTCTAAACTGGGTACTTATCTGTAGATAATCTGCCACAGAAAGCATTGAGGTTAACATCCCACAGGGAGCAGCTTCCCTGCTTGGTGAAGCTGAGGTTTGGGGTGACTAGGTGATATCAGACCCTGTCTGACCCCCTGTGATGGGTGTGTTCCCAGTGATACATGGTCCATTTGGGGCTGGGATAATGTTTGCTGTTTGAGTGTTGTGATGATGGCCACTTGTTCATGATTCCTTATTAATGGAAGCTGGTGTTGAAAATTATTTCCCAGTGAAGAGAAATTAACTTTAATTATAGATATAGTCACATAACTAACCTCATTGGTATTGAGTAACTGGAGCACCAATTGGCTCCAGTATCTATTGAATGGGATTCATTCACTGTTAACTGATCCATTTTGCTGTTATTTTTACTACAGTAAATTCACTAATGTTTTATTAGTGTTGGGCAGAAGTGTCTCATCACCAGGGTCATGTCAAATGTATTTGGAGGGCTGTGAAAGCTCAATTCCATATTGTAATGTGAGACTTAATTCAATAACTTCTGTGTTCCAGAGACCCACTATTTGGCAAAACATTGAATCATAGAACCCTTCAACCCATCAAGTCTGCACTGAACACAGGCCCTATCCCCAGATCCCTATGTATTATACCCACTGATCCCTCTAACCTATGCATCCTTGGACACTAAGGGGCAATTTTTTAGCATAGCCAATGACCCTAACCTGCACATCTTTGGACGGTGGGAGGAAATCCATGCAGAGACAAGGAAAATGTGTAAACTCCACACAGTGACCTGAGCCTGGAATTTAATCGTGGAGCTGTGAAGCAACAGTGCTAAGCACTGTGCTACCCCACAGCTCTGTTCTTTGCAATAATTAACACTATTAGAAACCCTTGCATATGGCAAGGACAAAAGAGCAACATAACTCCAGGATAGGCCATTCAGCCCCTTTAGCCTGCTCTATCATTCAATAAGGTCATTCTGATCTGTGGCCTAGCTGTATGTACCTCCCACAGGCTTAGTCTTGCTCAATAAAGATGGGTTTCTCATCTACTGCTGTTTGAGGAAGAATTGCAAATCTCCATCTCCCCTGAATTTGTAGATTATGTTCCCTGGTTCTAAAGCCTTCAACCAATAGAAACAGTTTATCCTTATCCACCTGTCCTTCCCTCTAAATATTTTTTAGACTTCTATCTAATCACCTTGCCTATTTCTGAATTTGAGGTTAAAGTTTAACTGAATTCCAGATGTTATTCTTGCAAATGTGTATTGAACTCCCTCAAGGGACAAAAACACCCTTCCTAAGGAGTGGTGTCCATTCCTGTTCATAGTTCTCTGTGGGACTAACTAGAGTTTTGTCCAATGGCAGCATAATAGCTTCATCCCTCTAACTCCAGCCCTTTAA
The DNA here is from genome assembly GCA_024679065.1 of Sphyrna mokarran. Classification (NCBI taxonomy): domain Eukaryota; kingdom Metazoa; phylum Chordata; class Chondrichthyes; order Carcharhiniformes; family Carcharhinidae; genus Sphyrna; species Sphyrna mokarran. Next base: position 38,905,122 of record JAGIQG010000026.1, read on the forward strand.
ATGTTCTGAACTTGATTATTTTTCTGTACCCTGTTTGTGGTCTTTTGGAGAATTGAGCACCTGAACCCCCAAATCTCTCTGGCCGTCAATGGAATTTAACTTTGTGCCTTTCAAAATATGCTGATTGATCATTTTGTTTTGAAATGCACACTTGTTTAAAATCTATTTGCCTAATCTAACAATATCCTGTAGCTCAAAAATTTATATATTTGAGCTTTTTATGCCATTATCTTGGAATGAATATCATAAATAACAAAGGCCCTGAGACAATTCCCTGTCAGACACCACTTGGTCCATTCTCCCAGTTTGAATGCATGTCCATTACTACAACTCTCTCTACCAATTTCCTATCTATATCAGCAATCTACCTTTAACAAGGTGGAAGCCCATGCAATTAATCTCTGGTGTAGGAGTTTATCAAAGACCTTCTGGAAGTCCATATAAGTAACATCTCATCAACTTGCCTCTGTCCACCATATTTGCCACCTCAGAATTGGACTTTGAGGCATGATCTGCCCTTAGGAATCCATGCTGACTCCCTTGGTTCTTAGTTTCCTTCAGCTGTCTTCCCTTTCTATTCTGAATACAGTAAAATACTCCAAGTCTACTACTTCCCCAGAGTCATTGACATTTCTCCCCACCACTCAAGTGGGTCAATTGTCTTTAATCAGCTTTCCTTTCTCAATATAAGATCACCTTTTGTCATTTGTCCTTTTGTTGTATTGATTGTTGTACTTGTCAAATGATTCAATTTCCATTTCATTTTTAATAAATGAAGCAAGAGTAGTTGAGACATGTTTATTGAAGAAAGATGTCACTTATTAAGTAATATCCAAAATGTGTCTTGAAACTGAGCTTCCTAACATTCCAATTATCTAGAGTTTGATGGTAACATTATGCTTTGAGCAGTTTGATTGTATTCCTTTGCAGTGTGCACAGCTGATGGTCAGTTCATCATCGTGATCTCCAAGAACCTGACCCGTCCTGCCCTCAACCTGTCATCTCTGTATGTGAAAGATGGACAAGAGGCTGAGTGCAAGCCTCAACTAACCACTGGGCAACTTGTGGCCTTCCGCTTTCCAGTCACCTCTTGTGGCTCCAGCAAGCGGGTGAGTATTGAAGGGTCAAGGCATTCTGCCAGTAAGTGAGGCAGCTTCTTATTGAGCAGCCTTCTCATTGCAGGAGGAAGATGGAACCTTGGTCTATGAAACAGATGTCTTGGGCAAGAGGATGATTGAGACTGGGAAGCTGGGCTCAATAACTCGGGACAGCACCTTCAGGTAGGAGGATGGTGGGAGTTGTTGGTATTGGAGGGGATGTGTTAGTGAGTGAAGCTCCAACTACTTGTGTGTGTCTGCAGCCTGCACGTCCAGTGTGAGTACAGAGGGAGGCAAGAGACTGGCTTACAGATCAATGTCACAGTTTACACGGTTTCTCCCCCACCTCCTGCTTCAGAAGATGGGATTCTGAACCTGGAACTGCGAATAGCAAAAGGTAGAGGTGTCCCTGTGTAATGGGGAATGGGATTAGTGTGGGATGTATCCATCCAGGGAGTGACTGGTTCTTGTGTCTGTGCCTCTCAGATGGTGACTACAGATCATGGTATGTGGAGAGTGACTACCCCATTTGGAGAATCCTTCGGGAGGCAGTGTTTGTGGAGGTTCGTGTGCTGGGTCGCAGTGACCCGACGCTTGTGCTGAGGCTGCATGACTGCTGGGCAACTCCTGTGCCAGCCCCAGACCATGAGGTGCAATGGAGTCTGCTGGTGGATGGGTAAGGAATGGGAATGGCTTTTGGATGCTGATATGACAAGACTGCTTCTTATCTCTTTCCCCCCCCTCACCAAGTGGCTGTAAACTCCTCAGTGGAGGCAACTCCGCACCAATGAGCGTCTTGGACAGGGAGGTCACATGGACTACACTTGGCCAAATGGATCTGTTCCCTTCACGAACCCATGTTGCTGATTTGTGCCCATTGTACATGCCACAAATGTATTCCAGAAACTAGTCTTTTCCAAGATGAAATAAACATGCTCTCCGTTTCTAATTCCATATTGTCTGCAATGACATCTGCAGAAATTCTGTGGCCTTCCATGGCTACATTCTCCAGGTACAGGTCAATGTGTAGCATGTTTTTTAAATTGGGAATCTCTAGGTTGTTACCCCCAGTGGTTCTAATGCTCTACAGTCAGACTATTGTGAATGATACACACCACTTGTGGTGAGTAGTGTTAATACATTTCAGCTCCAGTTTCTTGGTTAGATGCATTCCTGACTTCCAGTAATATCACACAGGGAATTCTCCCTGCTTGGAATACTGGAATGAACAAATAGGGAAATATTTCAGATGAAAAAATGGAATCACCTCAAACACATCAGCAGGTGGCCCCAAACTAACATTATCAATATTTAACAGATGAAATCCCCCTCCCTGCTCTGACACCATTTTGCTGACTGTTCCAGGTGCCCTTATGAGGGGGATGACTATCAGACTCTCCTACACCCAGTCATGTTTTCTGGCCTGAAGTTCCCAGCCCATCACAAGCGGTTTGAACTGAAAACGTTTGTTTTCTTGGACAGGGAGTCGGAGCAGCCTCTCACTGGACAGGTAAGCAAGGAAAATCCAAGCCCAGACTCCATTTCTGCCTGGCTCCATAACAGCCTGGTTCATCCAGGAACATGAAGATGTCCCTAAAATGTCTCCTTTCCATTCTAGGTTTACCTGCACTGCAGTGCTGGGGTCTGCTCACCCTCTGCTCAGGATGACTGTGCCCCCAAATGTGTCCCAAGTGAGTTCTTGTTGAATCTCTCCTGAATCAGGGATGATGCTTCATTAACACAGGCAGAGATGATGTTTGAATGGAATATCTGGTTAGTGTGCTGTGACTGGGGGATTCCTCTATCCCTCAGCCTCTAGCCATTTGTAGTGATTGATCCCTTCCCGTACAGTGGAGAAAATTAAATATTTTGTGGGGTGCTGTTGTCATCAATATGTACTCAGTCATAAATTTGAAGAGAAGTTGAAATATCAACTTTTCAATAAGTTTTTTGTCAGATATTAGACCCTGAAACTTGATTTCTAACAGCAATACAGTGGGACAGTATTTACTGGATAACTGATTTCATAATGCTTGTGCAGTGTGGCAGAGCAAGACACTATCTTCAGGAATTCTGCACTAAGTTGTGATCAGAGTGAGGGTTTGGTATTTGTTAGCAAACTCTGCAAATTACAGACCATGATGGAGTGGAGGCAAACTTGTTTATTAACTACTTAACTTCCCTTCCCAATAGGGAGACGCAGGAGTACCCGTGACCATGAGGGAACATTAGTGAGTGCTCCTGGCCCCATCATCCTGGCAGATGAGGGTCTTCAGTCCAAGAAACAGCAGGAAGCAAGTGGTGAGTGGAGGCTTTTCACTAGTCTACCTGTGAGCTCTCTTGAATATAATGCCTTCTAATCTTCCATTAGGTGCTGCTGAATCTCCTGCTTGGGTTGTGCAAGGAGTAGCCATTGGCTTCATGATGGTGTCCCTGTGCCTGCTGGTGGTGATGGCTGCAGTGTACATGAGACCAAAAGCTGTTGCTTTTCAATGTAGAGAAATTGAACAGTGTAGAATCTGAACAAAAATAAATACAAGATGAACATGCTTGCGTGTTTGTAGAATTGTTTTCAGCTTACTAAGGATTGTAGATAATTCTTCAAAGCAAGAAGATTCCAGTGTATTAAATATATCAATGTTTTCATGATTTACTCATTGTCTCTACTGGATCCTGCTTGATCCAGGCTTTTCAAGTAATGCAAATTGTTTGTGGAGCACAAAATCCAGGTGATATGAATCTCAATTTTGGCTCTGGTGCTTGAGCCATCTTTGGTTACAAACATTGTAACACAATTATGCTGCACAATTGGCAATTCACCTGCCCACACCTTTCTTTGACAGGACTGTCCACTTAGTATCACTTCTTCCTGCTGATAGCTTTGGAGTAGGCAGTGGACAAGAGTACCAGGGTCTTGTTTAGCATCTGTAAACCCCAATCTTTATTAGCATAGCAACAAATGTTGTACAGAAATCCAAGAACATGATTACTTAAACCATTATCATGCAACAATAACAGATTAATTTTCATAATGTTTTCTCCAATCTGGTAATTCTCATCGATAGCTTTCTACAAGTTAATTACTGCTGGTGGGAGGAAGAGATTAAGATGCATGGGTTATCCATCTTGAGGGATGGATTACCACACAGCTTCAGAAGTCATCCTGAAACAATGATGCATTTCTGGATGGGATGGTCTGACAAGTTTTCCAATCCTAGTGCAATCATCAGACTGCCCCAGAATATCCAGGCAAGTAGCCTCCTGGTAATGGAAAAGATCCACTCAATATAGAAGTGCATTGGTAATTGATTTTAAATTACCCTACTGTTTTTTTAAGCCCCATAGCCAGGAGGCAAAACATTACAAGTAGAAGAAAATCCTGTAAACTCTTCTTGTGCAGTTCTTCTGGGTGACTTATCTTAAGCCAATGCACAGTTTTTTTTGTCTCTAACAACTTTGTCTATATTACATCCCTAATTGCAGTTAGGCAGCCTTGATTCTACAGTAGAATCATTCCTTATCAATCTCATGTCCTTTTTCAGGTCAACATCCTTTCTGCAATTGAGGGGTGGGAGGGTGTTTACAAGTCACCCCATAAACTTGACTTAAATTGCAAAGTAGAAATGTTATTGTGAAATGCAAAGAATCTTGGTTGAACTGTACTCTGGAAAAATGACATTCTGGTATCAAATGGAGGGAGGTGACAAGTGCCACCTACTAAGGAAATGGTCTGAAATTCAAGGTATAGACATAATTCCACTCTCAGCAAACACGCAGGTTTCCATCTAGCTGTGATGTAGGCAAATCAATGCTTAAAAAGCAAACTGGCCATTTTTGCTTTCAGGAATGGATCGTGGTGTGTTTTGGGGTAGATTTTAATTTAAATGGAATGAGCTCTTCCATCTTGCTGTATGGCATATAATCCAACTAGTGTTGCTACTGAGAATGCACTAGGGACCAATTAACTTCCAAGAGTTGACTGAATTTCCAAATCAGGCAGGTTGTTTGACTAAGGCAGCCATTGGGAAATGAACAAGGGAGTGGCTGTCCTGAGCTTTTTAGTTGGGGGGGGGGTGGAAAGCTGTGCATACCTGCTCCTTCTGGCTGTAAAGAACATTATTCTTGGTTGATAAGTGGACTCTATTTCAATCAGAACTCTTATGGGGTATAAATTGTTCCCTCCAATATTAGTATCTGTCCTCCAACCAAAAAAGGAAAATACAGAAAATCTCAGCAGGTCTGGCAGCATCTGTAAGGAGAGCAAAGAGCTGACATTTGGGTCCAGATGATCCTTTGTCAAAGCTAAAAGGCAGAGAAAGTGGGAGATACGTTATGCTGCAAGGGGCAGAGAATGAAAGATGAGTCACAGCCTCAGGGGAAAGGCTGCTAATGGCAGTCCATTAGAGAGAATGGGAGGTGTAAATGACAGAGTGGCTGAAATCAGGGACAGCTGTGACTGCTGAAGATGTGGGGAAGGGAGGAGTGGGTGGGAGAGGGGTAAAATTGAGGAGAAATGATAATTGAAGGGAATAAAATAGAGGGGAAGAGAAATAAAAGAGCAGTAAAAAATCAAACCCAAGGGATTGAGGTGGGATAGTATCTTCTGGTGAATACAAGATGAAAAGCTTCATGAGCAATCCTCAGAGGAAGAGGAGTAGATATCTGAATACAGGTATACATTCATGTACAAATAATATACTGAAATAGAGTAAAGCAAGGAGCTGATATTGATTTGTATATTAATGGCTTAGACCAAGTACATCTGGAGTATGTTTAATTAGTTCTGGAAAAACAGTGTGCTACACAAATCTAGAATGTTCACAAAACCTATTGGCTACCTGGAGCCCAACAATCCATCTTCATTTCCCTGCAGCTTGTGACCCCTCCCCAGCCCCCTCGTTCCCCAGAGGATGGCAAAAAACGTGCCACTCTCGGCACATATGCTAAAAGTAACAGCAAAATTAAAGAGGGAACGTTAGATGTAGATTTTGTTACTTCTAAAATGTTAGAATGTGCTTTCAAATAGGGACGTCTGTACTGTGTGCAAGGTAAAGTTTATTTAGTCACAAGTAAGGCTTACCTTAACACTGCAATGAAGTTACTGTGAAATTCCCCATGTGGCCATAGTCCAGCACCTGATTGGGTCAATGCATCTAACCAGCACATCTTTCAGAATGTGGGAGGAAACCCATGCAGACATGGGGAGAACATGCAAATTCCACACAGATGGTGACCTCTGCTGTGAATCGAACCCAGGTGCTTGGTGTTGTGAAGCAGTAGTGCTACCACTGTACCACCCTAAATTTGGTACGAAATTGAAGTACTGGAGAAAGTGTAGACAGGGCTTTACCAGATTGGAGTTGGCGAACTCTGAGCAAGATCAGAATTCACTGTAGAATTTCCAGAGTTTCTTCATACTCTCCAGTTCTTTGCATTGTGAACAAATCATAAGGCAAATAATCCCCAGGAATGTGAATTCTCAGGGAAAGTCACTGCCACATCTGTGTCGGTGGTTTGGTTTGTCTGATTTTTCAAATATTCTTTAGGTTGGAGAGTGTTTAGGAAGTTCATGTGACATTCATTAGCAAAATATTGGAATACAGGCGATGGGAATCAAACACGTTAAAGGATTTAAGTAAAGGAAAAGTCGGTCAATGCAACATGTCTGTAATTTCAGAAGGAATTTGGATGTAGCAAGACTGGCCAAAATAGGCAAAAGGACTCGGGGGATGGGTAACAATAGTACAGATACAAGATTCAAATGGGCATCATGTCAGCAGGCTGTATCTAGTGGGGTGTAGTGAGCAGTGTTGACAAGGGCACTGAGGAATATATTCCATGATAAAACTAGGTGGGCAGCAAGCTGTGGAGGACAAGTTGTGAGAGTGGGTGGGGAGAATGTACCATCTCCCCTTCATAATCAAACATCAATAAATTGATGGTGATCCCTGGAATGTTGGAGAAGTCAATCAACAAGAAATGTTTACCTCCAATCATCCAACCATATAAACACCATAGTTACAATAACAGACCAAAGGCAGAACACACTATCCAGTGCTTGGATCAGCATCCCATCCCCTGCTGCTCCTGTGAACTGGAGGAGTGTGGACCATCTACAAGATACACAGCAGCAATTCATCCAGAGTCCTTTAATACATTCCAAGGCCACAGCCCCTACTGCAGAAGGACAAGGGCAGCAGAAGCATAGGAACACTACAATCTGCAGGTTACCCACCAATGCACACCATTCCGACTTGGAACAACATTACCATTCTCCCAATGTAATTTTAAAATCTCATACTCCCTCCCCTCCCAATGGCACTGTGCTTACACTTGATGGTCTGCAGCTATTCAATGTTAGTTCACCACTGATGATATTGTGCTTTTCTGTCTCTCTCTTTCTCTCTCTGGAGTCTGGGTACTGCTGAAAATAAATCTCTGCATCTGATGTTCATTTATACAAACAGCATTGGTGATTGTGTGAGGGGCAGGAAGAATGTCTATTCAACAAACAGTGAGTTATTATAATGTCTCCATTTGGAAAGCTTGAGCCATTCAACCCTAATTTGGAGGATTGTGTTCAACATGTTCAACACCTGAGATATTCCTTCAAAGCAATCGAAATAGCACGGGGAGGAGTAGCAGAGAGTAATTCTGTTAACAGCCTGTGGTGCCCAAAGCAATAAATTGATAAGAAGCTTGACTTCTCCGGATGCTCTGACACTAAAACCTTTGAAGAATTCACAGAAATAGTCAAAGGGTATTATGACCCAAAGCTCTCCGTAACTCAATGGGGAGGTGAAAGCATCTTTTTATGCTGAGGCTGAGACAAATGGCTAAACTTTGTGAATTTAGATCTGCTCTTAATGAGTGGTTCAGAGACCGGTTAGCGCGTGGGCTGAATAATATAAAAGAAACTATTGGGAATGTGAAATGACGCTAAAGAAGAAATTAGAAATTGTCCTTGCTGTGGAAAATGCACAACAAGGCATGATGGAACTTCAAAGTGTGCAAACTGGCAAAGTCCCCCAGTTTGGAAGGAAACTGCTAATGGCCGTAGAGCCAAGGATGTGGGTGCAGAGCTTCAAGAATAAAGAATTATACAAACAGAGAGAGTACAGAGGTTTAGGCGATTCGGTCTACAAACCAAGAACTGTGAAGAATGTGTCAGTGTTGGGGAGCCCACCCCAGGGGAGTGTGGGTTTAGGGATGCCATGTGTTACGCCTGTAGCAGAAAGGAGCATGTAGGAAGTGCAAGGCTAAACAGAACCTGCTGGGTTCCTGAGTATCGGTGCACAGAGTAGAGAGTAAGTCTGAAGAAGGATCCAATGTGTACACAGTTTCACAGTGGCCTAGTCATTAGAACTACTGCCTCACAGAACCAGGTTCAATTCCAACTTTGGGTGAATCTCTGTGTGGAGTTTGCACATTTTCCTTGAGTTTGCGTGGGTTTCCTTCAGATGCTCTGGTTTCCTCCCACACTCCAAAGAAGTGCAGGCTAGGCAGATTTTCCGTGGTAAATTATCTGTTAGTGTCAGGGGTTAGCAGGGTAAAGATGTTGGGTGAATGGATGGGATTGTTGTTGGTGCATGGGGCAAAAAATCTATTTCTGCACTGTCGGGATTCTATGAGTCTCTGCAATTACATTGAAGCGTCAGTCTCTTGGCTCAGTGGTGATGAAGGAGTGAAGGCTGCTTGTGATGCTATCACCCAACCAGGTAACTGTCAAGCAGCCTTTCCCCATTTTCAATATATTTTATATCTGCTAAAGAAAATAGAAGAATCTGGTGAAATGTTGGGATGATAATAATTTCTCCCCCAGTATTAATTCCTGGAGACTCCAGGCCAGTCCTGGAGGGTTGATAACCAGTGGACTGCACTATATGCTGATGTCATTCGAGATTTCCCTAAATCTAACTTCCAAATCCTACAGGGGGGGCTCCTTCTGTAGATGTATCTCCCCCAATTATCTTGGGGATCTGGGATAGTGGGTGTTACACACAGCAGTCCCACACAACCATAAGTTATATAGGCTCACGGGTTCCCACTCTTGCCCCTTGTGGAGTCCGTGGACCATGTCTATGTTTTGTATTTGAGCTCCACTTGTGAGGCTGATTTAAGAGTACTATGGACCCGGACCCCAAGATCCTCCCTTTTTGTTTCCCTGAAGAACAGTTTATTGATGTTTTGTTTGCACTTCAGTCCCACGCTCCCGATCTACGGACACCCTGATGCGGAGAGGGGAAGGTTGGGATGGCAACCTCCTCGTGAACCTGCTCCAGGGCCTGGCGAGACGTGCCATTAACAGGTCCAGGCAGCGGGCGATCGAGGGGGCCGTCCATCCTGACTCTCTGCCCCTCTTCCATGGCTACATTCATGGCCCAGTGTCCCTGGAGAGGGAGCATGCGATGTCCATGAGTGCGATTGATGCCTTCCACATACATTGGGCACCACAGGGGCTGGGGTGCGTTTTAGACCCTGACAATCACATTTTATGTACATTTGGAGAAGTTTAGACTGATAAGAAATAGTCAGAATGGTTTTGTCAAGGGCAGGTCGTGCCTTACGAGCCTAGTTGAGTTATTTGAAAATGTGACTAAATACATTGACGAAGGAAGAGCAGTGGACATGGTGTACGTGGACTTCAGCAAGGCATTTGATAAGGTCCCCCATGCAAGGCTTCTTGAGATGAGAGGGCATGGGATCCAAGGGGCTTTGGCCTTGTGGATCCAGAACTGGCTTGCTGGCAGAAGGCAGAGAGTGGTTGTGGATGGGTCTTTTTCTGCATGGAGGTTGGTAACCAGTGGACTGCCCCAGGGATCTGTTCTGGGACCCCTGCTGTTTGTCATTTTCATAAATGACCTGGATGAGGAAGTGGAGGGATGGGTTAGTAAGTTCGCCGACGATACAAAGGTCGGTGGTGTTTGTGGATAGTCTGGAGGGATGTCAAAAGTTGCAGCGGGACATAGACAGGATGCAAGACTGGGCGGAGAAGTGGCAGATGGACTTCAACGCAGATAAATGTGTAGTGGTCCATTTTGGCAAGAATAATGGGATGAAGGAGTACAATATAAGGGGTAGGAGTCTTAGCTGTGTTGTAGAGCAGAAGAATCTTGGGGTCCGGGTCCATAGAGTACTCTTAAATCAGCCTCACAAGTGGAGGAAGTGGTCAAGAAGGCGTACGGTGTACTGGCCTTCATTAATCGAGGAATAGAGTTTAGGAGTCAGGAGGTAATAATGCAGCTTTATAAGACCCTCGTCAGACCCCACTTGGAGTATTGTGTGCAGTTCTGGTCACCTCACTATAGGAAGGATGTAGAGGCTATTGAGAGAGTTCAGAGCAGATTTACAAGGATGTTGACTGGATTGGGAGGCAGGCCTTATGAAGATAGGTTGAGAGAGCTGGGACTCTTCTCACTGGAGAGATGTAGATTGAGAGGCAACCTGATAGAGGTTTATAAAATGTTGAGAGGAATCGATAGTGTGGATTCTCAGAGGCAATTTTCCCGGGCTGAAATGGTCACTACGAGAGGACACAGATTTAAGGTGCAGGGAAGCAAATACAGCGGGGATGTTAGGGGTAAGTTTTTCACTCAGAGGGTGGTGAGTGAATGGAATCGGCTGCCGTCGGTGGTGGTAGAGGTGAACTCGCTGGGATCTTTTGAAAGACTTCTGGATGAGTACATGGGATCTAATGGGATAGAGGGTTATAGATAGGTCTATGGATTGGTAGATATAGATGTGATCGGCACAACTGGTGGGCCAAAGGGCTTGTTTGTGCTGTAATGTTCTATGTCCTAATGTAATTTGAGTTTGTTTGCTTGGTGGGACCTAAAAGAACCCACCCCCCAATCTACAAAAGGCACCAAAGTTAATTTGAGTTTGTTTGCCTGTCAGATATGCAAAAGAGATGCCCCAAAAGACAAAAACAGACTTGAGTGGGCGATTTGCTAAAGTGTGTTTGGCCTCTTTAATAGAACATAGAACATAGAACATTACAGCGCAGTACAGGCCCTTCAGCCCTCGATGTTGCGCCAGCCAGTGGACCCTCTAACCTAAACTATTCCAATATCATCCATATGTCTATCCACCGAACATTTGAATGCCCCCAAAGTAGGCGAGTCCACAACTGCTGCAGGCAGGGCATTCCACGCTCTCACCACCCTCTGTGTAAAGAACCTGCCTCTGACATCCGTCCTATAACTACAACCTCTTAATTTAAAGTTATGTCCCCTCGTGTTGGTCATCACCATCCGAGGAAAAAGGCTCTCACTATCCACCCTATCCAATCCCTTGATCATCTTATACGCCTCAATTAGGTCACCGCGTAACCTTCTTCTCTCTAATGAAAATAACCTCAGGTCCCTCAGACTTTCCTCATAAGGCCTTCCCACCATACCAGGCAACATCCTGGTAAACCTCCTCTGCACCCTTTTCAATGCTTCCACATCTTTCTTATAATGCGGCGACCAGAACTGTACGCAATACTCCAAGTGCGGCCGCACCAGAGTTTTGTACAGTTGTAACATAACCTCACGGCTTCTAAATTCAATCCCTCTACCAATAAAAGCTAACACACCGTACGCCTTCTTAACAACTTTATCAACTTTTTGGGTGCCAACTTTCAAAGAGCTATGTACTTGTACCCCAAGATCCCTCTGCTCAACAACACTATTAAGGGTCCTTCCATTAGCTCTATATTTCATATGCCTGTTATTCCTCCCAAAGTGAATCACTTCACACTTATCCGTATTGAATTCCATTTGAAATCAAATAAACAAACTCAAGTTAAATCAGGACAAAACTAAAAGGAGCAGCTCCCAAAAGGGGAACAACCCGAACAAAATCAAACTACAAAGGAAACTTTAAAAAACCTCAAATTAAAATGTGATTATTAGGGTCAATAATGCACCCCAGCTAAAGTGGGATTGGGAGCAGGAATGAGGCAGTGGAGAGAGGCAGAGAATTGGGGCTGATTAAAGATGCGGAATCGCTTCCCGAGTATCCCGTGGCACAGGGAGCCTCTGCAATGGGATTGCAGCTGGATTCCCGGCTAGAAAACGGGCTGGTGTTTGCGGGAAGTGATTGTCCTGATTCACTCGCCGGGATGGGAGGTTGGCTGTTTTCTTGGGCTCTGTGCTTCCTGGGCGCGTCCTCAGTGTCAGGCCAGCCGCTCCTCCTGGGGAGGGATGATGTTTGTGTGCCAGAGGCAGGCTGGAGATTTGAGTGCGGTCACTCCGGGATCAGCAGCGCTGAGTGTATCCGCCAGGGTTGCTGCTTTGATCCCCGGAGCTCCAGCCCCCATCGCTGTTTCTACAGTCTGAGAAAGAGCCCAGGTAACTACAAGACTCACCCCACCACCCCGCCCCCTCCCCAGTCTAGTGGAGACAGAGAGAGGGGAGAATCTAACTGGGAAATGGGGCATTTGTTGTTGCCTCACTGAGTGATGGAGATGGGTTGGAATGGCTATTTGGCAACTGAAGCTTCAAGTGTTAAATTCCTTCACTGAAATGTTAATGTTCACTCTCATTTATCATTTGCAATAATGATAAATACACTAAACAGCTGGCTGCTTTATCCCTGTGCTGATGTTTTATTGAACTTATTTCTGGTGAAGCTATCTAACAATTTGGGTACATTTTATTGAATAATCTGCCGTAGAAAGTATTGAGGTGACCATCCCACAGGAGCAGCTTCCCTGCTTGGTGAAGCTGAGGTTTGGGGTGACTGGGTGATATTAGACCCTGTCTGACCCCCTGTGATGGGTGTGTTGCCAATGACCCAGCCCATTTGGGGCTGGGATAATATTTGCTGTTTCTGGGTGCTGTGACAATGGCTACCTGCTCACTATTCCTTATTAATGGAAGCTGATGTTGAGAATTATCTCCCAGTAAAGAGAAATTAATTACTGATGTCTAGTAACACAACTAATTGGCCTCACTGGTGTTGATGAAAGATGGTATTGTGTACCCAAAGCACTAATTGGCTCCAGTATCTAGTGAATGGGATTCACTCACTGTTAACTGGTTCATTTTTGCAGTATTTGTACTCAAGTTAAACTCTCGGTAATTCACTAATGTTTAGGGATATTGGTGTTGAGCAGAAGTTTCCCATCACCAGGTTCATGTCAAATTTGTTTGGAGTGCTCTGAAAGCTTAATTCCACATTATAGTGTGACACTTTATTCAAAGAGGTTATTGAATTTCTTTGTTCCACAGACCCACTATTTGGCATTGGCTGGATTCTTTGCAATAATTAACAGTATTTGGAAACCCTTACACATGGCAAGAACAAAATAGCAATATAATGCCAGGAGTAGGCCATTTGGCCCCTTGAGCCTGGTCTACCATTCAGTGAAGTCATGTCTGATCTGTGGCCTAACTGCATGTACCCCCTCCCTGATTTTGTTTGATCAATAAAAATGCTTCACATCCACTACCGTTTGTGGAAGACTCCTCCTTGAGTATTGAGCTTCCCAAGAATAAAACATCCTTAAGGTGTGGTGTCCATTCTGTTTACAGTTCTCTGTAGGTCTAACTAGGCTTTTGTACAATGCATATAGCATCTGCATCCCTCTAACTCCAGCCATTTGGATATTCTGACTTTGACTATTTCTGTACCTGTTTATGGTATTTTGGAGAAGTGAGCCCCTGTACCCCCAAATCTAATGGGACCTTTACAGGATTTAACTTTGTGCTGTCTTAAAATATACTAATTGATCCTTTTTGAAATGAATAGCAACTTGTTTAAAAAAATGAGTTGCTGCAGCTTTGCCCTCCCCTAATCTACCAATATCCTATTGTCCTTCTGTCGTCTGCAAATTGGTATATTTTAGCTTTTTAGGCCATTTATCTAAATTAAAATTGAGGGGCACCCATCCTCTCAGTTTGAATACTTGCTGATTACAGCTCTCAACCAATTTTCTATCCATATCAGCAATCTACTTTTAAATGCATGGGCTTGCATCCTAATCTCGTGTGGTATTTTTGACTTTCTGGAAGTCAAACAACTCATCAACTTGCCTCTGAGCACATCTTTGTCACCTCATGAATTGTATTTTTTTTGGTCAGGCATGATCTACCTGTAAGAATCCACACTGACTTTCCTTGAACCTTTAGTTTCCTTTGGCTGTTTTCCCTTTCTACTGTGAATACTGATGTAAAATCTCCAAGTCTACCATTTCCCCATGGCCATCGACATTCCCACCCTCAGTGGGTCAATACTGCCTTTAATCAGTTGTTTCACATTTGTCTAACTGTAGAATTGTCACTTGTGTTCTTTTGCTTGCTATTGATCTGCCTTTGTACTTGTCAAATGATTTAATTCCACCTCCCTTTTATGAACAGCAGTGGCTGAGATCTTTGCTATCTCCACATCACTTCTAACCAAGTAATATCTAGAATGGATATCTTCAACTGAGCTTTGTCTTAACAGTCCATTTACTTAGTACCAAGCATTATCAAATTCTAACTTTATGGATACAAGTTTTGAGCAGTTTAATTATATTCCTTTGCAGTGTGCACAGCTGATGGTCAGTTCATCATTGTGATCTCCAAGAACCTGACCCGTCCTGCCCTCAACCTGTCATCTCTGTATGTGAAAGATGGACAAGAGGCTGAGTGCAAACCTCAACTAACCACTGGGCAACTTGTGGCCTTCCGCTTTCCAGTTGGCTCTTGTGGCTCCAGCAAGCAGGTGAGTATTGAAGGGTCAAGGCATTCTGCCAGTAAGTGAGGCAGCTTCTTATTGAGCAGCCTTCTCATTGCAGGAGGAAGATGGAACCTTCGTCTATGAAACAGATGTCTTGGGCAAGAGGATGATTGAGACTGGGAAGCAGGGCTCAATAACTCGGGACAGCACCTTCAGGTAGGAGGATGGTGGGGGTTGTTGGTATTGGAGGGGATGTGTTATTGAGTGAAGCTCCAACTACTTGTGTGTGTCTGCAGCCTGCACGTCCAGTGTGAGTACAGAGGGAGGCAAGAGACTGGCTTACAGATCAATGTCACAGTTTACACGGTTTCTCCCCCGCCTCCTGCTTCAGAAGATGGGATTCTGAACCTGGAACTGCGAATAGCAAAAGGTAGAGGTGTCTCTGTGTAATGGGGAATGGAATTAGTGTGGGATGTATCCATCCAGGGAGTGACTGGTTCTTGTCTGTGCCTCTCAGATGGTGACTACAGATCATGGTATGTGGAGAGTGACTACCCCATTTGGAGAATCCTTCGGGAGGCAGTGTTTGTGGAGGTTCGTGTGCTTGGTCGCAGTGACCCAAGGCTTGTGCTGAGGCTGCATGACTGCTGGGCAACTCCTGTGCCAGCCCCAGACCATGAGGTGCAATGGAGT
Source organism: Sphyrna mokarran (assembly GCA_024679065.1). Classification (NCBI taxonomy): domain Eukaryota; kingdom Metazoa; phylum Chordata; class Chondrichthyes; order Carcharhiniformes; family Carcharhinidae; genus Sphyrna; species Sphyrna mokarran. The sequence continues at coordinate 38,920,562 of JAGIQG010000026.1, forward strand.
CTGCTGGTGGATGGGTAAGGAGTGGGAATGGGAAGGATCATGGCTTTTGGACATGAAATGACAAGGCTGCTTCTTATCTTCCCTGCCCCCCGCCCCCTCAAAGTAGCCATAAACTCATCAGCTGGTCTTTGTCAATTCCAGTGTGGGAGGTCACATGGGCTACATTTGGCCAAATGCATCTGCTTCCTTCAGGAACCAGTGTGACCTCATGCTGATATCTGGAGTCTGCAACAGCCAATTATGTACTCCAGAAACTTTAACAGTTGGCAAGTTGAAAGAAACATGCTCTCCATTTCTCTTTCCTTGTGTTCTCTGCAATTGACATCTGCACCCTTTATATGGCCATCCATAGTTTTGTTCTCCAGGTGCAAGTCAATGTGTAGCATGTTCTTTAAATTGGGGTCTAGGTTGTTACCCTCACTATTTCTAGTGCTCTACTGTCAGACCATTGCAAAAGGCACATAGCACTTGTAGTTAATAGTTTCAATACATTGTGCCTGACTGAGGGCTAAATTCTTGACCTCCAGTAACATCCCAAATGGAATTATCCCTAAACTGAGCCAAATGGTGATCCAGTTTAAAAGAATGGACTAAAACTACTTCAAATCTGTCACTGTACTCCAAGCTGAACCCATTCTATTCCTCAACTGATGTCCAAGGAATCAAATATCCTTCCCTGCTCTGATACCATTTCACTGCCTGTTCCAGGTGTCCCTATGAGGGGGATGACTATCAGACTCTCTTACACCCAGTCATGTTTTCTGGCCTGAAGTTCCCAGCCCATCACAAGCGGTTTGAACTGAAAACGTTTGTTTTCATGGACAGGGAGTCGGAGCAGCCTCTCTCTGGACAGGTAAGCAAGGAAAATCTAACCCCAGACTCCATTTCTGCCTGGCTCCATAACAACCTGGTTCATCCAGGAACATGAAGATCCCCTAAAATGTCTCCTTTCCATTCTAGGTTTACCTGCACTGCAGTGCTGGGGTCTGCTCACCCTCTGCTCAGGATGACTGTGCCCCCAAATGTGTCCCAAGTGAGTTCTTGTTGAATCTCTCCAAATCAGGGATGATGCTTCATTAACAGGCAGAGATGATGTTTGAATGGAATATCTGGTTAGTGTGCTGTGACTGGGGATCCCTCAGCATCAACAGCTGCTCTATCAATGGGAGGAGCCTTTCTATCTGGGTGCTACAATTGGAGGTCTGAATGCCCATTGCAAACATGGGTCTGTTCTACCTTAACAAGGGTGCCACCAAATCTATTTGACAATTCAGCAATTTTTAGTGATGAAAATTTTCCACTGGGTGTGGAAAAGTATCTAAATGATGTGGGGTGCTGTAGTGTTGTCAATATGTAATCAGTAAGAATTGTCAATAAGTGAGACACTGAATATAAAACACTGATCAACAGAGCTTGATTTTCAACAACTAGTTGTTCAGTAGCTATTGCACCCCAAAAGCTAGTGTCTAACAGTAATAGTGAATATATAGAACATTACAGCACAGTACAGACCTTCATGGTTCCACTGGCCAGCACAACTCTAACCTAAACTATTCCAATATTATCAATATGCCTATCCACTGACTATTTGAACACCCTTAAAGTTGGCAAGTCCACAACTGCTGCAGGCAGGGCATTCCACACCCTTTCTACCAAATGAGTGAAGAACCCACTCTGGCATTCATCCTATAACTACCACCCCTTAATTTAAAGCTATGTCCCCTTGTGTTAGCTATCTCTAGCCAAGGAAAAAGGCTCTCACTGTCTGCCCTATCTAATCCTCTGATCTTGTATGCCTCAATTAAGTCACCTTAGTCTTCTCTAACAAAAATAACCTCAAGTCCCTCAGCCTTTCCTCATAAGACCTACCCACCATACCAGGCAACATCCTGGTAAACCTCCTCTGCACCCTTTCCAATGCCTCCATCTTTCTTAATGCAGTGACCAGAACTGTACACAACATTCCAAGTGTGGCCACACCAGAGTTTTGTACAGTTGCAACATGACCTTGTGGCTCTGAAATCCAATCCCTTTACCAATAAAAGCTGACACACTGTGCCTTAACAATCCTATCAACCTGGGTGCCAACTTTCAGGGAGCTATACACATGTACACCGATCTCTGCTTGTCAACACTACTTCCTTTGGCCCTATATTCTGTACTCCTGTTACCAAAGTGAATCACCTCACACTTTTCTGCACTAAACTCCATTTGCCACCCCTCAGCCCAGCTCTGTCCTTCTGCAAACTAACATCCATCCTTCCTGTCTACAAATCAACTGATGTTAGTGTCATCTGCAAATTTACTAACTCATCTAGGTCACTTATTAAAATGACAAACAGCAGTGACCCCAACACAGATCCCTAAAGTACACCATTTGTAACTGAACTCATGTTGAATATTTCCCATCAACTACCAACCTCTGTCCTCCATCAACTAGCCAATTCCTGATCCAAACTGCTAAATCACCCTTGATCCCATATATCTGCAAAGTGTTTGCCAGATACTATTTCACGAATGCTTGTGCAGTGTGGTAGAACAAGACTCCACTTGCAAGATTTCTGAACTTCCACTAGGTGATATTTTCATAAATAGAAATCTTACAGCACAGGAAGAGGCCATTTGACCAATCACAATAGCATCCAGGCTTTATTCCCCCCCATATCCATACATATTTGCCCACTAATTCCTCTAACCTACACATCTCAGGACACTAAAGCCAATTTTAGCATAGCCAATCAACCTAACAAATTCCTTGACTGTGGGAGGAAACCAGAGCACCCTGAGGAAATACGCAAGGAGAATGTGCACACTTCACACAGTGACCCCAGCTAGGAATCAAACCCACAGCTAACAACTCCTACCATGCTGCCCCAGGTTCAGCTTTTATTAGTAAATTCTGCAAAATTACAATTTGTGGTGCAGAATGTCAGTAAGTGTTCTTGGATGATTTAGTCTGAATTGGGTCTAAACTGTCTGATCTCCCCCCAATAGAGAGACGCAGGAGTGTCCGTGACCATGAGGGAACATTAGTGAGTGGTCCTGGCCCCATCATCCTGGCAGATGAGGGTCTTCAGTCCAAGAAACAGCAGGAAGCAAGTGGTGAGTGGAGGCTTTTCACTAGTCTACCTGTGAGCTCTCTTGAATATAATGCCTTCTAATCTTCCATTAGGTGCTGCTGAATCTCCTGCTTGGGTTGTGCAAGGAGTAGCCATTGGCTTCATGATGGTGTCCCTGTGCCTGCTGGTGGTGATGGCTGCAGTGTACATGAAGAGACCAAAAGCTGTTGCTTCTCAATGTAGTGAAATTGAATAGTGTAGAATCTGAACAAAAATAAATACAAGATGAACATGTCTTGGGTATTGAGTAGAATCATTTTCAATGCTGTTTTTAGCTGGCTATGGATTGTAGTTGCACTATTCTATCAAAACATGCATCACTTGTGCAGGCTTAGAAGGATCTCTTGATAGCTCCAAGTTTTACTGCTTCCTCTTGGTTTTTTCCTCCATCCAGGTTGGTGGAGGGGGAGTTGATTAACAATCCTAATTTTAAAGGGATGGATTCTAAGGAAATATCCCTGAAATCAAAACGTATTTTGGGATGTTATTCCAACTGATTGTTGAGGTCCTAATACAACCATCAGTACAGACTGCTCTGGAACAGCAAGGCAAGAGGTCTCCCTCTGACACTGGAAAATTTGGACTGCCAAACTAAACTGCAAAAATTATGCTTCAATGCAGTGGTGATTTAGTTGAAAAATTATCCAGTGTGTCTGTATTTTTTTAGTTACACTTGCAGCCTGGAGGTAAAACATTTCAATTTGGAAAGTTCTGTACATAAACTTTTGATAGAGTTCCTCAAGATCTGGATGGTTGTCCTTCATGGTGTTTAAGCCAGTGCATTGGCTAGTCTGGTCTCTGACAGCTTTCCCTACATCCCTCTTTAAATTGCAGTTAGGCAGTCTCCACTGTGCCAGGATCATTCCTTGTCAATGTAGTGCCCTTATTCAAGTGAACCTGTTTTTCTACCATTATTTACAGCCAAATAAGGGTGGTTAGTTTAAAAACAACATAGCATTTTGTCAAGAATGATCCAAAACTTGAGCCAATTTAATTCTGAGAATGAGTCAAATATAATGACAACTGACATGTTGCTCAGTGATGGATGGTTTGATTTGTTCCTATGGTGAATGCACCAGGGAACAGTTAACTATCAAGTTTTTTAAAAAATTCAAGGTAGCCATTGGGTGAAAACCAAAAAATGGCAGCACAAAGCTTTACAGTTGAAGAAAGGTGCACTGTGGACCTGCTTCTAGCTGCAAAGAACATTCTTCACTACTAAGTCAACTTAACAACCAAGCAGAACTCCCTGCAATATAAATTGTTCCCTTTTTAATATTAGCATTTATTCTGTTGACTGCAAGTAGTAAAGCTTCAATAGCACAACTTTAGAAAGCAACATCCAGAAAGAACAAATGTAATCAGTATCCAGTATATACAAAAGCTACTGGAATAGAGTAAAGCAAGGTGGTGATATCAATGTGTTTTAATAGCTTAGACCAAGTACATCTTTGTTTTTAATTTATTCTGAAAAGCAGTGTGCTAACTAAATTTTTTTTACCTGCCTAGAATCCAACAATCCACCTTTTTAATTTCCTGCAGCTTGCTGCCCCCCCAGCCCCCTTGTTCTCAATGTGTCAAAAGACACATTCTCAGCACACACACTAACAAAACTAAACAGATTGTTAGGTAGATTTTTGTAATTCTTAAAATAGTCAAATGTGGTTCCAAACAGCAATGCCTGTGCTGTGCATAATTGTCTCTAAATTTAGGGACTGAAGTGTAGTCAGCACTTTACCAGATTGAAGTTGGCAAACTCAGATCAAGATTGCTTCTCTCTGAGAGGTTCCACAGTTGCTTTGTAGCTTCCCTTGTTTGTTACTATCAAGATTAAATGGTGAGAAATAATTCTCAGGGAAAGTCACTGCTGAGTGAATGGTTTGAATTGTCTGATCTTCTGAGTATTCTTTAGATTGTAGAGTGTTTGGGCAGTTAGTGTGACATTCATTAGCAAAATATTGGAATTATAGACTGAGTTGCAAGATTTAAAAAAGAATTGGAACTTCAAAGTGTGCAAACTAGCAAATTCTTCAAGGCAATTTCAGAGACTCATAGAATCCCTACAGCATAGAACATTACAGTGCAGTAAAGGCCCTTTGGTCCTTGATGTTACACTGACAATAGAATCAATCTAATGACCCTCTAACTTAAACCATTTCAATGTTATCCATAAGCCTATCCACTGACCATTTGAATACCCTTAAACTTGGTGAGTCCACAACTGCTGCAGGCAGGGGTATTCTGCCCCTTACTACCCTGGTGTAAAGAACCTACCTCTGACATCCATTTTTATACTACCACCCCTTAATTTAAAGCTATGTTTCCCCTGATACTCGTGGCTCAATTTACCACAGCCAATCCACTTAAACTGTACATCTTTGCATTGTGGAAAGAAATCAGAGGGCTGAAGGGCCTCTTTCTACACTGTAGGAATCTATGATCTAAGCTCAAAGTACAGCAGCTTTTGCACTTAATGTTTCACCTCCAAGCTGTATACCTGACATCAAAATGTATATTGTAACTTTCAGAATTAATTATACTTTGGAGCCGCACTGGCTGATTTTTTTTTTTAAATTGAAATAAGTACATTTTTAAGAGCTGATCTTGTAATCCAAATTTTCCATTATTAGAGGGAGGTTACTTGGAGTGGTCTGTACTAACAGCTCCTAGTACAACTGCCAGTTGTAAACTTTGACATGGAGATATCAGCATTAGACTGGGATGGGCACAACAAGAAGATTCAAAACACCCAGGTTAAAGTACAACAGGTTTGTGATCATGATGAAGGAGCAGTGCTCTGAAAGCCTGTGAAACTTCCTCTTGTAAACTTTGGCACACCACCCAGGAATGGGCTCCTTTTGCTAATTTGTTTTAGGTCTACTTCTGAGCCTACCTGGAAATCCATCCCTTTAAAAAAAAAAATCAAGATTGTTAAAACACTTCTGCACCTCTTCTTCCAATCTCCCCACTGCTGTCAGCAAGAGGATGGAAAAGAAAGCCAGGAGAAGCAGTAACATAAGCAATTAAGTATCTGTAAACATGAGTTGTTTAATGTTAAAAGGAGCATCATCTGTAGTGCTAACTTCCTCCCTGTTACTATTGGATGTAGGTCACTACATCCCTTTGCCCAATATAGAACTGTGATTCTTACTACACTGCTGGCAGCAAGATTTAACTTGGTGCAGGAATTTGCCAACTACCCTGTCGATGCAATTTTAAAAACCCTAAACAAGGAGGTGCAGGAAGATAGAGTTTGCTGTGATTCTTTCATTCTGGAAAAACTGACACTCTGCATTGAATTGTTCAGGTGGACTGATAAGTGAAAGGACCCCCTGTAATGAGCCTAGCAGGACAAGTTTAGCAAATAATTAATGTAGGTGAGTTACTATTTCTGCTATGATGACATTAGTAACTGCTGATAAAGTGGCTGACTTTTAAACCACTGATGACTTTGCACTGTTTAAACAATTGACCAAATTAAACCCTTACCATTGCCAGATTCAACCTGCACAAGACAAGTGTAAGACTGAGCACATGTGCTCTTACATACATCACGATTCTGATCGACAACTGGTGACCATACTGTTTGGGGACCATGGTAATCACACCCTTCTTCCTTGGAGCTTAAATTTCAAGATTATAGTTCATCATAACTGCAGAATTAGTGCAAGAGAATGAATAGCCTGCTCTTGTTCCTATTGTGACAGTGTCCTGTTAAGAGGCCTTTTTAAAAAATTCTGCAGCTCTTTCAGCTCCAAATAATTTTACTGTTGTAGGCTTGACAATGAGGATTCCTTGTTAAAATAGATTAATGCGGAAGTGATTTTTTTTTTTAAAAAAAAAGTTTCAAGTTTCTTCATTTCCAAAGCTGCAATTTAGTTTCAGCAGGGACACTACACAAGACAGGTGCTGAAGTCTATCTCCCTGTTCGACTTGGAAATTCTCAATAGAAGTGCATTGATATCACCACCTTGCTTTACTCTATTCCAGTAGCTTTTGTATATACTGGATACTGATTACATTTGTTCTTTCTGGATGTTGCTTTCTAAAGTTGTGCTATTGAAGCTTTACTACTTGCAGTCAACAGAATAGATGCTAATATTAAAAAGGGAACAATTTATATTGCAGGGAGTTCTGCTTGGTTGTTAAGTTGACTTAGATAGTAGTGAAGAATGTTCTTTGCAGCTAGAAGAAGGTCCACAGTGCACCTTTCTTCAACTGTAAAGCTTTGTGCTGCCATTTTCTGGTTTTCACCCAATGGCTACCTTGAATTTTAAAAAACTTGATAGTTAACTGTTCCCTGGTGCATTCACCATAGGAACAAATCAAACCATCCATCACTGAGCAACATGTCAGTTGTCATTATATTTGATTCATTCTCAGAATTAAATTGGCTCACATAAGTTTTGGGTCATTCTTGACAAAATGCTGCATTGTTTTTAAACCACCCACCCTTATTTGGCTGTAAATAATTGTAGAAAGACAGGTTCATTTGAATAAGGGCACTACATTGACGAGGAATGATCCTGGCACAATGGAGACTGCCTAACTGCAATTTAAAGAGGGATGTAGGGAAAGCTGTCAGAGACCAGACTAGCCAATGCACTGGCTTAAACACCATGAAGGACAACCATCCAGATCTTGAGGAACTCTGTATCAAAAGTTTATGCACAGAACTTTCCAAATTGAAATGTTTTATACTTACAGCCTGGAGGTAACTAAAATACACAGACACACTGGGTGATTTTTCAACTAAATCACCACTGCATTGAAGCATAATTTTTGCAGCTTAGTTTGGCAGTCCAAATTTTCCATTCTCAGAGGGAGACCACTTGCCTTGCTGTTCCAAAGCAGTCTGTACTAATGGTTGTATTAGGACCTCAACGATCAGTTGGAAGAACATCCCAAAATACATTTTGATTTCAGGGATATTTCTTTGGTCTATGACAGAATCCATCCCTTTAACAATCCTAATTTTAATCAACTCCCCCTCCACCAACCTGGATGGAGGAAAAAAACCAAGAGGAAGCAGTAAAACTTGGAGCTATCAAAAGAGATCCTTCTAAGCCTGCACAAGTGATGCATGTTTTAGTTTAGACTCTGCAGTTATCAAATCCATACCCTTCCATTTCTATCCTTTGGATAATTACCCCTTACAATGGTGCTATTACAAACAAAGAACAACACAGCATGGGAAACAGGCCCTTCGGCCCAACGAGCCCGCGCCACCATCCTAATGTCTTAATGACATATAGAGACCAATATAGGGACAATTTGTTACCCAATCAGCCTAAGAGCATATTTTTGGGATGTGGGAGGAAACCGGAGCACCTGGAGAAAACCCATGCAACCACGGGGAGAACACGCAAACTCCCACAGACACAGGCCCAAATCCATGTGTCTGCACAGCAACAGCGATAGTCTCTGAGCTGTCATATGCATCTTCATCCTACATTTGAGTACTTTTTCCCTCCCACTATGAATGTACTTGATTTCAGTGTAGTGCTCCTGGCTATTCTAATAAATTTTGGGATTTACAAATTCTAAACATGCTCTGGTACCTAGAACATTACAGCACAAACAGGCCCTTCGGCCCACAAATTGCACCGATCACATCTGTACCTACCAAGCCACAGACCTATCTATAACCCCATCCCATTAGTTCCCACTTACTCATCCAGAAATCTTTTAAAAGACCCCAGCAAGTTCATCTTTACTACTACCAACAGCAGCCAATTCCATTCACTCACTGAGTGAAAAACTTACGCCTAACATCCTCTGTATTTGCTTCCCTACACCTTAAATCTGTGTCCTCTCGTAGTCACCATTTCAGCTCAGGAAAATAGCCTCTGAGAATACACCCTATTTATTCCTCTCAACATTTTATAAACCTCTACCAGGTCACCTCTCAACTTATGTCCCTCCAGGGAGGAGACCTAGCTCCCTCAACCCATCTTAAGGCCTGCCTCCCAATCCAGGCAACATCCTTGTTAATCTCCTCTGCACCCTCTCAATAGCTTCCACATCCATCCTATAGTGATGTGACCAGGACTGTGCACAGTACTCCATGTAGGGTCTGACAAGGGTCTTATAAAACTGTATCATTACCTCCTGATGCCTAAACTCAATGCCAAGACTCATCCACAACCACTCTTCCTTTATCAATGTGTTCAGTCACATTTTCAAAGAACTCAACTAGGCTCGTAAGGCACGACCGGCCCTTGACAAAACCACGCTATTTCTGATCAGTGTAAACTTCTCCAAATGTTCATAAATCTGGTCCCTCGGAAGCCTCTCCATCAGCTTACCAACCAGAGGTCAGACTCACCAGTCGTTAATTTCCCAGACTATCCTTGTTCCCTTAAAAATAGGAACCACATCTGCAATCCTCCAGAACCTCTCCTGTTTCCATGGACAATGCAAAGATCATCACCAGGGGCTCTGCAATCACTTCCCACACTAACCTGGGGTACATCCCATCTGGTCCCAGCAATTTGTCTATCTTGTATGTATGGTCTTGTCTGCTATCAGGTAAAGGCTAACTAGAGGTGAGGCTACATTGGATTTGGTGCTGGGCAACGAGCCAGACCAGGTGTTAGGCTTGGAAGTTAGTGAACATTTTGGTGATAGTGACCACAATTCGGTTACGTTCACCTCAGTGATGGATAGGGATAGGCATGAAGCTGGGGGCAGTAGTTATAGCTGGGGGAAGGGTAATTATGAGGCCATCAGGAGAGAATTTGTGTGCATAGATTGGACTAGGAAACTACAGGGACTGGGAACATCTGGAATGTGAAGCTTATTCAAGGAGCAGCTGCTGCGAGTCCTTGATAAGTATGTCCCTGTCAGGCAAGGAGGAAATGGTCAAGTAAGGGAACCTTGGTGTACGAAAAAAGTTGATTCGCTGGTTAAAATGAAAAAGGAGGCTTATGTCAGGATGATGCTTGAAGGCTCAGTTAGTGCAATGGATAGCTATAGATTAGCCAGGAGGGAGCTAAAGAGTGAATTGAGGAGAGCTAAGAGAGGACATGAGAAGACTTTGGCTGATAGGATTAAGGAGAATCCTAAAGCTTTCCTTAGATATGTTAAGAATAGAAGATTGGTTAGGGCAAGATTAGGGCCAGTCATAGACAGCAGTGGGAAGTTGTGCGTGGAGCCTGAAGAGATTGGAGAGGCACTGAATAAATATTTCTCTTCGGTATTCACGCAGGGTGATGTAAATGTAGTTATGGAGAACACCGAGGTACAGGGTAGCAAACTGGAAAGTATCGAAGTAGATAGGGAAGATGTGCTAGATATTCTCGAGGGTTTGAAGTTGGATAAGTCCCCTGGGCCGGACGGGATTTACCCTAGGATTCTCTGGGAGGCAAGAGAGGAGATTGCAGAGCCTCTGTCTCTGATCTTCAGGTCGTCGTTGGTTACGGGTGTGGTTCCGGAGGACTGGAGGATAACGAATGTGGTCCCATTGTTCAAGAAGGGGAAGAGAGACCTTCCAGGGAATTATAGGCCAGTGAGTCTTACTTCTGTTGTGGTCAAAGTATTGGAGAGAATAATTAGGGATCGGATTTATAGTTATTTAGAGAGAAATGAATTGATTGGGGATAGTCAGCATGGTTTTGTGAAGGTAGGTCGTGCCTTACTAACCTTATTGAGTTTTTTGAAAAAGTGACCAAAGAGGTGGATGGGGGTAAGGCAGTTGATGTGGTATATCTGGACTTTAGTAAGGCGTTCGATAAGGTGGCCCATGGAAGGCTTCTGCAGAAAATGCAGATGTATGGGATAGAGGGTGATTTAGCTAATTGGATTAGGAATTGGCTAGCAGATAGAAGAGAGGGTGGTGGTTGATGGAAGTTATTCATCGTGGAGTTCGGTGACAAGTGGTGTACCTCAGGGGTCTGTTTTGGGGCCCCTGCTGTTTGTAATTTTATAAATGATCTGGATGAGGGTATTGAAGGATGGATTAGTAAATTTGCAGATGACACTAAAGTCGGTGGAGTGGTAGATAGTGAGAGGGGTGTTATAGTTTGCAGAGGGACTTGGACAAGTTGCAGAGCTGGGCCGAGAGGTGGCAAATGGAGTTTAATGTGGAAAAGTGTGAGGTAATGCACTTTGGCAGGAATAACAAACGTGTAGAGTATAGGGCTAATGGTAGGATTCTTAATAGTGTTGATGAACAGGGGGATCTTGGTGTATTTGTGCATAGATCCCTGAAAGTAGGCAGTCAAGTCGATAAGGTTGTTAAGAAGGCATATGGAGTCTTAGCTTTTATTGGTAGAGGGATTGAATTTCGGAGCCGCAACGTCATGTTGCAACTGTACAAAACTCTAGTGCGGCCGCACTTGGAGTATTGTTTGCAGTTCTGGTCCCCACATTATAAGAAAGATGTGGAGGCATTGGAGAGGGTACAGAGGAGGTTTACCAGGATTTTGCCTGGTATGGAGGGCAGGTCTTATGAAGAGAGGCTGAGGGATTTGAGGTTGTTTTTGTTAGAAAGGAGGCAGCTAAGAGGGGACCTCATCGAAGCATAAGATGATTAGAGGTTTAGAGGCTATCACTGTCCACCCTTTTTCCTAGGATGGAGAAAGCTAGCATGAGGGGACACAGCTTTAAGGGGTGATAGTTATAGGACAGATATCAGAGGTAGGTTCTTTACCCAAAGGGTGGTTTGGGAGTGGAATGCCCTGCCTGCAGCAGTTGTAGATGCACCAAGTTTGGTGGCGTTTAAGAGGTTAGTTGATAAGTATAATCGAAGAGAAGGGAATGGTTTAGTCTGGTGGGTCATTGCTTTTTATATTGGTTGGTGCAACAAAGGCCGAAGGGCCTATTCTGTGCTGTAATGTTCTATGTAGAGAGAAATGCTAATATCTGGATAGTCCTTTCAAATAGCTGTTTGGGCAGATGAATTCTCAGACTATACGGTTGTGTTACAGCCTCTGATACAGGGTGCAGTAGAGGCATTAAGCAAGTCATGAAAACTTGGATAACTTAGTATCTGCTAGTTAAACTTAATTTGCAAATAAAACAAAGCCTGAAGTACAAATCTGTTTGTTTTGATAGCATGACTACAATCCATAGCCAGCTAAAAACAGCATTGAAAATAATTCTACTCAATACCCATGATCATCTTGTATTTATTTTTGTTCAGATTCTACACTGTTCAATTTCACTACATTGAGAAGCAACAGCTTTTGGTCTCTTCATGTACACTGTAACCATCACCACCAGCAGGCACAGGGACACCATCATGAAGCCAATGGCTACTCCTTGCACAACCCAAGCAGGAGATTCAGCAGCACCTAATGGAAGATTAGAAGGCATTATATTCAAGGGAGCTCACAGGTGGACTAGTGAAAAGCCTCCACTTACCACTTGCTTCCTGCTGTTTCTTGGACTGAAGACCCTCATCTGCCAGGATGATGGGGCCAGGAGCACTCACTAATGTTCCCTCATGGTCACAGGTACTCCTGCGTCTCCCTATTGGGGAGGGAGATCAGACAGTTTAGACCCAATTCAGACTAAATCATCCAAGAACACTTACTGACATTCCCCACCACAAATTGTAATTTTGCAGAATTTACTAATAAAAGCTGAACCTGGGGCAGCATGGTAGGAGTTGTTAGCTGTGGGTTTGATTCCTAGCTGGGGTCACTGTGAAGTGTGCACAATTCTCTGTATTTCCTCAGGGTGCTCTGGTTTCCTCCCACAGTCCAAAGGAATTTGTTAGGTTGATTGGCTATGCTAAAATTGGCTTTAGTGTCCTGAGATGTGTAGGTTAGAGGAATTAGTGGGCAAATATGTATGGATATGGAGGATAAAACCTGGGTGTGATTGGTCAATTGCCTCTTCCTGTGCATGAAAATATCACTTAGTGGAAGTGCAGAAATCTTGCAAGTGGAGTCTTGTTCTACCACACTGCACAAGCATTCGTGAAATAGTATCTGGCAAACACTTTGCAGATATATGGGATCAAGTGTGATTTAGCAGTTTGGATCAGGAATTGGCTAGTTGATAGAGGACAGAGGTTGGTGGTTGATGGGAAATATTCAACATGGAGTTCAGTTACAAATGGTGTACTTCAGGGATCTGTTGGGGTCACTGCTGTTTGTCATTTTAATAAGTGACCTAGATGAGTTAGTAAATTTGCAGATGACACTAACATCAGTTGATTTGTAGACAGGAAGGATGGATGTTAGTTTGCAGAGGGACATAGAGCTGGGCTGAGGGGTGGCAAATGGAGTTTAGTGCAGAAAAGTGTGAGGTGATTCACTTTGGTAACAGGAGTACAGAATATAGGGCCAATGGAAGTAGTGTTGACAAGCAGAGATCTGTGTACAGCTCCCTGAAAGTTGGCACCCAGGTTGCTAGTGTTGTTAAGGCATACAGTGTCAGCTTTTATTGGTAAAGGGATTGATTTCAGAGCCATGAGGTCATGTTGCAACTGTACAAAACTCTGGTGTGGCCACACTTGGAATATTGTGTACAGTTTGGGTCACCACATTAAGATGTGGAGGCATTGGAAAGGGTGCAGAGGAGGTTTACCAGGATGTTGCCTGGTATGGTGGGAAGGTCTTATGAGGAAAGATCAAGGGACTTGAGGCTATTTTCATTAGAGAGAAGAAGGTTAAGAGGTGACCTAATTGTGGCATACAAGATGATCAGAGGATTAGACAGGGTGGACAGAGCTTTTTCCTCAGATGGAGATGGCTAACAAGGGGACATAGCTTTAAATTAAGGTGTGGCAGTTATAGAATGATGTCAGAGGTGGGTTTTTCACTCATTTGATAGTAAGGGTGTAGAATGCCCTGCCTGCAGTTGTGGACTTGCCAACTTTAAGGATCAAATAGTCAGTGGATAATATTGGAATATGTTAGGTTAGAGGGTTGCATTGACCAGTGGAACCATGAAGGGCTGAAGGGCCTGTACTGTGCTGTAATGTTCTATATATTCACTATTTTCATTAGACACCAGCTTTTGGGGTGCAATAGCTACTGAACAACTAATTGTGGAAAATCAAGGTCTGTTCATCAGTGTTTTATATTCAGTTTCTCACTTATTGACAATTCTTACTGATTACATATTGACAACACTACAGCACCCCACATCATTTAGATACTTTTCCACACCCAGTGGAAAATTTATTAAACATTGCTGTATTGTCAAATAGACTTGGTGACACCCTTAAGGTAGAACAGACCCATGTTTGCAATGGGCATTCAGACCTACAATTGTAGCACCCACTGATAAAAGGCTCCTCCCATTGATAGAGCAGCTGTTGATGCCAAGGGATCCCCCAGTCACAGCACACAAACCAGATATTCCATTCAAACATCATCTCTGCCTGTGTTAATGAAGCATCATCCCTGATTCAACAAGAACTCACTTGGGACACATTTGGAGGCACAGTCATCCTGAGGAGAGGGTGAGCAGACCCCAGCACTGCAGTGCAGGTAAACCTAGAATGGAAAGGAGACATTTTAGGGTTATCTTCATGTTCCTGGATGAACCAGGCTGTTATGGAGCCAGGCAGAAAAGGGAGTCTGGGCTTGGATTTTCCTTGCTTACCTGTCCAGAGAGAGGCTGCTCCGACTTCCTGTCCAAGAAAACAAACGTTTTCAGTTCAAACCGCTTGTGATGGGCTGGGAACTTCAGGCCAGAAAACATGACTGGGTGTAGGAGAGTCTGATAGTCATCCCCCTCATAGGGACACCTGGAACAGGCAGTGAAATGGTGTCAGAGCAGGGAAGGATATTTGATTCCTAGGACATCAGTTGAGGCATAGAATGGGTTCAGCTTGGAGTACTCTGACAGATTTGAATGAGTTTTACTCCATTACAAAGAACACAACAACAGCACCGGAAACAGGCCCGTCAGCCCAACAAGCCCGCGCTGCCGTCCTAACGTCTTAATGACATATAGGGACCATTGTTTTAAACTGGATCACCACTTGGCTCAGTTTAGGGAGAATTCCATTTGGGATGTTACTGGAGGTCAAGAATGTTTCTGACAGAGGTCTAAAATGTATTGAAACTATTCACCACAAGTGCTATGTGCCTTTTGCAATGGTCTGACAGTAGAACACTAGAACTACTGAGGGTAACAACCTAGACCCCAATTTAAAGAACATGCTACACATTGACTTGCACCTGGAGAACAAAACTATGGATGGCCATATAAAGGGTGCAGATGTCAATTGCAGAGAACACAAGGAAAGAGAAATGGAGAGCATGTTTCTTTCAACTTGCCAACTGTTAGAGTTTCTGGAGTACATAATTGGCTGGTGCAGACTCCAGATATCAGCATGAGGTCACTGGTTCCTGAAGGAAGCAGATACATTTGGCCAAATGCAGCCCATGTGACCTCCCACACTGGAATTGCCAAAGACCAGCTGATGAGTTTATGGCTACTTTGAGGGGGGCAGGGAAGATAAGCAGCAGCCTTGTCATTTCATGTCCAAAATGAGTGATCCTTCCCATTCCCACTCCTTACCCATCCACCAGCAGACTCCATTGCACCTCATGGTCTGGGGCTGGCACAGGAGTTGCCCAGCAGTCATGCAATCTCAGCACAAGCCTTGGGTCACTGCGACCAAGCACACGAACCTCCACAAACACTGCCTCCCGAAGGATTCTCCAAATGGGGTAGTCACTCTCCACATACCATGATCTGTAGTCACCATCTGAGAGGCACAGACACAAGAACCAGTCACTCCCTGGATGGATACATCCCACACTAATTCCATTCCCCATTACACAGGGGCACCTCTACCTTTTGCTATTCGCAGTTCCAGGTTCAGAATCCCATCTTCTGAAGCAGGAGGTGGGGGAGAAACCGTGTAAACTGTGACATTGATCTGTAAGCCAGTCTCTTGCCTCCCTCTGTACTCACCCTGGACGTGCAGGCTGCAGACACACACAAGTAGTTGGAGCTTCACTCACTAACACATCCCCTCCAATACCAACAACTCCCACCATCCTCCTACCCAAAGGTGCTGTCCCGAGTTATTGAGCCCTGCTTCCCAGTCTCAATCATCCTCTTGCCCAAGACATCTGTTTCATAGACCAAGGTTCCATCTTCCTCCTGCAATGAGAAGGCTGCTCAATCAGAAGCTGCCTCACTTACTGGCAGAATGCCTTGACCCTTCAATACTCACCCGCTTGCTGGAGCCACAAGAGGTGACTGGAAAGCGGAAGGCCACAAGTTGCCCAGTGGTTAGTTTAGGCTTGCACTCAGCCTCTTGTCCATCTTTCACATACAGAGATGACAGGTTGAGGGCAGGACGGGTCAGGTTCTTGGAGATCACAATGATGAACTGACCATCAGCTGTGCACACTGCAAAGGAATATAATCAAACTGCTCAAAACTTGTATCCATAAAGTTAGAATTTGATAATGCTTGGTACTAAGTAAATGGACCGTTAAGACAAAGCTCAGTTGAAGATATCCATTCTAGATATTACTTGGTAAGAAGTGATGTGGAGATAGCAAAGATCTCAGCCACTGCTGTTCATAAAAGGGAGATGGAAATTAAATCATTTGACAAGTACAAAGGCAGATCAATAGCAAGCAAAGAACACAAGTGACAATTTTACAGTTAGACAAATGTGAAGCAACTGATTAAAGACAGTATTGACCCACTGAGGGTGGGAATGTCAATGGCCATGGGGAAATGGTAGACTTGAAGGAGATTTTACATCAGTATTCACAGTAGAAAGGGAAAACAGCGAAAGGAAACTAAAGGTTCAAGGAAAGTCAGTGTGGATTCTTACAGGTAGATCATGCCTGACCAAAAAAATACAATTCATGAGGTGACAAAGACATGCTCAGAGGCAAGTTGATGAGTTGTTTGACTTCCAGAGGGTCATAAATACCACATGAGATTAGGATGCAAGCCCATGCATTTAAAAGTAGATTGCTGATATGGATAGAAAATTGGTTGAGAGCTGTGATAGGCAAGTACTCAAACTGAGAGGATGGGTGCCCCTCAATTTTAAAATCTTTTCTAGATAAATGGCCTAAAAAGCTAAAATATACCAATTTGCAGACAACAGAAGGACAATAGGATATTGGTAGATTAGGGGACGGCAAAGCTGCAGCAACTCATTTTTAACAAGTTGTTAAACATTTCAAAAGGATCAATTAGTATATTTTAAGACAGCACAAAGTTAAATTCTGTAAAGGTCCCATTAGATTTGGGGGTACAGGGGCTCACTTCTCCAAAATACCATAAACAGGTACAGAAATAGTCAAAGTCAGAATATCTAAAAGGACTGGAGTTAGAGGGATGCAGATGCTATATGCATTGTACAAAAGCCTAGTTAGACCTACAGAGAACTGTGAACAGAATGGACACCACACCTTAAGGATGTTTTATTCTTGGGAAGCTCAATACTCAAGGAGGAGTCTTCCACAAACGGTA
This sequence comes from Sphyrna mokarran, assembly GCA_024679065.1. Classification (NCBI taxonomy): domain Eukaryota; kingdom Metazoa; phylum Chordata; class Chondrichthyes; order Carcharhiniformes; family Carcharhinidae; genus Sphyrna; species Sphyrna mokarran. The sequence continues at coordinate 38,938,096 of JAGIQG010000026.1, forward strand.
GTGGATGTGAAGCATTTTTATTGATCAAACAAAATCAGGGAGGGGGTACATGCAGTTAGGCCACAGATCAGACATGACTTCACTGAATGGTAGACCAGGCTCAAGGGGCCAAATGGCCTACTCCTGGCATTATATTGCTATTTTGTTCTTGCCATGTGTAAGGGTTTCCAAATACTGTTAATTATTGCAAAGAATCCAGCTAATGCCAAATAGTGGGTCTGTGGAACAAAGAAATTCAATAACCTCTGAATAAAGTGTCACACTATAATATGGAATTAAGCTTTCAGAGCACTCCAAACAAATTTGACATGAACCTGGTGATGGGAAACTTCTGCCCAACACCAACATCCCTAAACATTAGTGAATTACTGAGAGTTTAACTTTAGTACAAATAGTGCAAAAATGAACCAGTTAACAGTGAGTGAATCCCTTTCACTAGATACTGGAGCCAATTAGTGCTCCAGTTACACAATGCTACCTTTCCTCAACACCACTGAGGCAGTTAGTTGTGCAACTAGGCATCAGTAATTAATTTCTCTTTACTGGGAGATTATTAATGGAAGCTGGTGTTGAGAATTATGAATAGTGAGCAGGTAGCCATTGTCACAGCACTCAAACAGCAAATATTATCCCAGCCCCAAATGGGCCATGTATCACTGGGAACACACCCATCACAGAGTCAGACAGGGTCTATTATCACCCAGAGTCCCCAAACCCCAGCTTCACCAAGCAGGGAAATTGCTTCTATGGGATGGTCACGTCAATACTTTGTGGCAGATTATTCAATAAAATGCACTCAATTTGTTGTATAGAACACAACAGCGCAGAACAGGCCCTTCAGCCTTCGATGTTGCATCAACCAATTAGGAAAAAGCAATGACCCTCCAAACTAAACCATTCCCTTTTCATCCATAAACTTATCTACTAACCTCTTAAACGCCACCAAACGTGGCGCATCTACAACTGACGCAGGCAAGGCATTCCATACCCTTACCACCCTCTGGGTAAAGAACCTACCTCTGACATCTGTCCTATAACTACCACCCCTTAATTTAAAGCTATGTCCCCTCGTGCTAGCTTTCTCCATCCTAGGAAAAAGGCTATCACTGTCCACCGTATCCAAACTTCTAATCATCTTATATGTTTGAATAAGGTCTCCTCTTAGCTGCCTTCTTTCTAAGAAAAAGAACCTCAAATCCTTCAGCCTCTCCTCATAAGACCTGCCCTCCATACCTGGCAACATCCTGGTAAACCTCCTCTGTACCCTCTCCAATGCCTCCACATCTTTCTTATAATATGGGGACCAGAACTGCACACAATACTCCAAGTGCAGCCGCACTAGAGTTTTGTACAGTTGCAACATGACGTTGCTGCTCCGAAATTCAATCCCCCTACCAATAAGAGCTAACACTCCATATGCCTTCTTAACAACCTTATCAACTTGATTGCCAACTTTCAGGGATCTATGCACATATACACCAAGATCCCTCTGTTCTTCAGCACTATTAAGAATCCTACCATCAGTCCTATACTCTACACATTTATTATTCCTGCCAAAGTAAATTACTTCACACTTTTCCACATTAAACTCCATTCACCACCTCTTGGCCCAGCGCTGCAACTTGTCCAAGTCTCTCTGCAAACTATAACCCCCCTCTTCACTATCTACCACTCCTCAGTTTGAGGTCATCTGCAAATTTACTAATCCATCCTTCAATACCCTCATCCAGAGGATTTATAAAAATTATAAACAGCAGGGGCTCCAAAACAGATCCCCAAGGTACACCACTTGTAACTGAACTCCACGATGAATAACTTCCATCAACCACCACCCTCTGTCTTCTATCTGCTAGCCAATTCCTAATCCAATTAGCTGAACCACCCTCAATCCCATACATCTGCATTTTCTGCAGAAACCTTCCATGGGCCACCTTACTAAAGTCCATATATACCACATCAACTGCCTTACCCCCATCCATCTCTTTGGTCACTTTTTCAAAAAACTCAATAAGGCACAACCTACCCTTCACAAAACCATGCTGACTACCCCCAATCAATTCATTTCTCTCTAAATCAGGATTGAATCTAGATAGATTCACCAGAAATAAATGCCTCAATGAAACATCAGCACAGGGATAAAGCAGCCAGCTGCTTAGTGTATTTGTCATTATTGCGACCAGGCTAGAGAGAGTGAACATTAACATTTCAGTGAAGGAATTTAACACTTGAAGCTTCAGTTGCCGAATAGCCATTCCTACCCATCTCCATCACACAGTGAGGCAGCAACAAATGCCCCATTTCCCAGTTAGATTCGCTCCTCTCTACTAGACTGGGGGGGTGAGTCTTGTAGTTACCTGGGCTCTTTCTCAGACTGTAGAAACAGCGATGGGGGCTGGAGCTCCGGGGATCAAAGCAGCAACCCTGGCGGATACACTCAGCGCTGCTGATCCCGGAGTGACCGCACTCAAATCTCCAGCCTGCCTCTGGCACACAAACATCATCCCTCCCCAGGAGGAGCGGCTGGCCTGACACTGAGGAGGCGCCCAGGAAGCACAGAGCCCAAGAAAGCAGCCAACCTCCCATCCCGGCGAGTGAATCAGGACAATCACTTCCCTCAAACACCAGCCCGTTTTCTAGCCGGGAATCCAGCTGCAATCCCATTGTAGAGGCTCCCTGTGCCACGGGATACTCGGGAAGCGATTCCGCATCTTTAATCAGCCCCAATTCTCTGCCTCTCTCCACTGCCTCATTCCTGCTCCCAATCCCACTTTAGCTGGGGTGCATTATTGACCCTAATAATCACATTTTAATTTGAGTTTTTTTTTAAGTTTCCTTTGTACTTTGATTTTAGAACATAGAACATAGAACATAGAACATTACAGCACAGATCAGGCCCTTCGGCCTTCGATGTTGCGCCGACCAATATAAAAAGCAATGCCCCTCCAAACTAAACCATTCCCTTCTCTTCCATATACTTATCAACTAACCTCTTAAACGCACCAAACTTGGCGCATCTACAACTGCTGCAGGCAGGGCATTCCACTCCCTAATCACTCTTTGGGTAAAGAACCTACCTCTGATATCCGTCCTATAACTATCACCCCTTAATTTAAAGCTGTGTCCCCTCGTGCTAGCTTTCTCCATCCTAGGAAAAAGGCTATCACTGTCCACCCTATCTAAACCTCTAATCATCTTATATGTTTCGGTGACAAGTGGTGTGCCTCAGGGGTCTGTTTTGGGGCCCCTGCTGTTTGTAATTTTTATAAACGATCTGGATGAGGGTATTGAGGGATGGATAAATTTGCAGATGACACTAAAGTCGGTGGAGTGGTAGATAGTGAAGAGGGGTGTTATAGTTTACAGAGTGACTTGGACAAGTGCAGAGCTGGTCCGAGAGGTGGCAAATGGAGTTTAATGTGGAAAAGTGTGAGGTAATGCACTTTGGCAGGAACAATAAATGTGTAGAGTATAGGGCTAATGGTAGGGCTCTTAATAGTGTTGAGGAGCAGAAGGATCTTGGTGTTTGTGTCAATAGATCCCTGCAAGTAGGCAGTCAAGTGGATAAAGTTGTTAAGAAGGCATATGGAGTCTTAGCTTTTATTGGCAGGGGGATTGAATTTAGGAGCCGCAGCATCATGTTGCAACTGTACAAAACTCTAGTGCGGCCGCACTTGGAGTATTGTGTGCAGTTCTGGTCGGCACATTATAAGAAAGATGTGGAGGCATTGGAGAGGGTACAGAGGAGGTTTACCAGGATGTTGCCTTGTATGGAGGGCAGGTCCTATGAGGAGAGGTTGAAGGATTTGAGGTTGTTTTCGTTAGAAAGGAGGCGGCTAAGAGGGGATCTTATTGAAGCATATAAGATGATTAGAGTTTAGATAGGGTGGACAGTGATAGCCTTTTTCCTAGGATGGAGAAAGCTAGCACGAGGGGACACAGCTTTAAATTAAGGGGTATGAGTTATAGACGGATATCAGAGGTAGGTTCTTTACTCAAAGAGTGATTAGGGAGTGGAATGCCCTGCCTGCAGCTGTTGTAGATGCGCCAAGTTTGTGGCGTTTAAGAGGTTAATTGATAAGTATATGGAAGAGAAGGGAATGGTTTAGTTTGGAGGGGCATTGCTTTTTATTTTGGTCGGCACAACATCGAAGGCCGAAGGGCCTGTTCTGTGCTGTATTGTTCTATGTTCTATGTTTCGATCAGGTCCCCTCTTAGCCTCCTCCTTTCTAACGAAAACAACCTCAAATCCTTCAACCTCTCCTCATAGGACCTGCCCTCCATACCAGGCAACATCCTGGTAAACCTCCTCTGTACCCTCTCCAATGCCCCCACATCTTTCTTATAATGTGGGGACCAGAACTGCACACAATACTCCAAGTGCGGCCACACTAGAGATTTGTACAGTTGCAACGTGACGTTGCGGCTCCGAAATTCAATCCCCCTACCAATAAAAGCTAAGACTCCATATGCCTTCCTAAGGCATTTTGTTCGGGTTGTTCCCCTTCCTTTTGGGGAGCTGCCTGTTTTAATTTGTCCTAATGTAATTTGAGTTTGTCTACTTGGTTTGACCCGAAAGAACCACTCCCTCTCCCCCCACAAAAGGCAGGGGGAGAAGCCTGAACCAAAACCTAAGTTGAAAAGAAACTGAAAACGTTAAATCGTAAAAGGTGATTATTAGGATCAATAATTCACCCCAGCCCCTGCGGTGCCCAATGGGCGCAGAAAGTGTCAATTGCGCCTGTGGCCTCTTTTAAGGTCAAACCAAATAAACAAACTCAAGTTAAATCAAGACCCCAAAAGTAGGGGGAATGAAAATCAAAATACGAAGGAAACGTGAAACTTCATATTAAAATGTGATTGTCGGGGTCTATAACGCACCCCAGCCCCTGCGGTGCCCAATGTGTGTGGAAGGCATTAATTGCGCCCATGGACTCCTCATCCTCCCTCTCCAGGGACACTGGGCCGTGAATGTATCCGCGGGAGAGGGGCAGAGAGTCAGGATGGACGGTCCCCTCGATCGCCCGCTGCCTGGACCTGTTAATGTTGCGTCTCGACAGGCCCAGGAGCAGGTACACGAGGAGATCGCCATCCCTCCCCTCCCCTCTCCGCATCAGGGTGTCCGTAGATCGGGAGCGTGGGACTGAAGTGCAAACAAATCATCACTAGAAGGTTCTACAGGAAAACAAAAGGGAGTGCGACCTCAAACACAAAACATAGACACGGTCCACGGACTCCACAAGGGGCAAGAGTGGGAGCCCGTGAGCCTATATAACTAACCGTTGTGTGGGACTGCTGTGTGTAACACCCACCATCCCAGGTCCCCAAGATAATTGGGGAAGATCCCTCTGTAGAAGAAGCCTCTCTGCAGGATTTGGAAGTTAGATTTAGGGAAATCTCGAATGACATCAGCTTATAGTGCAGTCCACTGGTTATCAACCCTCCAGGACTGGCCTGGAGTCTCCAGGAATTAATACTGGGGGAGAAATTATTATCATCCCAACATTTCACCAGATTCTTCTATTTTCTTTAGCAGATATAAAATATATTGAAAATGGGGAAAGGCTGCTTGACAGTTACCTGTTTGGGTGATAGCATCACAAGCAGCCTTCACTCCTTCATCACCAGTGAGCCAAGAGACTGACGCTTCAATGTAATTGCAGAGACTCATAGAATCCCGACAGTGCAGAAATAGGTTTTTTGCCCCATGCACCAACAACAATCCCACTCATTCACCCAACGTCTTTACCCAGTAATCCCTGACACTAACAGAGAATTTACCATGGATAATCCACCTAACCTGCACTTCTTTGGAGTATGGGAGGAAACCAGAGCATCTGAAGGAAACCTTCGCAAACTCAAGGAAAATGTGCAAACTCCCCACAGAGATTCACTGAAAGTTGGATTTGAACCTGAACTCCCGGTGCTGTGAGGCAGTAGTTCTAATGACTATGCCACTGTGAAACTGTGTACACTTTGGATCCTTCTTCAGACTTACTCTCTACCCTGTGCACTGATACTCTGGCACCCAGCAGGTTGTGTTTAGCCTTGCATTTGCTTCCTACATGCCCCTTTCTGCTACTGACATAACACATCCCTAAACTCACACTCCCCTGGGGGGGGTGGGGGGGGGGGTCCCCCACACTGACACATTCTTCACAGTTCTTGGTTTGCAGACTGAATCCCTTAAACCTCTGCACTGTCTCTGTTTGTATAATTCTTTATTCTTGAAGCTCTGCACCCACATCCCTGGCTCTACGGCCATTAGCAGTTTCCTTCCAAACTGGGGGACTTTGCCAGTTTGCACACTTTGAAGTTCCATCGTGCCTTGTTGTGCATTTTCCACAGCAAAGACAATTTCTAATGCCTTCTTTAGGGTCATTTCACATTCCTAGTAGTTTCTTTTATATTATTCACCCCACACACTAACCGGTCTCTGAACCGCTCATTAAGAGCAGATCCAAATTCACAATGTTCAGCCATTTGTCTCAACCTCAGCATAAAAAAGGTGCTTTCACCTCCCCATTGAGTTAAACTTATATCTCTGCATAGTTACGGAGAGCTTTGGGTTATAATACCCTTTGATGATTTCTGTGAGTTCTTCAAAGGTTTTAGTGTCAGGGCACCTGGAGGAGTCAAGCTTCTTATCAATTTATTGCTTTGGGCACCACAGGCTGTTAACAGAATTACTCTCTGCTACTCCTCCCCACGCTATTTCGATTGCTTTGAAGGAGTATCTCAGGCGTTGAACATGTTGGACCCAATCCTCCAAATTAGGGTTGAATGGCTGAAGCTTTCCAAAAAAGCTTTCCGCTTTTTTGAAAAAGTGACTAAAGAGGTGGATGGGGGTATGGCGGTTGATGTGGTATATATGGACTTTAGTAAGGCATTTGATAAGGTGGCCCATGGAAGACTTCTGCAGAAAATGCAGATGTATGGGATAGAGGGTGATTTAGCTAATTGGATTAGGAATTGGCTAGCAGATAGAAGACAGAGGGTGGGGGTTGATGGGAGATATTCATCGTGGAGTTCGGTGACAAGTGGTGTACCTCTGGGGTCTGTTTTGGGGCCCCTGCTGTTTGTAATTTTTATAAATGATCTGGATGAGGGTATTGAAGGATGGATTAGTAAATTTGCAGATGACACTAAAGTCGGTGGAGTGGTAGGTAGTGAAGAGGGGTGTTATAGTTTGCAGAGGGACTTGGACAAGTTGCAGAGCTGGGGCGAGAGGTGGCAAATGGAGTTTAATGTGGAAAAGTGTGAGGTAATGCACTATGGCAGAAATAATAAATGTGTAGAGTATAGGGCTAATGTTAGGATTCTTAGTAGTCTAGATGAACAGAGGGATCTTGGTGTGTATGTGCATAGATCCCTGAAAGTAGGCAGTCAAGTCGAGAAGTTTGTTAAGAAGGCATATGGAGTCTTAGCTTTTATTGGTAGGGGGATTGAATTTCGGAGCCGCAACGTCATGGTGCAACTGTACAAAACTCTAGTGCGGCCGCACTTGGAGTATTGTGTGCAGTTCTGGTCCCCACATTATAAGAAAGATGTGGAGGCATTGGAGAGGGTACAGAGGAGGTTTACCAGGATGTTGCCTGGTATGGAGGGCAGGTCTTATGAAGAGAGGCTGCGGGATTTGAGGTTGTTTTCGTTAGAAAGGAGGAGGCTAAGAGGGGACCTGATCGAAACATATAAGATGATTAGAGGTTTAGATAGGTGGACAGTGATAGCCTTTTTCCTAGGATGGAAAAAGCTAGCACGAGGGGACACAGCTTTAAATTAAGGGGTGATTGTTATAGGACGGATATCAGAGGCAGGTTCTTTACCCAAAGGGTGGTTCGGGAGTGGAATGCCCTGCCTGCAGCGGTTGTAGATGCGCCAAGTTTGGTGGCGTTTAAGAGGTTAGTTGATAAGTATATGGAAGAGAAGGGAATGGTTTAGTTTGAAGGGGCATTGCTTTTTATATTGGTCGGTGCAACATCGAAGGCCGAAGGGCCTGTTCTGTGCTGTAATGTTCTATGTAAATGGAGACATTGTAATAACTTACTGAGTGTAAATAGACATTCTTCCTGCCCCTCACACCATCACCAATGCTGTTTATATAAATGAACATCAGATGCAGAGATTTATTTTCCGCAGTACCCAGACTCCAGAGAGAGAAAGAGAGAGGCAGAAAGGCACAATATCATCAGCGGTGAACTAACTTTGAATAGCTGCAGACCATCAAGTGTAAGTACAGTTCCATTGGGAGGGGACGGAGTATGAGCATTTAAAATTACATTGGGAAAATGGTGATATCGTTCCAAGTCAGGATGGTGTGAGTTGGTGGGTAACCTGCAGTTTGTAGTGTTCCTATACTTCTGCTGCCCTTGTCCTTCTGCGGTAGGGGCTGTGTCCTTGGAATATATTAAAGGAGTCTTGATGAATTGCTGCTGTGTATCTTGTAGATGGTCCACATTACTCCAGTTCACAGGAGCAGCAGGGGATGGGGTACTGATTCAAGCACTGGATAGTTTGTTCTGCCTTTGGTCTATTATTGTAACCATGGTGTTTATATGGATGGATGATTGTAGGTAAACATTTCTTGTTCATTGGTGATTCCAGGGATGTTGGAGAATTCATCAATTTATTGATGTTGGAATATCAAGGGGAGATGGTACATTCTCCCCGCCCACAGTCACAACTTGTCCTCCACAGCTTGCTGCCCACCTAGTTTTATCATGGAATATATTCCTCAGTGCCCTTGTCAACACTGCTCACTACACCCCACTAGATACAGCCTGCTGACATGATGCCCATATGAATCATGTTACCCATCCCATGTGTCCTGTCTTATGTCTATTTTAGTCAGTCTTGCTATATCCAAATTCCTTCTGAAATTGCAGATATGCTGTGTTGTCTGAGTTTCCCTTTATTTAAATCCTTTAACATGTTTGATTCCCATCGCCTGTATTCCAATATTTTGCTAATGAATGTCACACTAATTTCCCACACACTCTCCAACCTAAAGAATATTTGAAAGATCAGACAAACCAAACCACCGACACAGATGTGGCAGTGACTTAGAACATAGAACATTGAACATTACAGCGCACAACAGGCCCTTCGGCCCTCGATGTTGCGCCAACCAATTCGGAAAAAGCAATGACCCTCTAACCTAAACCATTCCCTTTTCATCCATAAACCTATCTACTAACCTCTTAAACGCCACCAAACTTGGCGCATCCACAACTGCAGCAGGCAGGGCATTCCATACCCTTACCACCCTCTGGGTAAAGAACCTACCTCTGACATCTGTCCTAAAACCACCACCCCTTAATTTAAAGCTATGTCCCTCGTGCTAGCTTTCTCCATCCTAGGAAAAAGGCTATCACTGTCCACCCTATCTAAACCTCTAATCATCTTATATGTTTCAATAAGGTCTCCTCTTAGCCGCCTTCTTTCTAACGAAAACAACCTCAAATCCGTCAGCCTCTCTTCATAAGACCTGCCTTCCATACCAGGCAACATCCTGGTAAACCTCCTCTGTACCCTCTCCAATGCCTCCACATTTTTCTTATAATGTGGCGACCAGAACTGTACACAATACTCCAAGTGCGGCCGCACTAGAGTTTTGTACAGTTGCAACATGACGTTGCGGCTCCGAAATTCAATCCCCCTACCAATAAAGCTAAGACTCCATATGCCTTCTTAACAACCTTATCGACTTGACTGCCTACTTTCAGGGATCTATGCACAAATACACCAAGATCCCTCTGTTCATCAACACTATTAAGAGTTCTACCATTAGCCCTATACTCCACACATTTGTTATTCCTGCCAAAGTGAATTACCTCACACTTTTCCACATTAAACTCCATTTGCCACCTCTCGGCCCAGCTCTGCAACTTGTCCAAGTCTCTCTGAAAACTATAACACCCCTCTTCACTATCTACCACTCCACCGACTTTAGTGTCATCCGCAAATTTACTAATCCATCCTTCAATACCCTCATCCAGGTATTCCCTGAGAATTCGCATTCCTGGGGATTATTTGCCTCATCATTTGTTCATGATGCAAAGAAATGGGGGGTATGAAGAAAGTCTGGAATTCTACAGTGATTTCTGATCTTGCTCTGTGTTTGCCATCTCCAATCTGGTAAAGTCTTGTCTGCACTTTCTCAGTACTTCAATTTCGTACCAAATTTAGGGTGGCACATTACTGCTTCACAACATCAAGCACCTGGGTTCGATTCACAGCACAGGTCACCATCTGTGTGGAATTTGCATGTTCTCCCCATGTCTGCATGGGTTTCTTCCCACATTCTGAAAGATGTGCTGGTTAGATGCATTAACCCAATCAGGTGCTAGACTGTGGCCACAAGGGGAATTTCACAGTAACTTTGTTCCAGTGTTAAGATGATCTTTACTTGTGACTAATAAGTAAACTTTACCTTGCGCACAGTACAGGCATCCCTATTTGAAAGCACATTCTAACCTTTTAAAAGTAACAAAATCTACATCAAACATTCCCTCTGTTTAGTTTTACTAATATTTCTAGTGCATGTGCTGAGAGTGGCATTTTTTTGCCATCCTCTGGGGAACGAGGGGGCTGGGGAGGGGTCACAAGCTGCAGGGAAATGAAGATGGATTGTTGGGCTCCAGGTAGCCAATAGGTTTTGTGAACATTCTAGGTTTGTGTAGCACACTGCTTTTCCAGAACTAATTAAACTTACTCCAGATGTACTTGGTCTAAGCCATTAATATACAAATCAATATCAGCTCCTTGCTTTACTCTATTTCAGTATATTATTTGTACATGAATGTATACCTGTATTCAGATAGCTACTCCTCTTCCTCTGATAATTACTGATGAAGCTTTTCATCTTGCACTCTCCAGGAAATACTACTGTACCTCAATCCCCTTGTTTACATTTTTTCACTGTTCTACCTTTTATTTCTCTTTCCCTCTATTTTATTTCTCCTCAATTTTACCCCTATCGCACCCACATCTTCAGCAGTCACAGCTTACCCTGATTCCAGCTGCTCTGCCATTTGCACCTCCCATTCTCTCTAATGGACTGCCATTAGCAGCCTTTCCCCTGACGCTGTGACTCATCTTTCATTCTCTGCCCCTTGCAGTATAAAGTATCTCCCACTTTCTCTGCCTTTTAGCTTTGACAAAGGATCATCTGGACTCAATGTCAGCTCTTTGCTCTCCTTACAGATGCTGCCAGACCTGCTGAGATTTTCTCTAGTATTTTCTCTTTTGGTTGGAGGACTGATACTAATATTGGAGGGAACAATTTATACCTCATAAGGGTTCTGATTGGTTGATAAGTGGACTCTATTTCATCATGAATAATGTTCTTTACAGCCAGAAGGAGCAGGTACACACAGCTTTCCACCCCCAACTAAGCAGCTCAGGACAACCACTCCCTTGTTCATTTCCCAATGGCTGCCTTGGTCAAACAATTTAGAAATTCAGTCAAATCTTGGAAGTTAATTTTTCCCTGGTGCATTCTCAGTAGCAACACTAATTGGATTATAAACCACGGAGCAAGATGGAAGAGCTCATTCCATTTAAATTAAAATCTACCCCAAAACACACCATGATCCATTCCTGAAAGCAAAAATGGCCAGTTTGCTTTTGAAGCATTGATTTGCCTCCATCACAGCTAGATTAAAACCTGGGTGTTTTCTGTGCAGTGGAAATATGTCTACACCTTGAATTTCAGACCATTTCCTTAGTAGGTGGAATTTGTCACCTCCCTCCATTTGATACCAGATTAATGTGTCATTTTTCCTAGTACAGTTCAACCAAGATCCTTTGCATTTCACAATAACATTTCTACTTTGCAATTTAAGTCAAGTTTATGGGGTGACTTGTAAAGACCCTCCCCTGCAATTGCAGAAAGGATGTTGACCGGAATAAGGACATAACACATTGATAAGGAATGATTCTACTGTAGAATAAAGGCTGCCTAACTGCAATTAGAAATGTAATAGTATAGACAAAGCTGTTAGAGACACAACAAAAAGAAAACTGTGCATTAGCTTAAGATAAGTCACCCAGAAGAACTGCATAGGAAGAGTTTTTACAGAATTTTCTTCTCCTTGTAATGTTTTGCCTCCAGGCTACGTAGCTAAAAAAACAGTAGGGTAGTTTAAATCCAATCACCAATGCACTTCTACATTGAGTGCATCTTTTCCGTTACCAGGAGGCTACTTGCCTGGATATTCTGGGGCAGTCTGATGATTGCACTAGGATTGGAAAAACCATGTTAGACCATCCCATCCAGAAATGCATCATTGTTTCAGGATGACTTCTGAAGCTGTGTGGGAACCCATCCCTCATCAAGATGGATAACTCATGCATCTTAATCTCTTCCTCCCACCAACAGTAATTTAAACTTGTAGAAAGCTATTGATGAGAATTACCAGATTGGAGAAAATTGGGTATGAAAATTAATCTGTTATTGTTGCATAATGGTTTAAGTAATCATGTTCTTAGATTTCTGTATAAGATTTGTTGCTATGCTAATAAAGATTGGGGTTTACAGATCCTAAACAAGACCCTGGTACTCTTGTCCACTGCCTACTCCAAAGCTATGGGGCAGGAAGAAGTGATACTAAGTGGACAGTCCTGTCAAAAATTGGTGTGAGCTGGTGAATTACCAATTGTGCAGCAAGATTGCGTTAGTCTCTGATACAATGTTTGTGACCAAGGATGGCTCAAGCACCGGAGCCAAAAGTTCCAAGATTCACATCACCTGGATTTCATGCTCAAACAATAGTTTGCATTACTTGAAAAGCCTGGATAAAGCAGGATGCAGTAGAGACAATGAGTAAATCATGAAACATTGATATATTTAATATTTCTGTATCTTCTTGCTTTGAAGAATTACCTACAATCCTAAGCAAGCTGAAAACAATTCTACAAAACACCTAAGACATGTTCATTTCGTATTTATTTTTCAGATTCTACACTGTTCAATTTCACTACATTGAGAAGCAACAGCTTTTGGTCTCTTCATGTACACTGTAGCCATCACCACCAGCAGGCACAGGGACACCATCATGAAGCCAATGGCTACTCCTTGCACAACCCAAGCAGACAATTCAGCAGCACCTAATGGAAGATTAGAAGGCATTAGAACAAAACAGCATGGCAAACAGGCCTTTCAGCCCAACGAGCCCACACTGCCACCCTGTTGTTCCCACCTCTACCCGTGATCCCTGTCTATGTTTATAGATCTATGGATTAAAAACCCAATTGAGACAATTTAGGGAGAATTTATTCTGCCAATTAGCCTAAGAGCACATCTTTGGGATGTGGGAGGAAACCTGAGAAAACCCATGCAAGCACAAGGAGAATGTGCAAACTCCCACAGACACAGGCCCAAATCCATGTATTTGCACAGCACAGCGATAGTCACTGAGCTGTCGTGCTGCCAATCAAATGGTCCAGGTCAAGGGTACACTAACAACGTGAAGCACTAGGATACTCTCAATAAATAAATAAATAAAATCCAAGAGCAGTCCTCTCACAACCCATCGCGTGTATGCCCCTCGTTAGACAACAAGATGGACCAAAGCACCTGTAGGATAAAAACAAGTACATCAATATCATCATCTATTTACACACTTCCCAGGGACTCCCAAGGCTCATGATCCCTATTTTAAATCAGTTTTCTATACCCCTCCATTTCCATTCTGTTCATGTGCCCATCTAAGTATTTCTTAAATAACTCCAGAGTACCTGCCTCCACCTCTTTACTTGGCAGCACATTCCATACCCCCACCACCCTCTGAAAAAACTCCCTCTAGCATCCAAATTATACCTTACACCCCTCACCCGAAGCCCATGACCCCTCATGCTATTCGAGTCCATCCTAGGAAAAAGCTTAACCCTGTTTATTCTATCTCTACCCCTCAATCTTGTTCACCTCTGTTAGAGCTCCTCCAAGTCTATGCCTTTAAGGAAAGCAGCCCCAATTTGCCTAACATCTCATAACTCAGACCTTCCATACCAGGCAGTATCGTGGTAAACCTCCTCTGCATTCTCTCCACATCCTTCTGGTTGTAGGGCAACCAGAACTGGATGCAGTATTCCAAGTGAGGTCTAACCAACATTTTATAGTATACTCTGGTTTCTCAATCCTGTAAATTACATTCAAGAGAGCTCACAGGTGGACTATTGAAAAGTCTTCACTTACCACTTGCTTCCTGCTGCTTCTTGGACTGAAGACCCTCATCTGCCAGGATGATGGGGCCAGGAGCACTCACTAATGTTCCCTCATGGTCATGGACACTCCTGCGTCTCCCTATTGGAAAGGTAAATTAAGTAGTTCATAATAATCAAGATTGCTTACACTCCATCATGGTCTGTAATTTGCAGAGTTTGCTAACAAATACCAAACCCTCACTCTGATCAGAACTTAGTGCAGAATTCCTGAAAATGGTGTCTTCCTTTGCCACACTGCACAAGCATTAGTGAAATCAGTGGTCTACTAACTATTGTCCCGGTGTATTGCTTGGAGAAATCAAGTTTCAGGGTCTAATATCTGAGCAACAAAAAAAACTAAACAACAAATCATGAAAATTTGATTAATGGTTGATATTTCAACTTTTCTTCAAATTTGTGACCGAGTACATATTGATGACACAGCTCCCCAGAAAAGTGGATTTTATCCACTGTATGGGAAGGGATTAATCACTACAAATTGCCAGATACTGAGATAGAGGAATTCCCCAGTCACAGCACACTAACCAGATATAATCCTTTCAAACATCCTGATTCAGGATGAGATTAAACAAGAACTCACTTGGGACACATTTGGAGGCACAGTCATCCTGAGCAGAGGGTGAGCAGACCCCAGCACTGCAGTGCAGGTAAACCTAGAATGGAAAGGAGACATTTTAGGGTCATCTTCATGTTCCTGGATGAACCAGGCTGTTATGGAGCCAGGCAGAAAGGGACTCTGGGCTTGGATTTTCCTTGCTTACCTGTCCAGTGAGAGGCTGCTCCGACTCCCTGTCCAAGAAAACAAACGTTTTCAGTTCAAACCGCTTGTGATGGGCTGGGAACTTCAGGCCAGAAAACATGACTGGGTGTAGGAGAGTCTGATAGTCATCCCCCTCATAGGGACACCTGGAACAGTCAGCAAAATGGTGTCAGAGCAGGGAGGGATATTTGATAACAAACAACAACACAGCACAGGAAACAGGCCCTCCAGCCCAACAAGCCCACGCCACCGTCCTAACATCTTAATGACATATAGAGACAATTTGTTACCCAATCAGCCTACGAGCACATTTTTGGGATGTGGGAGGAAACCGGAGAAAACCCATGCAACCACGGGGAGAACGCGCAAACTCCCACAGACACAGGCCCAAATCCATGTGTCTGCACAGCAACAGTGATAGTCTGAGCTGTCATGTTGCCCATCTGATGGTCCAGTTTAAGCATACACTAACAACGTTAAGCACTAGGCCACTCCTGAAGTAACATCCAAGAGCAGCCCTCGCACGACCTGCCGAATGCATGCGCCTTGTTGGTTAACAAGGTGGACCGATTAGCCTGTGGAAACAAATAAAGTATTCAAACAGTCCTCCTATATCCCTCTACCTGCAGACCGCTCATGTGGCTGTCCAAGAGACCCTTAAACAACCCTAGCGTGCCTGCTCCCACCACCTTTACTCAGTAGTGCATTCCACACCCCCACTACCCTTTGTGTGAAAAAATGCCCTCTAATATTCATCTGATACATAGCCCCCCTCACCCTAAGGCCGTGACCCCTCGTTCTATCTGATTCTAATGGTGGAAAAAGCTTACCACCATTTATTCTATCTATACCCCTCAATCTTATATACCTCTAATAGATCCCCTCTCAGCCAATGTCTTTCAAGGGAAAACAACCCCAGTGCATTCAATCTTTCCTCATGAGACAGCCCTTCCATACCAGGCAGCATCCTGGTAAATCTCCTCTGCACTCTCTCCAGGGCCTCCACACCCTTCCGGTAGTACGGCGACCAGAACTGGACGCAGTATTCCAAGTGAGGCCTAACCAACATTCTATACACTTGCAACATCAGACTACTACTCTTGTATTCTATACCCCTTCCTATGAAGGCTAACATACCATACGCTTTCTTTATCACTTCCTCCACCTGTACTGACACCTTCAGAGACTTGTGAACCTGCACCCCCAGGTCTCTCTGCGTCTATACTCCAGATAGTTTTACCTTTTATCCTACAACTCCCCTCTACATTATTCTGGATTAAATTCCATTTGCCATCTATCTGCCCAATCTACCAGCCTATGTCCTGTTGTATTGCCTGGCACTGCTCCTCAGTTCCTGCCAATCCAAGCATCTTAGTGTCATCAGCAAATTTGCTGATCACACCACCTACCCCCTCTTCCAAGTCATTTATATCAATCACAAATAGAAGAGGTCCTAGTACTGAGCCTTGTGGCACACCACTAGTGACTGACCTCCAGTTGGAAAAAGAGCCTTCCACTACTACCCACTGTCTCCTCCTCCCAAGCCAGTTCTCAACCCATCTACATACCTGGCCCTGTATCCCATGCGCCTTCACCTTTTTTTAAAAATCAGCCTACCATGGGGAACCTTGTCAAACGCCTTACTGAAATCCACGTAGACGACATCAATGGCTTGTCCTTCAACCGTTTTTGTCACCTCTTCAAAAAATTCCACTAGATTCATAAGGCACGACCTCCCCTTAACGAAGCTATGCTGCGTATCCCTGATCAGATCGCAGCGCTCCAGATGCTCATACATCCTGTCCCTGAGGATCCTCTCCATTAGCTTACCTATAACTGAAGTCAAGCTCACCGGCCTATAGTTCCCTGGGTTATCCCTCTGACCTTTTTAAACAACGGTACTACATTTGCAATCTCCAGTCCTTTGGGACTCACCTGTGGTCCAAAGAGACAAAGATTTGCGTCAGAGGACCAGCAATGTCATCTCTCACCTCCCTTAGCAGCCTGGGATAAATACTATCAGGCCCGGAGCTTTGCAAGTCTTTATGCTACCTAAAAGCCCCAACACTTCGTCCCTCGTAATGATTATTTCATTTAACAGGTCCTCAAAACCGGCATCAGACATCAGGCCCCTCTCCTGCGTGAATACCGACGCAAAGTATTCATTCAGGATCTCCCCCATTCCCTCAGGCTCTAAGCAGAGTTCCCCTCCTCTGTCCCTGAGAGGTCCAATCTTCCCTCTAACCATCCTTTTGCTCCTTACATAGGAGTAAAATGCCTTAGGACTTTCCTTAATCCTACCTGCCAAAGCCATTTCATGGCCCCTTTTAAGATCCCGTCTACACTATATTTTTCAAGCGCTGCCTCTGTCCCCAATTGCCTGGATCTAACGTACGCCTCCCACTTCTTCCTGAAGAAGTCCTCAACATCCCTAGTAACCCACAGTTCTCTAATCCTACCCTTCCCATCCTTCCTGGCACGTGTCTTTCCTGCAAAAATTTTAGTTTTCTCTTGAAAGACTCCCACATGTGCAGCATCGACCTACCCTCGAACAGCTTATCCCAGTCGGTATCCCCAAGATCCTGACTAATCTGGCTATATCTTTATGGTCATGGTAAAGCTTTATAACTAAGATGTTGTCATGCAAACATATGAACATATGAATTAGGAGCAGGAGCACGAGTAAGCCAACTGGACCCTTGAGCCTGTTCTATCATTCAATATGATCAAGGTTGAACTGAATGTAATTTCAACCCCACATTCCTGCCTACCCTGATAACATTTGACCTCCTTGTTAATTATGAACCTATCTAACTCAGCCCCTTCCGAGAAAGAGTGTTCCAAACACTCTCAAACCCCCGAGAGAAAAAATTTGCCTCACCTCCATCTTAAAATGAGCGGCTGCTTATTTTTAAACAGCGAGTCCTAGTTCTAATTTCTCCTACAAGAGGAAACATCTCCTCCATATTCTCCCTGTTAATATTCTTTAGGATCTTAAAGGTTTTGATCAAGTCACTTTGTATTCTTCAAAACTCTATTGGATACAAACCTAACTGCTCCAATCTTTTCTCATGGGAAAAGACACCTATTTCTGGTGTTAGTCTAGTAAATCTTCTCTGAACTGTTTCTAATGCATTTTCATCTTTTGATAGATAAGGGGACCAGTACTGTACACAATACACCAGATATGGTCTCCCCCAACTGAAACAAGCTTCCCTGCTTTTGTAATCAATTCCACGCTTTCATACTAAATGTTAATGATCTGTTAGCTTTCTTAATTGCTTGCTGCACATGCATATAGCCTTTTATGATTCATGCACTGGGACACCTTGATCCCTCTGCACTTGAGTTCTGCAATCTCTCACCATTAGGTAATATGCTTACTTATTATGCTCCTTATCAAAATGAGCAATTTCACATTTGTTTACATTATACTACATTTGCCAGGTTTTACCCCATTCAATTAACCTATGCCCATTTGTAACTTCCTTACATCTCTTCACAATTTACTATCCTATCTATCTTTGTGTCATCAGCAAATTTATCAATCATACTTAAATCTCTTCATTTAAGTCATTCACATAAATTGTAAAAAATTGATATCCCAGCACAGATCCCTGTGGCACACCGCTCGTCACATCCTGCGAATCAGAAAAATAAAACAAGTGGGAAATTTTCTCATCCCGTCCGCCACAGGAATCATAACACGTGAGGGGGCAGACTGTATAATAGTCTGTTGACCTTGGGTAGGATTTTATAGTTTTGGGGTGAACGTAGCTGGAAAATCCTGCCCCAACTTTGTTTCCTGTGAGTTTGTCAATTTTCAATGTATGCCAAAAAATAAAATTAGGATAGGATAATGGAATTGTTACTGTATAGTTATGACAGCAGCGTGGGCTTGTTGGGCCAAAGGGCCTGTTTCCCATGCTGTGTTGTTCTTAAAAAAACCTAGCCCTCCCCCAGTTTAACACCCTCCCCTTAGGGCAGGCTTCATCTTTTTCCATTAATACCCTAAAGCAGACAGAGTTGGGGTCACTAGTTGACACATGCTCTCCTACAATGTCAACCACCTGCCCTGGCTCATTCCCCAGAACCAGATCCAGTATAGCCCCCTCTCTAGTCAGGCTATCCACATACTGCTCCAAGGACCCTTCTAAAACACACTGTACAAATTCCTCCCCGTCCGCACCTTCCGCTCTCGGCACCTTCCAATCTACCCCAGGGAAATTGAAATCTCCCATTACAACTACCCTATTCTTCCTACACTTATCTAAAATTTCCTTACATATCCCTTCTTCCACGGCACACGGACTGTAGTACACACCCAACATAGTAACCTCTCCCTTCCTGTTCCTCAACTCCACCCATAGTGACTCAATTCCTAACTCAACCATACCACCCTCCTTCTGCACTGCTATGATGTGATCCTTAACTAATAACACCACTCCCCCTCCTCTCCTCAAACCACCTCTATCATGCCTAAAACACTTGTACCCTGGAATATTCAATTGCCAGTCCTGCCCTTCCTTTAGCCACGTCTCAGTCACCACCACCACTTCTAACTTCCTCTCGAACATTATTGCCTTCAGTTCATCTGTTTTGCCAGTCACACTCCTCGCATTAAAACACATGCACTGAAGGCCCTCAGGCACTCTCTGATCTTCCCTCCTACCCTCCGGACTTACCCTGTCACCCATCTCTCTCCCACTCCCAGTTCTCTATCTCCCCACCCCCCCTCCATATTAGTTTAAACCCTGCCGAAACACTCCAGCTAACCTCCCAGCTAAAATATGGGTGCCCTTCCCAGACAACTGTTCCCCGTCCCTCTTGTATAGATGCCCCTCCCTCCTGAAGACTTCCCAATGGTCTAAGAATCTGAATCCCTCCACCCTACACCAATCCCTCAACCACGCATTCAGTTGGAGCACCTCGTTGTTCCTAACCCTGTCATTCCCAGGCCTCGGCAGCAGCCCAGAGAATGCCACCCTGGAGGCCCTACACTTCAGCCGGGCCCCCAACTCCCTGAACTGCCTACGTATGTCCCCCCTGCACTTTGTTCCTACATCCTTCTCTCCCACATGGACTATTACATCAGCCTTAGCCCCTCCACCTTTCAAAATTCCCTCTACTCTCTCCGTAACATCCTGGACCCCTGCTCCAGGGAGGCAGACTACCATCCTGGAGTCCCGCTTTTGCCCACAGAACTGCCTGTCGATCCCCTTGACCTTCTCATCCCCCACCACTATCTCACATCCCTCACTCCTACCGTCCTCCGGGGTATTCAGATCCCCCTCCCTTGCACTCTCTACCTCAGCTGTTGCCCTACCCTTGATGTTCTGGGATGTCTCCTCTGGGGTGATCTTAGTGCCGTGACTCCTTTTCTTTTTCAACTTCCTATCTGTTACCCACCCATCCCTCCTCATAGGCCCTGGGGTCCCTTCTGGACTATGG
Source organism: Sphyrna mokarran (assembly GCA_024679065.1). NCBI lineage: Eukaryota > Metazoa > Chordata > Chondrichthyes > Carcharhiniformes > Carcharhinidae > Sphyrna > Sphyrna mokarran. The sequence continues at coordinate 38,958,530 of JAGIQG010000026.1, forward strand.
TCCTGTTCATTAGCCCCTCATTCTCTGACTATAAACATATCCTCCAGTCTCAGCTCCAACTGCCTCACCTGAGCCCTCAATCGTTGCAATTCCATACACCTTGTGCATATGTGGGCTTTTGGGAGATGTGCTGCCTCCAAGAATGTCCACATATGGCAGCAAACATGTTTTATCATGGACCCTGATATTTTATACACTTTGATCTGTTAAATATTGATAGTGTCAGTTGGGGACACCTGCTGATATGTTTGAGGTGATTCCATTCTTGCAATGAAATAGTTCCCAATTTGTTCATTCCATTATTCCAAGCTGGGAGAATTCCCTGTGCGATATTTCTGAAAGTCAGGAATGTTTGACCAAGATACTGGAGCTGAAACATATTAAAACTAGTCACCACAAGTGGTGTGTGTCATTCACAATGGTCTGACTGTGGAGCATTAGAACCACTGCGGGTAACAACCTAGAGAGATTCCCAATTTAAAAGAACATGCTACACATTAACCTGTACTTGGAGAATGTAGTAAAGTTTTGCAACACCAATTTTAAATCCAACCAATTTATACATCTTGGAGAATGTAGCCATGGGAGGCCACAAAAGCACTGCAGATGTCATGGCAGACAATATGGAAGTAGAAATGGAGTGTATGTTTATTTTATATTGAAAAGACTAGTTTCTAGAATACTATTTGTGGCTGGTACAATGGGCACAAACACCAATCAGAAACATGGGTTTGTGAAGGGAACAGATCCATTTGGCGAAGTGTAGTCCATGTGACCTCCCTGGAATTGTCCAAGATGCTCATTGGTGCAGAGTTGCCTCCACTGATCAGTTTGTGGCCACTTGTGGAGGGGGGGGGGGAAATAGATAAGCAGCAGTCTCATCATATCATCCAAAAAAAGGAACCTTCCCATTCCTTACCCATCCACCAGCAGACTCCATTGCACCTCATGGTCTGGGGCTGGCACAGGAGTTGCCCAGCAGTCATGCAGCCTCAGCACAAGCATTGGGTCACTGCGACCCAGCACACAAACACTGCCTCCTGAAGGATTCTCCAAATGGGGTAGTCACTCTCCATGATCTGTAGTCACCATCTGAGAGGCACAGACAAGAACCAGTCACTCCCTGGATGGATACATCCCACACTAACCCCATTCCCATTACACAGGGACACCTCTACCTTTTGCTATTTGCAGTTCCAGGTTCAGAATCCCATCTTCTGAGGCAGGAGGTGGGGGAGAAACCGTGTAAACTGTGACATTGATCTGTAAGCCAGTCTCTTGCCTCCCTCTGTACTCACACTGGATGTGCAGGCTGCAGACACACACAAGTAGTTGGAGCTTCACTCAATAACACATCCCCTCCAATACCAACAACCCCCACCATCCTCCTACCCAAAGGTGCTGTCCCGAGTTATTGAGCCCAGCTTCCCAGTCTCAATCATCCTCTTGCCCAAGACATCTGTTTCATAGACCAAGGTTCCATCTTCCTCCTGCAATGAGAAGGCTGCTCAATAAGAAGCTGCCTCACTTACTGGCAGAATGCCTTGACCCCTCAATACTCACCCGCTTGCTGGAGCCACAAGAGGTGACTGGAAAGCGGAAGGCCACAAGTTGCCCAGTGGTTAGTTGAGGCTTGCACTCAACCTCTTGTCCATCTTTCACATACAGAGATGACAGGTTGAGGGCAGGACGGGTCAGGTTCTTGGAGATCACAATGATGAACTGACCATCAGCTGTGCACGCTGCAAAGAAATACAACCCAATTGCTCAAAGCTTGTATCCATGTTATGAGAAAGAGGCTCTGCTTCCACTCCAGAGTGTGGAGGGGGGCACAAATCATTTGACACGTATCTAGATAATACCAAGCAAAAGGATATATTGAGAATAAGAGGAGATTTTACAGCATTGTAAAGGGAAAGCAACTGGTTAAGAGCTGACAACTGCAGGTGGGAATGTTATGACCATGGGAAAATGGGAGACTTTCTGAACATCACGGCAGAAAGGGAGGATTACTCACGATGTTTTAGTTTGGAGGGAGATCACTGCAGGTTTACAAGAACATAACTTCAGGTTTAAGTTAAAAGTTGAATAAGTTAGCCTTTTTTTTTAAAAAATTCCAAAAGATAAGGGGGTCTGATACAAGTTTAGAAAATATTTACAAGTGGCAGGGTGGGCAAAGATGAATTGTTTCCACTGTGAAAGCTCTAGAACCAGGGGGTCAAATCAACAAATTAGGGCCAAGCAACTCAAGTGTCAGAAAATATTTGTAACTGAGACAGGGAAGAACCCTTTTCCTGAGGGAGCAGGGGATTCTGTCCCATCTGAGATAATGAAAAATTACTTGAATTAGGTGTAGAGAATCAGCCCATTATCCCTTTTCCACCAAAAGAGTTTTTGCAATGGGCAAAAACAAAACACTAGTAGCAAATTATGGAAGAGTTGACCTTGGTACAAACACCAGCAGAATGGATCAGTTAACACTGAGTAAATCCCATTCAATAGATACAGGAGCCAATTAGTTCTCCAGTTACTCAATAACACCTTCCCTCAACACTAGAGGTCAGTTAACTACATAACTAGTCAGTAATTCAAGTTGATCTCTTTACTGGCAGATAATGGAAACTGGTGTTGAACATTAACAAGGAATAATGAGGAGGTGGCTAGCATTATAGCTCCCAGAAGGAGCAAACATTATCCCAGCCCTGAATGGACCATGTATCATGGGTAACACACCTATCACAGGGGGTCAGACAGATCAAATATTCCCCAAACCCCAACTTCACCAGGTAGGGAAGCTCATTCCAGTGGGATAGTCACCTACATGCTTTGTGCAAAATCCACCACAAAGTGTCTAATTTAGACAGATTCACTAGAGATAAATTATCCAATAAAACATCAGCACAGGGATAAAGCAGCCAGCTGTTTAGTGTATTTATCATTATTGCGAACAGGCTAGAGAGAGAACATTAACATTTCAGTGAAGGAATTTAACACTTGAAACTTCAGTTGCCAAATAGCCATTCCAACCCATCTCCATCACACAGTGAGGCAGCAATAAATGCCCCATTTCCCAGTTAGATTCTCTCCGTCTCCACTAGACTGGGAGGGTGAGTCTTGTAGTTACCTGGGCTCTTTCTCAGACTGTAGAAACAGCGATGGGGGCTGGAGCTCCGGGGATCAAAGCAGCAACCCTGGCGGATACACTCAGCGCTGCTGATCCCGGAGTGCCCGCACTCAAATCTCCAGCCTGCCTCTGGCACACAAACATCATCCCTCCCCAGGAGGAGCGGCTGGCCTGACACTGAGGAGGCGCCCAGGAAGCACAGAGCCCAAGAAAACAGCCAACCTCCCATCCCGGCGAGTGAATCAGGACAATCACTTCCCGCAAACACCAGCCCGTTTTCTAGCCGGGAATCCAGCTGCAATCCCATTGCAGAGGCTCCCTGTGCCACGGGATACTCGGGAAGCGATTCCGCATCTTTAATCAGCTCCAATTCTCTGCCTCTCTCCACTGCCTCATTCCTGCTCCCAATCCCACTTTAGCTGGGGTGCATTATTGACCCTAATAATCACATTTTAATTTGAGGTTTTTTAAAGTTTCCTTTGTAGTTTGATTTTGTTCGGGTTGTTCCCCTTTTGGGAGCTGCTCCTTTTATTTTTGTCCTGATTTAACTTGAGTTTGTTTATTTGGTTTGACCTTAAAGAGGCCAAACACACTTTAGCAAATCGCCCGCTCAAGTCTGTTTTCTTTGCATCACCAGCAGCCTTCACTCCTTCATCACCAGTGAGCCAAGAGACTGACGCTTCAATGTAATTGCAGAGACTCACAGAATCCCGACAGTGCAGAAATAGGATTTTTGCCCCATGCACCAACAACAATCCCACCCATTCACCCCATGTCTTTACCCAGTAATCCCTGACACTAACAGAGAATTTACCATGGAAAATCCGTCTAACCTGCAACTTCTTTGGAGTATGGGAAGAAACCAGAGCACCTGAAGGAAACGTACACAAACTCAAGGAAAATGTGCAAACTCCACACAGAGATTCACCCAAAGTTGGATTTGAACCTGAACTCCCAGTGCTGTGAGGCAGTAGTTCTAATGACTATGCCACTGTGAAACTGTGTACACATCAGATCCTTCTTCAGACTTACTCTCCACCCTGTGCACCGATACTCAGGAACCCAGCAGGTTCTGTTTAGCCTTGCACTTCCTACATGCTCCTTTCTGCTACAGGCGTAACATACGGCATCCCTAAACCCACACTCCCCTGGGGGTGGGCTCCCCCACACTGACACATTCTTCACAGTTCTTGGTTTGTAGATCGAATCGCCTAAACTTCTGCACTCTCTCTGTTTGTGTAATTCTTTATTCTTGACGCTCTGCACCCACATCCCTGGCTCTACAGCCATTATGTAGAGATGCCGCCGTTGGACTGGGGTAAACTCAGTAAAGTTTCACAACACCACTTTTAAATCCAACCAATTTATTTGATAGTAAATTCGCGAGCTTTCCACACTATGTGCCTTTGTCAGGCAGCCATTAGCAGTTTCCTTCCAAACTGGGAGACTTTGTCCAGTTTGCACACTTTGAAGTTTCATAGAACATAGAACATAGAACATTACAGCACAGAACAGGCCCTTCGGCCTTCGATGTTGTGCCGACCAAAATAAAAAGCAATGTCCCTCCAAACTAAACCATTCCCTTCTCTTCCATATACTTATCAATTAACCTCTTAAACGCCACCAAACTTGGTGCATCTACAACAGCTGCAGGCAGGGCATTCCATTCCCTAATCACTCTTTGAGTAAAGAACCTACCTCTGATATCCGTCCTATAACTCATACCCCTTAATTTAAAGCTGTGTCCCCTCGTGCTAGCTTTCTCCATCCTAGGAAAAGGCTATCACTGTCCACCCTATCTAAACCTCTAATCATCTTATATGTTTCGATTAGGTCCCCTCTTAGCCGCCTCCTTTCTAACGAAAACAACCTCAAATCCCTCAGCCTCTCCTCATAAGACCTGCCCTCCATTACCAGGCAACATCCTGGTAAACCTCCTCTGTACCCTCTCCAATGCCTCCACATCTTTCTTATAACACGGGGACCAGAACTGCACACAATACTCCAAGTGCGGCCGCACTAGAGTTTTGTACAGTTGCAACATGATGCTGCGGCTCCTAAATTCAATCCCCCTACAAATAAAAGCTAAGACTCCATATGCCTTCTTAACAACTTTATCCACTTGACTGCCTACTTTCAGGATCTATTGACACATACACCAAGATCCTTCTGTTCCTCAACACTATTAAGAGCCCTACCATTAGCCCTATACTCTACACATTTATTGTTCCTGCCAAAGTGCATTACCTCACACTTTTATTGTGCTTTGTTGTGCATTTTCCACAGCAAGGACAATTTCTAATTTCTTCACATTCCCAACAGTTTCTTCTCTCTGGCCGTATTATTCACCCCACACACTAACCAGTCTCTGAACCACTCATTAAGAGCAGATCCAAATTCACAAAGTTTAACCATTTGTCTCAGCCTCAGCATAAAAAGGTGCCTTCACCTCCCCATTGAGTTACGGAGAGCTTTGGGTGATAATACCCTCTGACTATTTCTGTGAGTTCTTCAAAGGTTTTAGTGTCAGAGCATCCGGAGAAGTCAAGCTTCTTATCAATTTATTGCTTTGGGCACCACAGGCTGTTAACAGAATTACTCTCTGCTACTCCTCCCCGCGCTGTTTCGATTGCTTTGAAGGAGTATCTCAGGTGTTGAACATGTTGGACCCAATCCCTCAAATTATGGTTGAATGGCTCAAGCCTCCTGAACAGAAACATTATAATAACTCACTGAGTGCTGAATAGGCATTCTTCCTACCCCTTCACACAGTCACCTATGGTGTTTGTGTAAATGAACATCAGATGCAGAGATTTATTCTCAGCAGTAGCCAGACTCCAGAGAGAGAAAGAGAGAGACAGAGAGGCATGATATCATCAGTGGTGAACTAACTTTGAATACCTGCAGAACACCAAGTTTAACTACAGTGCCATTGGGAGGGGAGGGAGTATGAGATTTTAAAATTACATTGGGAGAATGGTGATGTCGTTCCAAGTTAGGATGGTGCGAGTTGGTGAATAACCTACAGATTGTAGTGTTCCTATGCTTCTGCTGTACTTGTCCTTCTGCGGTAGGGGCTGTGGCCTTGGAATGCATTAAAGGATGAATTGCTGCTGTGTACCTTGTAGATGGTCCACACTCCTCCAGTTCACAGGAGCAGCAGGGGATGGGATGCTGAGCCAAGTACTGGATAGTGTGTTCTGCCTTAGGCCTGTTATTGTAAACATGGTGTTTATATGGTTGGATGATTGGAGATAAACATTTCTTGTTGATCGAATTCTCCAACATCCTAGGGATCACCATCGATTTATTGATGTTTGAATATCAAGGGGAGATGGTACATTCTCCCCACCCACTCTCTCAACTTGTCCTCCACAGCTTGCTGCCCACCTAGTTTTATCATTGAATATATTCCTGAGTGCCCTTGTCAACACTGCTCACTACACCCCACTAGATACAGCCTGCTGACATGATGCCCATATGAATCATGTTACCCATCCCATGTGTCCTGTCTTATGTCTATTTTAGTCAGTCTTGCTGTATCCAAATACCTTCTGAAATTGCAGATATGCTGTGTTGTCTGAGTTTCCCTTTATTTAAATCCTTTAACATGTTTGATTCCCATCGCCTGTATTCCAATATTTTGCTAATGAATGTCACACTAATTTCCCACACACTCTCCAACCTAAAGAATGTTTGAAAGATCAGACAAACCAAACCACCCACACAGATGTGGCAGTGACTTTCCCTGAGAATTCGAATTCCTGGGGATTATTTGTTCATGATGCAAAGAAATGGAGGGTATGAAGAAACTCAGGAATTCTACAGTGAATTCCGATCTTGCTCTGTGTTTGCCAACTCCAATCTGGTAAAGTCTTGTCTGCACTTGCTCAGTACTTCAATTTAGTTCCAGATTTAGGGTGGCACAGTGGTTAGCACTTCTGCTTCACATCATCAAGCACCTGGGTTCGATTCCCAGCATAGGTCACCATCTGTGTGGAATTTGCATGTTCTCCCCATGTCTGCATGGGTTTCCTCCCACATTCTGAAAGATGTGCTGGTTAGATGCATTGACCCAATCAGGTGCTAGACTGTGGCCACAAGGGGAATTTCACAGTAATTTCATTGCAGTGTTAAGCTGAGCCTTACTTGTGACTAATAAATAAACTTTACCTTGCGCACAATACAGGCATCCCTATTTGAAAGCACATTCTAACATTTTAAAAGTAACAAAATCTACATCTAACATTCCCTCCGTTTAGTTGTACTATTACTTCTAGTGCATGTGCCGAGAATGGCACGTTTTTTGCCATCCTCTGGGGAACGAGGGGGCTGGGGAGGGGTCACAAGCTGTAGGAAAATGAAGATGGATTGTTGGGCTCCAGGTAGCCAATAGGTTTTGTGAACATTCTAGATTTGTGTAGCACACTGCTTTTCCAGAACTAATTAAACATACTCCAGATGTACTTGGTCTAAGCCATTAATATACAAATCAATATCAGCTCCTTGCTTTACTCTATTTCAGTATATTATTTGTACATGAATGTATACCTGTATTCAGATATCTAGTCCTCTTCCTCTGATAATTACCAATGAAGCTTTTCATCTTGTATTCACCAGAAGATACTATCCCACCTCAATCCTTTTGTTTACATTTTTTACTGTTCTACATTTTATTTCTCTTTCTCTCTATTTTATTCCCTTCAATTATCATTTCTCCTCAATTTTACTCCTCTCCCACCCACTCCTCCCTTCCCCACATCTTCAGCAGTCACAGCTTACCCTGATTTCAGCTGCTCTGCCATTTGCACCTCCCATTCTCTCTAATGGACTGCCATTAGCAGCCTTTCCCCTGAGGCTGTGACTCATCTTTCATTCTCTGCCCCTTGCAGCATAACGTATCTCCCACTTTCTCTGCCTTTTAGCTTTGACAAAGGATCATCTGGACCCAATGTCAGCTCTTTGCTCTCCTTACAGATGCTGCCAGACCTGCTGAGATTTTCTAGTATTTTATCTTTTGGTTGGAGGACAGATATTAATATTGGAGAGAACAATTTATGTCACATAAAAGCTTAGATTGTTTGATAAGTGGTTGATAGAGAAGTCCAATACGATCAGAAAGAGTGAACACAGCTTTATTAGGAGCAAATCGTGCCTTACGAGCCTAGTTGAGTTCTTCGAAAACATGACTGAACGCATTGACGAAGGAAGAGCAGTGAACGTGGTTTACATGGATTTCAGCAAGGCATTTGATAAGGTCCCCCATGCAAGACGTCTTGAGAAGGTGAGAGGGTATGGGATCCAAGGGGCTTTGGCCTTGTGGATCCAGAACTGGCTTACCTGCACACACATTGTTCGCCACTTTAACACTTGAATAGCAGGTTAGATGTAAGGATTCGCATTCTAATCAGCAATCTCTGACTGTCTGTGCTGATGTGTGGTATTGCAGACCAGAACACTGCATTTGCCTGAGGAAGACACAAGAGTCGAAAGCTCGCATTTTTACTATCAAATAAATCGGTTGGATTATAAATTGGTGTTGCTAAATTCTTACTGAGTTCTTACCACCCCAATCCAACGCCGGCATCTGTATATCATGACTACTATCGACACCGCATACTGCCGGATCCAAGTGGAGAGGATCTCCAAGAGGATTGCACATATCGACACAGACATCAAGTTTCTACAGAGATGCAAGAAAGCAGACAGGATACCAAAGGGACTACAGATCACGAACCCACTCAGGTCAACCTATAACACAGACTACGCTGAGAGGCTTTGCCGTCGCACCTCTCTCACACTCCTCAATCACCTCATACACCAGCTCTATAGCAAACGCCGCACCCTGGAAAGTAAAATGGAATACATATTCTCAACTTGCGCTCAGGACGCAGATCAGCTGCGAAACTTTGCCAAGCAGATGAGACAAAGAAACTACACCATTTACATGCACACCAAGAACAAGAAACTTGAAAAACTCAGCATCGCCACCAGCAGCAACCAAACCTCCCTTGGCACCACAGTAGAAAACAACACTACCACAGGGAGGTCCATTGTTAACCTGTCGGACTACACACTTCAATCAGAGGAAATCAAAGTTCTCAGCCGAGGGCTCAATTTCTGTCCCACCACCAAAATGGACCCCATCAGTCTCGCAGCAGATACAGAGGAATTCATCAGGCGAATGAGGCTGCGTGAGTTCTTCCACAAACCCCAAGAGGCCAATAGCGGACTCAATGAGACAGCTAATGAACCAGAACAGCTGACAGAGGGATCCGCAGTGCAGCAACCGAAGAGGAATGAATCCAATTGGACTCCTCCGGAAGGCCGCTGCCCCCGACTGGACATGTATGCCCAAGCCATCAGGAGGTGCGTGAACACCAGATTTATCAACCGCACTTACAAGACAGTCCCGAACATCACCCAAGTACAACGCAAGGCCATCCGTGCTCTCAAGACCAACCGCAACATTGTCATCAAACCAGCAGACAAAGGAGGCGCCACCGTCATACTGAACAGAACGGACTACTGTGAAGAAGTGTACCGACAACTAAACAATGAGAAACACTACAGACAGTTACCAGCAGATCCGACCAAAGAACACACTCGTCAACTCAACACTCTGATCAAAACCTTTGATCCGGACCTTCAGAACACCCTCCGGGCTCTCATTCCACGTACTCCCCGCATTGGAGATCTCTACTGCCTCCCAAAGATACACAAGGCAAACATACCCGGCCGTCCCATCGTATCGGGCAATGGGACCCTGTGTGAGAACCTCTCCGGCTATATCGAGGGCATCCTGAAACCCATCGTACAAAGAACCCCCAGCTTTTGTCTTGACACTACGGACTTCCTACAGAAACTCAGCACACATGGAGCAGTAGAACCAGGGACACTCCTTGTCACAATGGATGTCTCGGCGCTCTACACCAACATCCCCCACGACGATGGTATTGCTGCAACTGCCTCAGTACTCAATGCCAACAACTGCCAGTTTCCGGATGCAATTTTACAACTCATCCGCTTCATCTTGGACCACAATGTCTTCACCTTCAACAATCAGCTTTTCATCCAGACACACGGAACAGCCATGGGGACCAAATTCGCACCTCAGTATGCCAACATCTTCGTGCACAGGTTCGAACAAGACTTCTTCACCACACGAGATCTCCAACCAAGGTTATATACTAGATACATTGATGACATTTTTTCCTTTGGACTCATGGTGAACAATCATTGAAACAACTGTATGATGATATCAACAAGTTCCATCCCACCATCAGACTCACCATGGACTATTCTCCAGAATCAGTTGCATTCTTGGACACACGCATCTCCATCAAGGACGGTCACCTCAGCACCTCACTGTACCGCAAACCGACAGACAACCTCACAATGCTCCACTTCTCCAGCTTCCACCCTAGACACGTTAAAGAAGCCATTCCCTATGGACAAGCCCTCCGTATACACAGAATTTGCTCAGATGAGGAGGATCGTGACAGACACCTCCAGACGCTGAAGGATGCCCTCGTGAGAACAGGATATGGCGCTCGACTCATCGATCGACAGTTCCAACATGCCACAACGATAAACCGCACTGATCTCCTCAGAAGACGAACACGGGACACGGTGGACAGAGTACCCTTTGTTGTCCAGTACTTCCCCGGAGCGGAGAAGCTATGACATCTTCTCCGGAGTCTTCAACATATCATTGATGATGATGAACATCTCGCTAGGGCCATCCCCACCCCCCCACTTCTTGCTTTCAGACAACCGCACAACCTCAAACAGATCATTGTTCGCAGCAAACTACCCAACCTTCAGGAGAACAGTGACCACAATACCACACAACCCTGCCACAGCAACCTCTGCAAGACATGCCGGATCATAGACATGGACGACATCATCAAACGTGAGGATACCATTCACCAGGTACACAGTACATACACTTGCAACTCGGCCAACGTTGTCTACCTAATACGTTGCAAGAAAGGATGTCCCGAAGCATGGTATATTGGGGAGACCATGCAGACACTACGACAGCGGATGAATGAGCATCGCTCAGCAATCACCAGGCAAAACAGTTCCCTTCCTGTGGGCGAGCACTTCAGCAGTCATGGGCATTCGGCCTCCGACCTGCGGGTAAATGTTCTTCAAGGGGGCCTTCGTGATACGCGACAGCGCAGAGCCGCTGAGTAGAGACTGATAGCCAAGCTCCGCACACATGAGGATGGTCTTAACAGGGATCTTGGCTTTATGACACACTATCTGTAACCCCCGTAACTTGCCTGGGTTAGCAAAAAACCTCACTTACTGTGCTGTCTGGAGAAAATACACAATTCTCCAACAATGCTCAGGATTCCCTTCACACACATTGTTAGCCACTTTAACACTTGAATAGCAGGTTAGACGTAAGGATTCGCATTCTAATCAGCAATCTCTGACTGTCTGTGCTGATGTGTGCTATTGCAGACCAGAACACTGCATTTGCCTGAGGAAGACGCAAGAGTCGAAAGCTCGCTTTTTTACTATCAAATAAATCGGTTGGATTATAAATTGGTGTTGCTAAATTCTTACTGAGCTCTTGCCTGCAGAAGGCAGAGAGTAGTTGTGGATGGGTCATCTTCTGCGTGGAGGTCAGTCACCAGTGGAGTGTCCCAAGGATCTGTTCTAGGACCCTTGCTGTTTGTCATTTTCATAAATGACCTGGATGAGTAAGTGGAGGGATGGGTTATTAAGTTTCCTGACGATATGAAGGGTGGTGGTGTTGTGGATAGTCTGTCTGAAGTTGCAGCAAGACATAGATAGGTTGCAAGACTGGGCAGAGAAGTGGCAGATGGACTTCAATGCAGATAAATGTGTGGTGGTCCATTTTGGCGGGACCAATGGGATGAAGGAGTATATCAAGGGTAGGAGTCTTGGTTGTGTTGAGGAGCAGAAGGATCTTGGGATCCGGGTCCATAGGAATCTTAAATCTGCCCCACAAGTGGAGGATATGGTTAAGAAGGCATATGGTGTGCTGGCCTTCATTAATAGAGGGATTGAGTTTAGGAGTCCGGTGGTAATGCTGCAACTTTATAAGACCTTTGTCAGACCCCACTTGGAGTACTCTGTGCAGTTCTGGTCACCTCACTCTAGGAAGGACGTGGAAGCTATTGAGAGGGTATAGAGGAGATTTACAAGGATATTGACTGGATTGGGAGACATGCCTTATGAAGATAAGTTGAGGGAGCTAGATCTCTTCTCCTTGGAGAGACAAAGGTTGAGAGGCGACCTGACAGAAGTTTGTTAGATGTTGAGAGAAATAGATAAGAGTGGATTCTCGGAGGCTATTTCCCAGAGTTGAAATGGTCGCTACGAGAGGACATAGGTTTAAGGTGCTGGGGGTGTGTGGGGGGTAAGTACAGAGGAGATGTTAGAAGTAAGTTTTTCACTCAGGTGGTGGGTGAGTGAAATTGGTTGCTATCAGTGCTGGTAGAAGCAAATTCACTGGGGTCTTTTAAGAGACTTCTGGATGAGTACATGGGATAGGGAGTTACAGATAGTTCTATGGCCTGGTAGGTACTGATACGATCATCAGAGCTTGTGGGCCAAAGGGCCTGTTTGTGATGTAGTGTTCTATGTTGTCATGAATAAATGTTCTTTGCAGCCAAAAGGAGCTCCAACTAAAAAGCTCAGGATAACCACTCCCTTGTTCATTTCCCAATGGCTACCTTGGTCAAACAACCTGCCTGATTTGGAAATTCAGTCAACTCTTGGAAGTTAATTGTTCCCTGGTGCATTCTCAGTAGCGACACTAATTGAATTGTAAACCATACAGCAAGATGCAAGAGCTCCTTCTATTTAAATTAAAATCTACCCCAAACCAATCCACGATGCAATACTGAAAATTGCCCAGTTTACTTTTTAAGCATTGATTTGCCTACATCATAGCTCAATTAAAACTTGGGTGTTTTCTGTGCAGTCAAAATATATCTACACCATGAATTTCAGGCCATTTCCTTAATAGTTGGAACTTGTCACCTCCAGCCATCTGATACCAGAATAATGTGTCATTTTTCCTAGTTCAACCAAGATTCTTTGCATTTCACAATAATATTTCTACTTTGCAATTTAAGTCAAGTCTATGGGGTGACTTGTAAACACACTCCCCCAAATTGCAGAAAGAATGTTGATCTTAATAAGGATGTGACAGATTGATAAGGAATGAATGATTCTACCAGACTCATGCAAAGGCTGCCTAACTGCAATTAGAGATCTAATATGTTGCTACTGTACAAAACTCTGGTGTGGCCGCACTTGTAGTATTGTGTACAGTTCTGGTCCCTGCATTACAAGAAATATGTGGAGGCATTGAAGAGGGTAGAGGAGGTTTACCAGGTATGGAGTGCAGGTCTTACGAAGAGAGGCTGAGGGATGTGAGGTTGTTTTCATTAGAAAGAAGGTGGCTAAGAGGAGACCATAAAAGATAAGAGGTTTAAATAGGGTGGACAGTGATAGCCTTTTTTCCTAGGATGGAGAAAGCTAGGATGAGGAGACACAGCTTTAAATTAAGAGATGTCAGGGGTAGGTTCTTTACCCAGAGGGTGGTAAGGGTATGGAATGCCCTGCCTGCTGCAGTTGTAGATGTGCCAGGTTTGGTGGCGATTAAGAGGTTAGTAGATAAGTTTATGGATGAAAAGGGAATTGTTTAGGTTAGAGGGTCATTGCTTTTTCCTAATTGGTCAGCACAACATTGAAGGCCAAAGGGCCTGTTCTGCGCTGTAATGTTCTATAATAGTGTAGGAAAAGCTGTTAGAGACCTAACCAAAAAACTGCATTGGCTTAATAGATAAGTCACCCAGAAGAACTGCACAGAAGAGTTTCCATAGAATTTTCTTCTATTTGAAATGTTTTGCCTCCAGGCTATGTAGCTAAAAAAAAATCAGTAGGGTAATTTAAAATCAATCACCAATACACTTCTATATTGAGGTGATCTTTTCCATTACCAAGAGGCTACTTGCCTGGATATTCTGGGGCAGTCTGATGATTGTATTAGGATTAGAAAACTTGTTAGACCATCCCATCCAGAAATACATCATTGTTTCAGGATGATGTCTGAAGCTGTGTGGGAACCCATCCCTCAAGATGGATAACTCATGCATCTTAATCTCTTCCTCCCACCAACAGTAATTTAAACTTGTAGAAAGCTATTGATGAGAATTACCAGATTGGAGAAAACATTATGAAAATTAATTATTGCATGATTAAGTAATCATGTTCTTGGATTTTTGTACAACATTTGTTGCCAAATGCTAATAAAGATTAGGGTTCAGATCCTAAACAAGGCCCTGGTACTCTCATCCACAACCTACTCCAGGGCTATGAGGCAGGAAGTAGTGATACTAAGTGGACAGTCCTTTCAAAGACTGGTGTGGGCAGGTGAATTCCCAATTGTGCAGTAAGGTTGTGTTACAGCCCCTGATACAATGTTTGTTACCAAGGCTGGTTCAAGCATTGGAGCCAAAAGTTCAAAGATTCACATCACCTGAATGTCAGAACAATACAGCACAGAACAGGCCCTTCGATGTTGTGCCGACCAAAATAAAAAGCAATGCCCCTCCTAACTAAACCATTCCCTTCTCTTCCATATACTTATCAACTAACCTCTTAAACGCCACCAAACTTGGCGCATCTACAACAGCTGCAGGCAGGGCATTCCACTCCCTAATCACTCTTTGAGTAAAGAACCTACCTCTGATATCCGTCCTATAACTCATACCCCTTAATTTAAAGCTGTGTCCCCTCGTGCTAGCTTTCTCCATCCTAGGAAAAAGGCTATCACTGTCCACCCTATCTAAACCTCTAATCATCTTATATGCTTCAATAAGATCCCCTCTTAGCCGCCTCCTTTCTAACGAAAACAACCTCAAATCCTTCAACCTCTCTTCATAGGACCTGCCCTCCATACCAGGCAACATCCTGGTAAACCTCCTCTGTACCCTCTCCAATGCCTCCACATCTTTCTTATAATGTGGCGACCAGAACTGCACACAATACTCCAAGTGCGGCCGCACTAGAGTTTTGTACAGTTGCAACATGATGCTGCGGCTCCTAAATTCAATCCCCCTACCAATAAAAGCTAAGACTCCATATGCCTTCTTAACAACTTTATCCACTTGACTGCCTACTTTCAGGGATCTATTGACACATACACCAAGATCCTTCTGTTCCTCAACACTATTAAGAGCCCTACCATTAGCCCTATACTCTACACATTTATTGTTCCTGCCAAAGTGCATTACCTCACACTTTTCCACATTAAACTCCATTTGCCACCTCTCGGCCCAGCTCTGCAACTTGTCCAAGTCCCTCTGTAAACTATAACACCCCTCTTCACTATCTACCACTCCACCGACTTTAGTGTCATCTGCAAATTTACTGATCCATCCCTCAATACCCTCATCCAGATCATTTATAAAAATTACAAACAGCAGGGCCCCAAAACAGACCCCTGAGGCACACCACTCGTCACCGAACTCCACGATGAATATCTCCCATCAACCACCACCCTCTGTCTTCTATCTGCCAGCCAATTTCTAATCCAATTAGCTAAATCACCCTCTATTCCACACATCTGCATTTTCTGTAGAAGTCTTCCATGGGCCACCTTATCAAAAGCCTTACTAAAGTCCATATATACTACATCAACCGCCTTACCCCCATCCACCTCTCTGGTCACTTTCTCAAAAAACTCAATGAGGTTAGTAAGGCATGACCTACCCTTCACGAAACCATGCTGACTATCCCCAATCAATTCATTTCTCTCTAAATAACTATAAATCCTATCCCTAATAATTCTCTCCAATACCTTGCCCACAACAGAAGTAAGACTCACTGGCCTATAATTCCCTGGAAGGTCTCTCTTCCCCTTCTTAAACAATGGGACCACATTCGCTATCCTCCAGTCCTCCGGAACCACACCCGTAACCAACGAGGACCTGAAGATCAGAGCCAGAGGCTCTGCAATCTCCTCTCTTGCCTCCCAGAGAATCCTAGGGTAAATCCCGTCCGGCCCAGGGGACTTATCCAACTTCAAACCCTCGAGAATTTCTAGCACATCCTCCCTATCTACTACAATACTTCCCAATTTGCAAGCCTGTACCTCAGTGTTCTCCATAGCTACATTTCCAGCACTCTGCGTGAATACTGAAGAGAAATATTTATTCAGTGCCTCACCAAGCTCTTCAGGCTCCACGCACAACTTCCCACTGCTGTCTATGACTGGCCCTAATCTTGCCCTAACCAATCTTCTATTCTTAACATGTGCTCCACAAGCAATAGTTTGCATTACTTGGAAAGCCTGGATCAAGCAGGATCCAGTAGAGACAGCAAGTAAGTAAAGAAAATGTAGCTGTGGAGAGCACTGAGGTACAGGGTTGCAAATTGGGGAGTATTGAAGCATATAAGATGATTAGAGGTTTGGATAGGGTGGACAGTGATAGCCTTTTTCCTAGGATGGAAAAAGCTAGCACGAGGGGACACAACTTTAAATTAAGGGGTATGAGTTATAGGACGGATATCAGAGGTAGGTTCTTTACTCAAAGAGTGATTAGGGAGTGGAATGCCCTGCCTGCAGCTGTTGTAGATGCGCCAAGTTTGGTGGCGTTTAAGAGGTTAGTTGATAAGTATATGGATGAGAAGGGAATGGTTTAGTTAGGAGGGGCATTGCTTTTTATTTTGGTCGGCACAACATCGAAGGCCGAAGGGCCTGTTCTGTGCTGTATTGTTCTATGTTCTTAAAACATAGACAGTATTTAATACTTGGTATCTTCTTGCTTTGAAGATTTGTCTAGCAAGCTGAAAACAATTCTACAACATCTAGAGCACATTCATCTTGTTTATTTTTGTTCAGATTCTACACTGTTCAATTTCACGACATTGAAAAGCAACAGCTTTTGGTCTCTTCATGTACACTGTAGCCATCACCACCAGCAGGCACAGGGACACCATCATGAAGCCAATGGCTACTCCTTGCACAACCCAAGCAGGAGATTCAGCAGCACCTAATGGAAGATTAGAAGGCATTATATTCAGGAGAGCTCACAGGTGGACTAGTGAAAAGTCTCCACTTACCACTTGCTTCCTGCTGTTTCTTGGACTGAAGACCTTCATCTGCCAGGATGATGGGGCCAGGAGCACTCACTAATGTTCCCTCATGGTCATGGACACTCCTGCGTCTCCCTATTGGGAAGGTAAATTAGGTAGTTCATAATCAAGTTTGCCTCCACTCCATCATGGTCTGTAATTTGCAGAGTTTGTTAACAAATACCAAATCCTCACTCTGATCACAACTTAATGCAAGTTCAGAATTCCTGAAAATGGTGTCTTGTTCCGCCACACTGCACAAGCATTAGTGAAATCAGTTCTCTGGTAACTAATGTCCCACTGTATTGCTGTTAGAAATCAAGTTTGACTTTAATATATCAGAGCAACAACTGAACAACTAATTGTTAAAAACTGATTAATGGTTGATTATTCAACTTTTCTTCAAAATTGTAATTGAGTACACATTGATGACAACACAGCTCCCCACAAAACAGTGATGTTTATCCACTGTAAGTGAAAGGATTAATCACTACAAATTGCTAGAGGCATCCCACAGTCCCAGCACACAAACCAGATATTCCATTCAAACATCTCTGCCTGTGTTAATGAAGCATCATCCCTGATTCAGGAGAGATTCAACAAGAACTCACTTGGGACACATTTGGGGGCACAGTCATCCTGAGCAGAGGGTGAGCAGACCCCAGCACTGCAGTGCAGGTAAACCTAGAATGGAAAAGAGACATTTTAGGGTCATCTTCATCTTCCTGGATGAACCAGGCTGTTATGCAGCCAGGCAGAAATGGAGTCTGGGGTTAGATTTTCCTTGCTTACCTGTCCAGTGAGAGGCTGCTCCGACTCCCTGTCCAAGAAAACAAACGTTTTCAGTTCAAACCGCTTGTGATGGGCTGGGAACTTCAGGCCAGAAAACATGACTGGGTGTAGGAGAGTCTGATAGTCATCCCCCTCATAGGGACACCTGGAACAGGCAGCAAAACAGTGTCAGAGCAGGGAGGGGGATTTGATCTGTTAAATATTGATAGTGTTAGTTTGGGGCCACTGGTGGTGATGTGTTTGAGGTGATTCCATTCTTGCAATAATATATTTCCCAATTTGTTCCTTCCAGTATTCCAAGCTGGGGGAAATTCCCTGTGTGATATACTGGAAGTCAGGAATGTTTCTGACCAAGAAACTGGAGCTGAAATGTATTAAAACTACTCACCACAGGCGTGCCATTCACACTGGTCTGACTGTAGAGCATTAGAACCACTGGGGGTAACAACCTAGAGAGACTCCCAATTTAAAGAACATGCTACACATTGACCTGCACCTGGAGAATGTACCCATGGGAGGCCACAGAAGTTCTGCAGATGTCATTGCAGAGGATATGGAATTATAAGTGGAGAGTATGTTTATTTCATCTTGCTAAGGACTACTGCATACATTGTAGCAGCCACAAGTCACATGGCTTCCTGAAGGGAACAGATCCATTTAGCCAAGTGCAACGCACATGACCTCCCTGAGACTGGAATTGTCCAAGACCCTCATTGGTGCAAAGTTGCCTCCACTGATCAGTTTATGGCCACTGGGAGAGGAGATAAGATAAGCAGTCTTGTCATATCAGCATCCAAAAGCCATTCCCCTTCCCATTCACACTCCTTACCCATCCACCAGCAGACTCCATTGCACCTCATGATCTGGGGCTGGCACAGGAGTTGCCCAGCAGTCATGCAGCCTCAGCACAAGCCTTGGGTCACTGCGACCCAGCACACGAACCTCCACAAACACTGCCTCCCGAAGGATTCTCCAAATGGGGTAGTCACTCTCCACATACCATGATCTGTAGTCACCATCTGAGAGGCACAGACACAAGAACCAGTCACTCCCTGGATGGATACATCCCACACTAATCCCATTCCCCATTACACAGGGACACCTCTACCTTTTGCTATTCGCAGTTCCAGGTTCAGAATCCCATCTTCTGAAGCAGGAGGTGGGGGAGAAACCGTGTAAACTGTGACATTGATCTGTAAGCCAGTCTCTTGCCTCCCTCTGTACTCACACTGGACGTGCAGGCTGCAGACACACACAAGTAGTTGGAGCTTCACTCACTAACACATCCCCTCCAATACCAACAACTCCCACCATCCTCCTACCCAAAGGTGCTGTCCCGAGTTATTGAGCCCAGCTTCCCAGTCTCAATCATCCTCTTGCCCAAGACATCTGTTTCATAGACCAAGGTTCCATCTTCCTCCTGCAATGAGAAGGCTGCTCAATAAAGAAGCTGCCTCACTTACTGGCAGAATGCCTTGACCCCTCAATACTCACCCGCTTGCTGGAGCCACAAGAGGTGACTGGAAAGCGGAAGGCCACAAGTTGCCCAGTGGTTAGTTGAGGCTTGCACTCAGCCTCTTGTCCATCTTTCACATACAGAGATGACAGGTTGAGGGCAGGACGGGTCAGGTTCTTGGAGATCACGATGATGAACTGACCATCAGCTGTGCACACTGCAAAGGAATGCAATCAAACTGCTCAAAGCATAATGTTACCATCAAACTCTAGATAACTGGAACTGTCAGGAGGAAGCTCAGTTTCAAGACATTTTGGATATTACTTAAGTGACATGGTAAGAGGAGAAATATGTCTCAACTACTCTTGTTCATCAATGTAAAAATGGAGATGGAAATTAAATCATTTGACAAGAGATTTTAAACAATTGTGCAGTTATTCATTTCAAAACAAAAGAATCAATCAGCATATTTTTAAGAAGGCACAAAGTTAAATTCCATCGATGACCAGAGAGCTTTGGGGGTTCAGGTGCTCAGTTCTCCAAATATCACAAACAGGTACAGAAAATAATTCAGAACATCTAAAGGGCTGGAGTTAGAGGGATGCAGATATTATGCTGTCATTGGACAAAACCCTAGTTAGACCCACAGAACTGTGAACAGGAATGGACACCACACCTTGGTAAGGGTGTTTTGTCCCTGGAGGGAGTTCAATTCACATTTACAAGAATAACATCTGGAATTCAAGTTAAACTTGAATCTCAAATTCAGAAGTAGGCAACATGATCAGATAGAAGTCTGAAAAATATTTAGAGGGAAGGACAGGTGGATAAAGATAAACTGTTTCTATTGGTTGAAGGCTTTAGAACCAGGGGCCATAATCTACAAATTCAGGGGAGATGGAGATTTGCAATTCTTCCTCAAAGAGCAGTGGATGTGAAACCCATCTTTATTGAGCAAGACTAAGCCTGTGGGCGGTACATACAGCTAGGCCACAGATCAGAATGACCTTATTGAATGATAGAGCAGGCTAAAGGGGCTGAATGGCCTATCCTGGGGTTATGTTGCTATTTTATCCTTGCCACATGCAAGGGTTTCTAATACTGTTAATTATTGCAAAGAACCCAGCCATGGAGCAGCACAATGTTTAGCACTGCTGCTTCACAGCTCCACGATTCGATTCCTAGCTCAGGTCACTGTGTGTGGAGTTTACACATTTTCCTTATCCCCACATGAATTTCCTCCCACCGTCCAAAGATGTGCAGGTTAGGGTCATTGGCCATGCTAGGAAATTGCCCCTTAGTGTCCAGGAATACATAAGGGAGAGGGATTAGTGGGTATAATACATATGGATCTGGGGATGGGGCCTGGGTGGGACTGTGTTCAGTGCAGACTTGATGGGTTGAAGGGCCTCTTTCTGCACTGTAGGGTTCTATGATTCAATGTTTTGCCAAATAGTGGGTCTCTGGAACACAGAAGTTATTGAATTAAGTCTCACATTACAATATGGAATTGAGCTTTCACAGCCCTCCAAATACATTTTTTGACATGACCCTGGTGATGAGACACTTCTGCCCAACACTAATAAAACATTAGTGAATTAGTGAGAGTTTACTGTAGTAAAAATAACAACAAAATGGATCAGTTAACAGTGAATGAATCCCATTCAATAGATACTGGAGCCAATTGGTGCTCCAGTTACTCAATGCCACTCAACACCAATGAGGTTAGTTAGTTATGTGACTGTGTATCTGTAATTAAAGTTAATTTCTCTTCACTGGGAAATAATTTTCAACACCAGCTTCCATTAGTAAGGAATCATGAGCAAGTGGCCATCATCACAACACTCAAACAGCAAACATTATCCCAGCCCCAAATGGACCATGTATCACTGGGAACACACCCATCACAGGGGGTCAGACAGGGTCTAATTTCACCCAGTCACCCCAAACCTCAGCTTCACCAAGCAGGGAAGCTGCTCTCTGTGGGATGGTCACCTCAATGCTTTCTGTAGCAGATTATCTACAGATAAGTACCCAGTTTAGACAGATTCAGCAGAAATAAAAGTTCTCCAATAACACATCAGCACAGGGCTAAAGCAGCCAGCTGTTTAGTGTATTTGTCATTATTGCAAACAGGCTAGAGAGAGAACATTAACATTTCAGTGAAGGAATTTAACACTTGAAGCTTCAGTTGCCGTATAGCCATTCCTACCCATCTCCATCACACAGTGGAGCAGCAACAAATACCCCATTTCCCAGTTAGATTCTCTCCTCTCTCTGTCTCCACTAGACTTGGGGGGAGGGGAAATGAATCTTGTAGTTACCTGGGCTCTTTCTCAGACTGTAGAAACAGCGATGGGGGCTGGAGCTCCGGGGATCAAAGCAGCAACCCTGGCGGATACACTCAGCGCTGCTGATCCCGGAGTGACCGCACTCAAATCTCCAGCCTGCCTCTGGCACACAAACATCATCCCTCCCCAGGAGGAGCGGCTGGCCTGACACTGAGGAGGCGCCCAGGAAGCAGAGAACCCAAGAAAGCAGCCAACCTCCCATCCCGGCGAGTGAATCAGGACAATCACTTCCCGCAAACACCAGCCCGTTTTCTAGCCGGGAATCCAGCTGCAATCCCATTGCAGAGGCTCCCTGTGCCACGGGATACTCGGGAAGCGATTCCGCATCTTTAATCAGCACCAATTCTCTGCCTCTCTCCACTGCCTCATTCCTGCTCCCAATCCCACTTTAGCTGGGGTGCATTATTGACCCTAATAATCACATTTTAATTTGAGGTTTTTTAAAGTTTCCTTTGTAGTTTGATTTTGTTCGGGTTGTTCCCCTTTTGGGAGCTGCTCCTTTTAGTTTTGTCCTGATTTAACTTGAGTTTGTTTATTTGGTTTGACCTTAAAGAGGCCAAACACACTTTAGCAAATCGCCCACTTAAATCTGTTTTCTTTTGTCTTTTGGGGCATCTCTTTTGCATACCTAACAGGTAAACAACCTCAAATTAACTTCGGTGCCTTTTGTAAGGGTGGAATGGGGGGTGCTTTTAGGTCAAACCAAGTAGACAAACTCAAATTACATTAGGACAAAGTAAAGGGGGCAGCTCCCCAAAAGGAAGAGGAACAGCCCAAACAAACACAACAAATACAAAGTAAACTTAAGACACGTCAAATTACAATGTGATTGTCGGGGTCTATAACGCACCCCAGCCCCTGCGGTGCCCAATGTGTGTGGAAGACATTAATTGCGCCCATGGACTCCTCATGCTCCCTCTCCAGGGACACTGGGCCGTGAGTGTATCCGCGGGAGAGGGGCAGAGAGTCAGGATGGACGGTCCCCTCGATCGCCCGCTGCCTGGACCTGTTAATGTTGCGTCTCGACAGGCCCAGGAGCAGGTACACGAGGAGATCGCCATCCCTCCCCTCCCCTCTCCGCATCAGGGTGTCCGTAGATCGGGAGCGTGGGACTGAAGTGCAAACAAATCATCACTAGAAGGTTCTACAGGAAAACAAAAGGGAGTGCGACCTCAAACACAAAACATAGACACGGTCCACGGACTCCACAAGGGGCAAGAGTGGGAGCCCGTGAGCCTATATAACTAACCGTTGTGTGGGACTGCTGTGTGTAACACCCACCATCCCAGGTCCCCAAGATAATTGGGGAAGATCCCTCTGTAGAAGAAGCCTCTCTGCAGGATTTGGAAGTTAGATTTAGGGAAATCTCGAATGACATCAGCTTATAGTGCAGTCCACTGGTTATCAACCCTCCAGGACTGGCCTGGAGTCTCCAGGAATTAATACTGGGGGAGAAATTATTATCATCCCAACATTTCACCAGATTCTTCTATTTTCTTTAGCAGATATAAAATATATTAGAACATAGAACATTACACCACAGAACAGGCCCTTCGGCCTTCGATGTTGCGCCGACCAATATAAAAAGCAATGCCCCTCCAAACTAAACCATTCCCTTCTCTTCCATATACTTATCAACTAACCTCTTAAACGCCACCAAACTTGGCGCATCTACAACTGCTGCAGGCAGGGCATTCCACTCCCGAACCACCCTTTGGGTAAAGAACCTACCTCTGATATCCGTCCTATAACTATCACCCCTTAATTTAAAGCTGTGTCCCCTCGTGCTAGCTTTCTCCATCCTAGGAAAAAGGCTATCACTGTCCACCCTATCTAAACCTCTAATCATCTTATATGTTTCAATAAGGTCTCCTCTTAGCCGCCTCCTTTCTAACGAAAACAACCTCAAATCCCTCAGCCTCTCTTCATAAGACCTGCCCTCCATACCAGGCAACATCCTGGTAAACCTCCTCTGTACCCTCTCCAATGCCTCCACATCTTTCTTATAATGTGGGGACCAGAACTGCACACAATACTCCAAGTGCGGCCGCACTAGAGTTTTGTACAGTTGCAACATGACGTTGCGGCTCCGAAATTCAATCCCCTTACCAATAAAAGCTAAGACTCCATATGCCTTCTTAACAACCTTATCGACTTGACTGCCTACTTTCAGGGATCTATGCACATACACACAAGATCCCTCTGTTCATCAACACTATTAAGAATCCTACCATTAGCCCTATACTCTACACATTTATTATTCCTGCCATAGTGCATTACCTCACACTTTTCCACATTAAACTCCATTTGCCACCTCTCGGCCCAGCTCTGCAACTTGTCCAAGTCTCATATTGAAAATGGGGAAAGGCTGCTTGACAGTTACCTGGTTGGGTGATAGCATCACAAGCAGCCTTCATTCCATCACCAGTGAGCCAAGAGACTGACGCTTCAATGCAATTGCAGAGAGTCATAGAATCCCAACTGTGCAGAAATAGGGTTTTTGCCCCATGCACCAACAACAATCCCACCCATTTATCCCATGTCTTTACCCAGTAATCCCTGACACTAACAGAGAATTTACCACGGAAAATCCACCTAACCTGCAACTTCTTTGGAATATGGGAGAAAAGCAGAGCACCTGAAGGAAACGTACACAAACTCAAGGAAAATGTGCAAACTCCACACAGAGATTCACCCAAAGTTGGAATTGAACCTGAACTCCCAGTGCTGTGAGGCAGTAGTTCTAATGACTATGCCACTGTGAAACCGTGTACACATCGGATCCTTCTTCAGACTTACTCTCTAACCTGTGCACTGATACTCAGGAACCCAGCAGGTTCTGTTTAGCCTTGCACTTCCTACATACTCCTTTCTGCTACAGGCGTAACACATCCCTAAACCCACACTCCCCCGGGGTGGGCTCCCCCACACTGACACATTCTTCACAGTTCTTGGTTTGTAGATCGAATCGCCTAAATCTCTGCACTGTCTCTGTTTGTATAATTCTTTATTCTTGAAGCTCTGCACCCACATCCGTGGCTCTACAGCCATTAGCAGTTTCCTTCCAAACTGAGGGAATTCACCAGTTTGCACACTATGAAGTTCCATCGTGCCTTGTTGTGCATTTTCCATAGAAAGGACAATTTCTAATTTCTTCTGTAGGGTCATTTCACATTCCCAATAGTTTCTTCTCTCTGGCCGTATTATTCACCCCACACACTAACCGGTCTCTGAACCACTCATTAAGAGCAGATCTAAATTCACAAAGTTCAGCCATTTGTCTCAGCCTCAGCATAAAAAGATGCTTTTACCTCCCCATTGAGTTACGGAGAGCTTTGGGTGATAATACCCTTTGACTATTTCTGTGAGTTCTTCAAAGGTTTTAGTGTCAGGGCATCCTGAGAAGTCAAGCTTCTTATCAATTTATTGCTTTGGGCACCACAGGCTGTTAACAGAATTACTCTCTGCTACTCCTCCCCGCACTGTTTCGATTGCTTCAAAGGAGTATCTCAGGTGTTGAATATGTTGGACACAATCCTCCAAATTAGGGTTGGTGTGAGTTGGTGGGTAACCTGCAGATTGTAGTGTTCCTATGCTTCTGCTGCCCTTGTCCTTCTGCGGTAGGAGCTGCAGGCTTGGAATATATTAAAGGACCCTTGATGAATTGCTGCTGTGTATCTTGTAGATGGTCCACACTCCTCCAGTTCACAGGAGCAGCAGGGGATGGGATGCTGATCCAAGTACTGGATAGTGCGTTCTGCCTTAGGCCTGTTATTGTAAACATGGTGTTTATATGGTTGGATGATTGGAGGTAAATGTTTCTTGTTGATTGAATTCTCCAACATCCTAGGGATCACCATCGATTTAATGTTAGAATATCAAGGGGAGATGGTACATTTTCCCCACCCACAACTTGCTGCCCACCTAGTTTTATCATGGAATATATTCCTCAGTGCCCTTGTCAACACTGCTCACTACACCCCACTAGATACAGCCTGCTGACATGATGCCCATATGAATCATGTTACCCATCCCATGTGTCCTGTCTTAAGTCTATTTTAGTCAGTCTTGCTGTATCCAAATTCCTTCTGAAATTGCAGATATGCTGTGTTGTCTGAGTTTCCCTTTATTTAAATCCTTTAACATGTTTGATTCCCATCGCCTGTATTCCAATATTTTGCTCATGAATGTCACACTAATTTCCCACACACTCTCCAACCTAAAGAATGTTTGAAAGATCAGACAAACCAAACCACCCACACAGATGTGGCAGTGACTTTCCCTGAAAATTCATGTTCCTGTAGATTATTTGCCTCATCATTTATTTGTGATGCAAAGAAATGGGGGGTATGAAGGAACTCTGGAAACTCTACAGTGAATTCCAATCTCGCTCTGTTTGCCAACTCCCACCGGGTAAAGACCTGTCTGCACTTTCTCCGGTATTTCAATTTAGTTCCAGATTTAGGGTGGCACAGTGGTTAGCACTACTGCTTCACAACACCAAGCACCTGGGTTCAATTCACAGCAGAGGTCACCATCTGTGTGGAATTTGCATGTTCTCCCCATGTCTGCATGGGTTTCCTCCCACATTCTGAAAGATGTGCTGGTTAGATGCATTGACCCAATCAGGTGCTGGACTGTGGCCACAAGGGGAATTTCACAGTAATTTCATTGCAGTGTTAAGCTGAGCCTTACTTGTGACTAATAAATAAACTTTATCTTGCGCACAATACAGGCATCCCTATTTGAAAGCACATTCTAACATTTTAAAAGTAACAAAATCTACATCTAACATTCCCTCCGTTTAGCTTTACTAATATTTCTAGTGCACGTGCCAAGAGTGGCACGTTTTTTGCCATCCTCTGGGGAACGAGGGGGCTGGGGTGGGGGTCACAAGCTGTAGGAAAATGAAGATGGATTGTTGGGCTCCAGGTAGCCAATAGGTTTTGTGAACATTCTAGATTTGTGTATCACACTGCTTTTCCAGAACTAATTAAACATACTCCAGATGTACTTGGTCTAAGCCATTAATATACAAATCAATATCAGCTCCTTGCTTTACTCTATTTCAGTATATTATTTGTACATGAATGTATA
Organism: Sphyrna mokarran; assembly: GCA_024679065.1. Taxonomy (NCBI): domain Eukaryota; kingdom Metazoa; phylum Chordata; class Chondrichthyes; order Carcharhiniformes; family Carcharhinidae; genus Sphyrna; species Sphyrna mokarran. The sequence continues at coordinate 38,985,480 of JAGIQG010000026.1, forward strand.
CCTGTATTCAGATAGCTACTCCTCTTCCTCTGAATTACCGATGAAGCTTTTCATCTTGAATTCACCAGAAGATACTATCCCACCTCAATCCCTTGGGTTTCATTTTTTTAAAAAAAACTGTTCTACATTTTATCTCTTTCCCTCTATTTTATTCCCTACAATTTTTGTTTCTCCTCAATTTTACCCCTCTCCCACCCACTCCTCCCTTCCCCACATCTTCAGCAGTCACAGCTTACCCTGATTTCAGCTGCTGCCATTTGCACCTCCCATTCTCTCTAATGGACTGCCATTAGCAGCCTTTCCCCTGAGACCGTGACTCATCTTTCATTCTCAGCCCCTTGCAGCATAACATATCTCACTTTCTCTGCCTTTTAGCTTTGACAAAGGATCATCTGGACTCAATGTCAGCTCTTTGCTCTCCTTACAGATGCTGCCAGACCTGAGATTTTCTGGTAATTTCTCTTTTGGTTGGAGGGAACAATTTCTACCCCATAAAAGTTGATCTATTTCATCATGAATATAGTTCTTTACAGCCAGAAGGAGCAGGTACACAGCGTTCCACCCCCAACTAAAAAGCTCAGGACAGCCATTCCCTTGTTCATTTCCCAATAGCTGCCTTGGTCAAACAACCTGCCTGATTTGGAAATTCAGTCAACTCTTGGAAGTTAATTGGTCCCTAGTGCATTCTCAGTAGCAACACTAATTGGATTATAAACCCTAGAGCAAGATGCAAGAGCTCCTTCTATTTAAATTAAAATCTACCCCAAAACACACCATGATCCATTCCTGAGAGCAAAATTTGCTTTTTAATCAATCATTGATTTGCCTACATCATAGCTCAATTAAAACCTGGGTGTTTTGTGCAGTGGAATTATGTCTACCTCTTGAATTTCAGGCCATTTCCTTAGTAGGTGGCACTTGTCACCTCCCTCCATTTGATACCAGAATATGGAGATTTTTCCCCTAGTATAGTTCAACCAAGATTCTTTGCATTTCACAATAACATTTCTACATGGCAATTTAAGTCAAGTTTATGGGGTGACTTGTAAACACCCTCCCACCCCCCAATTGCAGAAAGGATGTTGACCCAAATAAGGATGCAACAGATAGATAAGGAATGATTCTACTGTAGACTAGAGGCTGCCTAACTGCAATTACATGTAATAGTAGAGACAAAGTTGTTAGAGACGTGACAAAAATAAATTGTGCATTGGCTTAAGATAAGTCACCCAGAAGAACCACATAGGAAGAGTTTAGAATTTTCTTCTACTTGTTTTCCCTCCAGGCTATGGAGCTAAAAAACAGTAGGGTAATTTAAAAATCAATCACCAATGCACTTCTACATTGAGTGGATCTTTTCCATTACCAGGAGGCTACTTGCTTGGATATTCTGGGGCAGTCTGATGATGGTACTAGGATTGGAAAACTTGTCAGACCATCCCATCCAGAAATGGATCAGTTTCAGGATGACTTCTGAAGCTGTGTGGGAACCCATCCCTCATCAAGATGGATAACTCATGCATTTTAATCTCTTCCTCCCACCAGCAGCAAGTTAAACTTGTAGAAAGCTATTGATGAGAATTACCAGATTGGAGAAAATTAATCTGTTATTGTTGCATGATAATGGTTCAAGTAATCATGTTCTTGGATTTCTGTACAACATTTGTTACCAATGCTAATAAAGATTGGTGTTTACAGATGCTAAACAAGGCTCTGGTACTCTACCTTGTCTACTACCTACTCCAAGGCTATGGGGCAGGAAGAAGTGATACTAAGTGGACAGTCCTGCCAAAGGAGGGTGTGGGCAGGTGAATTACCAATTGTGTAGAAGGTTGTGTTACACTTTGATATAATGTTTGTGACCAAGGATGGCTCCAGTGCTTGAGCCATAATTCTGAGGTTCATATCACCTGGATTTTGTGCTCCACAAACAATACTTTGCATTACTTGGAAAGCCTGAATCAAGCAAGGTGCAGTACAGACAGTGAGTAAATCATGAAAACATTGATATATTTAATACTTTTGTATCTTCTTGCTTTGAAGAATCATCTACAATCCTTAGTAAACTGAAGACAATTCTACAAACAACCAAGACACATCTGAGGTTATTTTTGTTCAGATTCTACACTGTTCAATTTCACTACATTGAGAAGCAACAGCTTTTGGTCTCATGTACACTGTTGCCATCACCACCAGCAGGCACAGGGACACCATCATGAAGCCAATGGCTACTCCTTGCACAACCCAAGCAGGAGACTCAGCAGCACCTAATGGAAGATTAGAAGGCATTATATTCAGGACAGCTCACAGGTGGACTATTGAAAAGTCTCCACTCACCACTTGCTTCCTGCTGTTTCTTGGACTGAAGACCCTCATCTGCCAGGATGATGGGGCCAGGAGCACTCACTAATGTTCCCTCATGGTCACGGGTACTCCTGCGTCTCCCTATTAGAGAGAGAGAAGTTAGGTAGTTCATATCAAGATTGCAAATTATAGACCGTGGAGTGTAAGCAAAGACTGCCAACAAATATAAAACCACACTGATCTCAACTTAGTGCAAGTTCAGAATTTCTGAAAATGGTGTCTTGCTCTACCACACTGCACAAGCATTAGTGAATGCAGTTATCTGGAAAATGCTGTCCCACTGTATTGCTGTTTGCTCTGATATTAGAAATCAAGTTTGAGTCTAATATCAGAGCAACAACTGAACAACTAATTGTTAAAAACTGATTAATGGTTGGTTATTCAACTTTTCTTCAAATTTGAGTACATATTGATGACAACAGCTCCCCACAAAACACTGAAGTTTATCCATTGTATGGGAAGGTATTAATCACTACAAATTGCTAGAGGCTGAGGGATAGAGGAAACCTCCAGTCCCAACACTAATCAGATATTCCATTCAAACATCATCTGCCTGTTAATGAAGCAGCATCCTGATTCAGGAGAAATTAAATCAAGAACTGAAATCAACAAGAACTCACTTGGGACACATTTGGGGGCACAGTCATCCTGAGCAGAGGGTGAGCAGACCCCAGCACTGCAGTGCAGGTAAACCTAGAATGGAAAGGAGACTTTTTAGGGTCATCTTCATGTTCCTGGATGAACCAGGCTGTTATGGAGCCAGGCAGAAAGGGAGTCTGGGCTTGGATTTTCCTTGCTTACTTGTCCAGTGAGAGGCTGCTCTGACTCCCTGTCCAAGAAAAACATTTTCAGTTCAAACTGCTTGTGATGGGCTGGGAACTTCAGGCCAGAAAACATGACTGGGTGTAGGAGAGTCTGATAGTCGTCCCCCTCATAGGGACACCTGGAACAGTCAGCAAAATGGTGTCAGAGCAGGGAGGGGGGATTTGATCTGTTAAATATTGATAATGTCAGTTTGGGACACCTGCTGATGTGTTCTCAAGGTGATTCCATTGCAGACAATACAAAGATGGCTGGACTTGCAGATAGTGAGGAGCATTGTCAGGCAATACAGCAGGACATAGATAGGCTGGTAGCTTGGGCAGACAGATGGCAGAATTCAATCCTGATAATGTGAGGTGATGCATTTCAGGAGAAAGAATGTAGGGGGGAGGTATATGATAAAGGGTAGACCTATTAAGAGTATAGAAACGCAGAGGGACCTGGGGGTGCAGGTGAACAAGTCTCTGAAGGTGGCAGAGCAAGTGGAGAAGGTTGTGAAGAAAGCATATAGTATGCTAGCCTTTATAGGAAGGGGTATAGAGTACAAGAGCTGGCCTTTAATGTTGCAGTTGTATAAAACGCTGGTTAGACCTCATTTGGAATACTGTGTCCGGTTCTGGTCGCCTTACTACTGGAAGGACGTGGAGACTCTGGAGAGAGTGCAGAGGAGGTTTACCAGGATGCTGCCTGGTATGGAAGGTCTGAGTTACGAGGAGAGGTTAGGCAAATTGGGACTGTTTTCCTTAGAAAGACGTAGACTTAGAGGAGATCTGATAGAGGTGTACAAGATTATGAAGGGGATAGATACAGTAAACAGGGTTAAGCTTTTTCCTAGGATGGACTCAAATAGCACGAGGGGTCACGGGCTTAGGGTGAGGGGGGTAAGGTATAATTTGGATGCTAGAGGGAGTTTTTTCACACAGAGGGTGGTGGGGGTATGGAATGCGCTGCCAAGTAAAGTGGTGGAGGCAGGTACTCTGGAGTTATTTAAGAAATACTTAGATGGGCACATGAACAGAATGGGAATGGAGGGGTATAGAAAACTGATTTAAAATAGGGATCATGAGCCTTGGGAAGTATGTAAATAGATGATATTGATGTACTTGTTTTTAAATCCTACAGGTGCTTTGGTCCACCTTGTTGTCTAACAAGGGGCATACAGACAATGGGTTGAGAGAGGACTGCTCTTGGACCTTGAGTATCCTACTGCTTCACATAGTAGGTGTATGCTTGACCTGGACCATCTGATGGGCAACACAACATCTGACTATTGCTGTGCTGTGCAGATACATGGATTTGGGCGTTTGCACATTCTCTGGGAGTTCTGGTTTCCTCCCACATCCCAAAGATGTGCTCTTAGGCCAATTGGCAAAAGAAATTCTCCCTAAATTGCCTCAATTTTGATTTTTAATCCTTAGATCTATAAACACGGACAGGGTTTGCAGGTAGCAGTGCAGGCTTGTTGGGCTGAAGGGCCTGTTTCCCATGCTTTTTGTTCATTCTTTCACATGAAATATTTCCCAAACTGTTCATTCCATTATTCCAAGCTGGGAGAATACACTGATTTTACTGGAGGTCAGGAATGTTTCTGAACAAGAAACTGCAGCTGAAATGTATTGAAACTCACCACAAGTGGTGTCATTCACACTGGTCTGACTGTAGAGCATTAGAACCACTGGGGGTAACAACCTAGAGAGAGATTCCCAATTTGAAGAACATGCTACATATTGACCTGAAGATAGCCATATGGTGCCAGAAAAACACTGCAGATGTCATTACAGAGGATATTGAATTATAAATGGAGAGTATGTTTATTTCATCTTGAAAGACAAGTTTCTGAAATACACTGGTGGCTGCACCCATTGTAGCAGCCACAAATCAGCTAGAAGTCACATGGCTTCCTGGAGGGAACAGATCCATTTAGCCAAGTGTAACCCACATGACCTCCCTGAGACTGGAATTGTCCAAGACCCTCATTGGTGCAAAGTTGCCTCCACTAATCAGTTTATTGCCACTGGGGGAGGGAGAAGAGATAAGAAGCAGCCTCATCATAACAGTATCCAAAAGCCATTCCCCTTCCCACTCCTTACCCATCCACCAGCAGACTCCATTGCACCTCATGGTCTGGGGCTGGCACAGGAGTTGCCCAGCAGTCATGCAGCCTCAGCACAAGCATTGGGTCACTGCGACCCAGCACACAAACACTGCCTCCTGAAGGATTCTCCAAATGGGGTAGTCACTCTCCATGATCTGTAGTCACCATCTGAGAGGCACAGACAAGAACCAGTCACTCCCTGGATGGATACATCCCACACTAACCCCATTCCCATTACACAGGAACACCTCTACCTTTTGCTATTTGCAGTTCCAGGTTCAGAATCCCATCTTCTGAGGCAGGAGGTGGGGGAGAAACCGTGTAAACTGTGACATTGATCTGTAAGCCAGTCTCTTGCCTCCCTCTGTACTCACACTGGACGTGCAGGCTGCAGACACACACAAGTAGTTGGAGCTTCACTCACTAACACATCCCCTCCAATACCAACAACCCCCACCATCCTCCTACCCAAAGGTGCTGTCCCGAGTTATTGAGCCCAGCTTCCCAGTCTCAATCATCCTCTTGCCCAAGACATCTGTTTCATAGACCAAGGTTCCATCTTCCTCCTGCAATGAGAAGGCTGCTCAATAAGAAGCTGCCTCACTTACTGGCAGAATGCCTTGACCCTTCAATACTCACCTGCTTACTGGAGCCACAAGAGATGAGTGGAAAGCGGAAGGCCACAAGTTGCCCAGTGGTTAGTTGAGGCTTGCACTCAGCCTCTTGTCCATCTTTCACATACAGAGATGACAGGTTGAGGGCAGGACGGGTCAGGTTCTTGGAGATCATGATGAACTGACCATCAGCTGCGCACGCCGCAAAGGAATGCAATCAAACTGGACAAAGCATAATGTTATCAAACTTTAGATAAATGCAATGTTAGAAAAAAGCTCAGTTTGAAGACACATTTTGGATATTACTTAATAAGTGACAAGAGGAGGAAGATGTCTCAACTAGTCTTCACTTATTAAAAATGAGATGGAAATTGAATCATTTGACAAGTACAAGTGCAGATCAATAGCAAGCAAAAGGACAAATGATAACAAGAGGTGATCTTATTGTGAGAAGGGAAAGCTGATTAAATACATGGTTGACCCACTGGAAGTGGGGAGGGGGGGTGGTGAGTAATGTCAATGACTGCAGGGAAGTGTAGACTTGGAGTATTTTACATTAGCATTCACAGTAGAAAGGGAAGGAAACTAACAGAGGACCAAGGGAGTCAGCATGGATTCCTAAGGGCAGATCATGCTTCAAAGTCCAATTCTTTGAGGTGGCAAATATGGTGGACAGAGGCAAGTTGATGAGATGTTATTTATATGGACTTCCAGAAGGTCTTTGATAAACTCCTGCACCAGAGATTAATTGCATGGGCTTCCACCTTGTTAAAGGTAGATTGCTGATTATAGATAGGAAATTGTAGAGAGAGTTGTAGTAATGGATATGCATTCAAACTGGGAGAATGGACCAAGTGGTGTCCAATTGTCTCAGGGCCTGTTATTTATGATATTCATTCCAAGATAATGGCATAAAAAGCTCAAATATATAAATTAAGAAACAGGATATTGTTAGATTAGGCAAATAGACAAAGCTGCAGCAAAGAGATTTTAAACAAGTGTCCAGTTATTCACTTCAAAACAAAATGATCAATCTGCATATTTTAAGGCACAAAGTTAAATTCCATTGATGGTAAGAGATATTTGGGGCTTCAGGTGCTCAGTTCTCCAAATATCACAAACAGGGTACAGAAAATAGTCAACTTCAGGACATCTAAAGGGCTGAAGTTAGAGGGATGATGTTATGCTGCCATTGGACAAAACTCTAGTTAGACTCAGAACTGTGTGAGCAGGAATGGACACCACTCCTTAGGAAGGATGTTGTTTTGTCCCTGGAGGGAGTTCAATACACATGTACAAAAAACATCTGGAATTCAAATTAAACTTGAATCTCAAATTCAGAGGTAGGCAAGGTGATCAGATAAAAGTCTAAAATTTAGAGGGAAGGACAGGTGGATAAGGATAAACTGTTTCTATTGGTTGAAGGCTTTAGAACCAGGGGCCATAAGCTACAAATTCAGGGGAGGTGGAGATTCGCAATTCTTCCTCAAAGAGCAGTGGATGTGAAACCCATCTTTATTGAGCAAGACTAAGCCTGTGGGAGGTACATACAGCTAGGCCACAGATCAGAATGACCTTATTGAATGATAGAGCAGGCTAAAGGGGCTGAATGGCCTATCCTGGGGTTATGTTGCTATTTTGTCCTTGAGACGTGCAAGGCTTTCTAATAGTGTTAATTATTGCAAAGAACTCAGTCTTGGGGCAGCACAGTGTGTAGCACTGCTGCTTCACAGCTCCATGATTAAATTCCAGGCTCAGGTCACTGGGTGTGGAGTTTACACATTTTCCTTGTCTCTGCATGGATTTCCTCCCACTGTCCAAAGATGTGCAGGTTAGAGTCATCAGCTATGCTAAGAAATTATCCTTTAGTGTCCAGGGATACATAAGGGAGCGGGATTAGTGGGTATAAGACATAAGGGCCTGGGTGGGACTGTGTTCAGTGCAGACTTGATGGGCTGAAGGGCCTCTTTCTGAACTGTAGGGTTCTATGATTCAATGTTTTGCCAAATAGTGGCTCTCTGGAACACAGAAGTTATTGAATTAAGTCTCACATTACAATATGGAATTGAGCTTTCACAGCCCTCCAAATACATTTTTGACATGACCCTGGTGATGAGACACTTCTGCCCAACACTAATAAAACATTAGTGAATTACTGAGAGTTTACTGTAGTAAAAATAACAAAATGGATCAGTTAACAGTGAATGAAACCCATTCAATAGATACTGGAGCCAATTGGTGCTCCAGTTACTCAATACCAATGAGGTTAGTTAGTTATGTGACCAGGCATCTATAATTAAAGTTAATTTCTCTTCACTGGGAGATAATTTCCACCAGCTTCCATTAATAAGGAATCATGAGCAAGTGGCCATCATCACAACACTCAAACAGCAAACATTATCCCAGCCCCAAATGGACCATGTATCACTGGGAACACACCCATCACAGGGGGTCAGACAGGGTCTAATATCATCCAGTCACCCCAAACCTCAGCTTCACCAAGCAGGGAAGCTGCTCCCTGTGGGATGGTCACCTCAATGCTTTCTGTGGCAGATTATCTACAGATAAGTACCCAGTTTAGACAGATTCACCAGAGATAAAAGTTCTCCAATAACACATCAGCACAGGGATAAAGCAGCCAGCTGTTTAGTGTATTTGTCATTATTGCAAACAGGCTAAAGAGAAAACATTAACATTTCAGTGAAGGAATTTAACACTTGAAGCTTCAGTTGCCGAATAGCCATTCCTACCCATCTCCATCACACAGTGAGGCAGCAACAAATGCCCCATTTCCCAGTTAGATTCGCTCCTCTCTACTAGACTGGGGGGGTGAGTCTTGTAGTTACCTGGGCTCTTTCTCAGACTGTAGAAACAGCGATGGGGGCTGGAGCTCCGGGGATCAAAGCAGCAACCCTGGCGGATACACTCAGCGCTGCTGATCCCGGAGTGACCGCACTCAAATCTCCAGCCTGCCTCTGGCACACAAACATCATCCCTCCCCAGGAGGAGCGGCTGGCCTGACACTGAGGAGGCGCCCAGGAAGCACAGAGCCCAAGAAAACAGCCAACCTCCCATCCCGGCGAGTGAATCAGGACAATCATTTCCCGCAAACACCAGCCCGTTTTCTAGCCGGGAATCCAGCTGCAATCCCATTGCAGAGGCTCCCTGTGCCACGGGATACTCGGGAAGCGATTCCGCATCTTTAATCAGCTCCAATTCTCTGCCTCTCTCCACTGCCTCATTCCTGCTCCCAATCCCACTTTAGCAAATGCACCCACTCAAGTCTGTTCCAGGAAAGAAAGTTTGACTTGGAGCCTCTCTGCGGGATTTGAAAGTTAGATTTAGGGGAATATCGAAGGACTTCAGCATATAGTGCAGTTCACTGGTTACTAACCAAAGAACAAAGAACAAAACAGCCCGGAAAACAGGCCCTTCCGCTCAACGAGCCCGCGCCTCCACCCTGATGTTCCCACTGCTACTCACAATCCCTGCCCATGTTTATAGATCTATGGATTAAAAACCAAATTTGAGACAATTTAGCCAGAATTTGTTTTGCCAATTAGCCTAAGAGCACATCTTTGGGATGTGGGAGGAAACCGGAGCACCCGGAGAAAACCCACGCAAGCACGGGGAGAATGCGCAAACTCCCACAGACACAGGCGCAAATCCATGTATCTGCACAGCACAGCGATCGTCACTGAGCTGTCGTATTGCCCATCAGATGGTCCAGGTCAAGCATACACTAACGACGTGAAGCAGTAGGATACTCTCAAAAGGTCCAAGAGCAGTCCTCTCACGACCCATCGCGTGTATGCCCCTCGTTAGACAACAAGGTCGACCAAAGCACCTGTAGGATAAAAACAAGTACATCAATATCATCATCTATTTACACACTTCCCAGGGACTCCCAAGGCTCATGATCCCTATTTTAAATCAGTTTTTCTATACCCCTCCATTCCCATTCTGTTCATGTGCCCATCTAAGTATTTCTTAAATAACTCCAGAGTACCTGCCTCCACCACTTTACTTGGCAGTGCATTCCATACCCCCACCACCCTCTGTGTGAAAAAACTCCCTCTAGCATCCAAATTATACCTTACCCCCCCTCACCCTAAGCCCGTGACCCTTCGTGCTGTTTGAGTCCATCCTCGGAAAAAGCTTAGCCCTGTTTACTCTATCTATACCACTCATAATCTTGTACACCTCTATTAGATCTCCTATAAGTCTACGTCTTTCTGAGGAAAACAGTCTCAATTTGCCTAATCTTTCCTCGTAACTCAGACCTTCCACATCAGGCAGCATCCTCGCTCTCCAGGAGTAGCCTGGAGTCTCCAGGAATTGAGGATCAAATCTCCAGGACACTGCTGTGTCCAATCCTGGGGAACAATCAGAAAGATTGGTTTCTTTTCCCATTTTCTTTCCACATTTCTCTTTACCAGATATAAAAAAACATTGAAAATGGGGAAAGGCTGCTTGGCTGACAGTTATCCGGGTGGGTGATGAGTCTTTTTGTTTATCCAATTGGTGTAGAATATCTGATATTTGATTTATTACTGTCATGCGTATTCTGGTACAGTGAAAGGTGATTTTCTTTGTGGTACATAGGTAAAATATACCATTCATAGAGTACACAGTGGTAAAGGAAAGGATAGAGTGCAGAGTATAGTTATAGGTAAGATGCAGAGAAAGATCAGCTTGAAATAGGTAGATGAATTCAAAAGTCTGATGGCAACAGGGAAGAAGCAGTTCCTCAGAGGATTGGTACATGTTCTAAGACTTTTGTACCTTATTCTCAATGGAAGAAGGTGGAAGAGAGAATGTCCGGGTGTCTGAGATCCTTAATCACGCTGGCTGCTTTTCTGAGGCAGCAGGAAGTGGAGACAGGGTCAATGGATGGGAGGCTGGTTTGAGTGATGGACTGGGCTTCTTTCAGAACCATTTGTTGTTTTATGTGGTATTGGTCACAGCAGGAGCCACACCAAGCTGTGATACATCCAGAAAGAATGCTTTCTATGGAGCATCTGTAAAAACCGGTAAGAGTTGGAGCGGACATGTCAAATTTCCTTAGCCTCCTGAGGAAGTAGAGGTGCATTTTCTTCTATACAGTATCAGCGTGAAGGGACCAGGACAGATAGTTGGTGATCTGGACACCTAGAAACTTGAAGTTCTCGGCCATTTCCAGTTCATCACCTTTGACGTAGACAGTGGCATGACCTCCACTACGCTTCCTGAAATCAATGATTATCTCCTTCGTTTTACTGACATTGAGAGAGAAATAGTTATCATTGCGCCATTCCACCAGAACCCCTATCTCTTTCCTATACTCCGTCTCACCATTGTTTGAGATCCGACCCATTCCAGTGGTGTCATCAGCAAACTTGAAAATGGAGTTGGAGTGGAAGCTGTACATCACAGGGACGGATGTGTTGGTGACTAATGGCTGGAACTTGGGGGAAGATCGTGTGATGAAACCTCCAGGAATACATTGAATCCCAGTTGGGGACCCTGTCGGTGAGATGGAGTAAGGGCAGGTCTAATAGTTCGAAAGTCGGGAATTAAGGACCATCACAGCAGCAGAATTGTGCAGCATCACAACCGGCCTTCACTCCTTCATCACCAGTGAGCTTAATAGGTCTTCAATGCACTTGCAGAGGAGTGAGTTGGGAACAGCACAGGAATACCACAGGACAACAGACCACAATTTAGTGTAGCTATCACACAGAGTACCCTGCATCCTGAACATCAATAGCAGCAAGGTGTAGATACAGATATGTAATCACCTAATCAATGGATCAAAGTCCCTATTTATATCCAGTGAAGAATGCTGGTGGACAAGCAAATAACTCGTTAGATATCTCTAACATTCAGCCTGCTCCACTCCATGGAAAACAGACCCAACCTCTCCAATCTATCCTTATAGCTACTGTTCTTTATCCTTGTAATCATCCCTGTGAATCTTCTCTGTTCTCTCTCCAATCCTTGATAATATCTTGCAAAGAGTGGCAGCCACTGACTGGAGTAACTAAAGAGATATTTATTGACAGGAGCAACTGTACACAGGGAATGAGAAAGATTCTCCTGATTACTTTGACTCCAGTCTCCAGGCTGCCTGGGGTACCTGTGCTCAGCCCCAGGATTGGTGCACTTTGGCCCGATTGACTGAATGACCTCCCAAAACATCACTCCTTAAAGGGACTGTCTGCTCCATCCCTCCCCTTTTAAGTCCCTTATTCACTCATACCAACAAAATATAAACTATTTACAATAATTGGGGTGGCACGGTAGCACAATGGTTAGCACTGCTGCTTTACCGCTCCAGGGACCTGGGTTCAATTCAGAATTGGGTCACTGCCTTTGCACATTCTCCTCATGTCTGCACGGGTTTCCTCCAGGTGCTCTGCTTTCCTCCCACAGTTCAAACATGTATGGGTTAGGTCGATTGGCCATGCTAAAATTGCTTCTTAATGTCCTGAGATGTGTAGGTTCGAGGGATTAGTGGGTAAAATATACTGGGGTGTGGGGGTAGGGACTGAGTGGGATTGTGGTCAGTGCAGACTCAATGGGCTGAATGGCCTCTTTCTGTACTGTATGGTTTCTATGATTCCATTTCTATAACACAATAAAGAATTCCTTTGCACGGTTCACAATAAAGGAATGCTTCCAATAACGTGTACATGAAGTTTGCTCTGCTGTTCTCCATGGCAAAGGGGAACTGTGTGATTGAACCTGGTTATTAATGTAATATCTTACAAATAATGGCAACCAGCATGGAGTAACTGAAGAGGTATTTATTAACAGGAGTAACTGTATACAGAGAGTGAGAGAGATGCTCGCCATTACTTTGACTCCAGTCTCCAGACTATCCGGGGGTTGGGGTGGGGGGAAGAGGATGGGGGGGGGTAGAGGACGGGGGGAGCTCGCTCTCAGCCCAATGATTCATGTACTTTGGCCCAATTGGTCACATGACCCTCGAAAATCTCACCCAGGTTCTCATTACTGCGGCTGTCACATCCTTCCTCAAATAAGACGCTCAGAACTGGATGCAGTTCTCCAGTTGGTGAATATTGTCTCTCCACATTTTTCCTGCCAAAATGAATCACAAATACGTCACTGCATTAACCGAAATTGCCATTGTTCTACCCACTGTTTGGTACCTGATCAGAAACTCCAAAACATATTAAAAAGGTTATGTGATTTTCACATTAGTTTGAGCAGAAACTGTTTTACTCCAGGTGTGATTCCATTAAACTTCTCGGAAGCTTTTATTAGAACAAACTTTATTTAATAACAGTTGGAATAGAACAAAAAATTAGGTACGTTTATCAATTGAAATATTTAGGTAACAATGTCATCATCTTGCAAAGCTTCTCATTTCACACTGTTAGTACTCCACTATATATATGATAGGTATATGTATATTGTATTAATTGCAAAGATATAGTCAATTTCAGTCCCTTTTTGCCACCAGATGAACAGACCTGGTTACAAACAAACATTCCAGTAATTAAGATCAATTATGCCTATACAGCATCAACATGGTGCTGGTCAATCCAGACAAGGTGGCACTGACAATGGAAGTGACCATGAAAAATCCTGCACAAGAAACACGACAAAAATATATTTCTTAAAGGCACAGTACTATCAAACTGACAAGATATTTATTGCTCAGGTGGTGAAACAACTTTGAATAGCTGCAGACCATCAAGTGTAAGTACAGGGCTGTTGGGAGGGGAGGGAGTATGAGGATTTTGAAATTACATTGAGAGTATGGTGATGTTGTTCCAAGTCAGGATGGTGTGAATTGGTGGGTAACCTCCAGGTAGTAGTGTTTTTATGGGCCTCCTGCCCTTCTCCATCTGCAGTAGAGGTTGTGGCTTTGGAATATATTAAAGGAGTCTTGATGAACTGCTGCTGTGTATCTTGTAGATGGTCCACAATGCTCCAGTTCACAGTAGCAGCAGTGGGTGGGATGCTGATCCAAGCACTGGACAGTGCATTCTACCTTTGGCCTGTTGTAACTGTGGTATTTATATAGTTGATCAGTTGGAAGTACATGTTTCTTGTTGTCCCCTAGAATGTTGGAGGATTTATCAATTTATTGATGTTTGATTATCAAAGGGAAGATGGTACATTCTCCCTGCCCACTCTTGCAACTTGTCCTCCACAGCTTGCTGCCCACCTGGTTTTATCATTGAATATATTCCTCAGTGCCCTTGTCAACACTGCTCACTACACCCCACTAGATACAGCCTGCTGACAACGATGTCCATTTGAATCCTGTATCTGTACTAATGTTACCCATCCCATGAGTCCTTGTCTTATATTCTGACTATTTTAGGCAAGGTTGAAAAATCCAAATATCCTTCTGAAATTGCAGATATCCTTCGCTAACTGATTTTCCCCTTTAGTTAAATCCTCTAACATTGCTGAGATTCCAATATTTCTCTAATCAATGTCACACTTCCTTCCCAATCTAAAGAATATTTGGAATTTAACACAACATGGTGGCACAGGAGCAAGCACTGCAGCCTCATAGCACCAGGGACCCAGCTTTAATTGCAACCTCAGTCACTGTCTGTGTAGAGCTTACACAAGATGTGGAAGCTAATGGAGAAACTCTGCAACCTCTCCTGTAGGATTCTGATCTTGCTCTGTATTTGCCAACTCCAGGTCTGTCTGCACTTTCTCCAGTACTTCAATGTGACACAATTGTGAATACTACAGGCATCCCTATGAACGCACACTGGAATCTTTTAGTGACATCCATCTCTGTAACATTACCTCTATTTAGTTTTGCTAATACTGTTTGTATGGTAAGCTAAAGAGAAAGGAGAGAGATTATTGGGCTCCAGGTAGCTGATCATTTTTTGTGCAACAGACTGCTTTTCAAAGCAAACTAAATACAGTCCAGTTGTCCCTGATCTAAGTCAATAGTATCCATCAACATCACCTCCTTGTTTTACTATATACTGATATTTATTCCTCTGCCTACGAGCATTCAACTGCACTCATCAGAACAGATACTAATGTTGAAGGAACATATAGAGTTCTGATTGGGGAAGAGTGTATTCTACATTGTAGAAAATATTTTTTTGCAGCCAGAAGGAGCTGTTTACACATGGCATCTTCTTTCAACTAAAAGCTTTGGGTCTGCCATTCCCTGGTTCACTTCCCAATGGCTCCCTTGACCAGATAACTAACCTGGTTTGAATTAACAAAAACCTGCCAGTTGCTCCTTGGTGCAGTCCCTAAAGCAACACCAATTGGTCAGTATGACCCATAGAGCAACATGCAATAGGCCATTCAATCCACCCAAACTAAGAGGAAAGAGGCCATTCAGCCCTTCATATGATAATGAAATTCAATATCCTGATCCTGTCTTCCCCCCATATCCCTTTAGCCTCAAGAGCTGTGTGTGATTTCAAGGAAAAGTTAGATGCTTTGACTTCAACTACTGATGGTGAATTCCACAAACTCACTCTTGAAAAAAATTTCCACCCTCCTCAGTCATAAAGTCCTTACCCTCACACTATGATCACTAGTTCTGAGCTGCCATCACGAACATTCTTTCGTAAATCTACCTTGTCAGAAGTTTGAGATCCTCTCTTCTCATCTCCAGTGAATACAATCTTAACTGACTTCAGTCTCACCTCATGACAGACCTGCTATGCTAGAAATCAGCTGGGTAAACCTTCACTGTACTCTTTATAGCAAGGACATCCTTCCTCAGGGACAAAGGACACAAACACCATAATACTTCAGGTGAGATTCACCAACTCCTGATACAATTACAGAAAAACCATCCCGATACTCAAATCCTCTTGCTATGAAGGGGCAACATAACATTTGCTGTCTGTGTGGTTATTTTTCACAATTGAAAATTAAGGATACCAAGATCAGAGTATCCTCTCAATTCATACCCATCCCAATAATCTGCCTGTTTTTGCCACTGAAGCTGATGATCTTATTTACCCATCTGAAACTTCTACTACACATGCCCACACTCAGCCTGTCCAAATCACACAAAAACATCTCTACATCCTCCTCACTGCCCCTTTGGCTGTAAAATATTGTAGAAAAAGGTATATTCATAGACACTACCAGCCAATGCAGTGTCTCAAACACAATCATACAGATCTTACAGCAAGGTTAAGAAAAAGTGATTTTAGGACAGATCTCGCAATGCACTGACATTTTCCATTTGAGAGAGATATTTACATCCAGAATTAATGGAAGCTGGAGCATTTGGTACTGATCATTAACAGGTTTTAGGGATATTTGTGATCTTACTAAGAATGTTAAAACTATGCATGCCTTCTGCCTTTCCACTTGCCCTCACCTCTAGATAAGAGGAAGAGGCTGTGGATGGCAGTAATTAAAAGATTTGACAGCTGCTTTAGCACAAAAAATACCAAGTATCAGAAAATATTTGATCTGAGCATAAACCCTCAAGTTGTCATCAAGGCAGGATGTTAAAGAGGGATATTGCTAGTATGCACCGTCTTGGAACTCTGTACAGTGAAGTTTACAGCTCATCTTTCTAGTGAAGTTTTGGGTAAATATTGCTCTAGTACTCAGACATGTTCTTGTCCACAGGTCTATGGGGCAGGAGAAGTGGTACAAACTGGATAGTCCTTTCAAATAGTTGTGTAGGAAAGGGAAATGCCTCTTATGCAAGAAGATGGTGATTAGCCTTGTTGGGACAACTACAAAACACAATTGCTGCTATATGGCTCAATTTAAGGTTTTATTCTCTGCTACATTTCAGGATAGTGAGTTCTTTCCTTGGGTCTAATGGTTTAATCTGCACACAAGGTACAAGAGAGGACTAAAGGGAAGTAATTCTGTGTATTAACCAATTTTACAAATCAAGAATACCTGTCCATAAACCAGCTGAAAACAAGATGGTGCATGTTAGAATCAGTGACTCCATGTTCCTCATTAGCAGCAGGATTGGAAATGAATTTCAATGTGACTGCTTGGTGAACTTTTGCTATTTCATGATTCACAGAAAAACCACTCAGGACACGTTCATCTTGTATTTATTTTTGTTCAGATTCTACACTGTTCAATTTCACTACATTGAGAAGCAACAGCTTTTGGTCTCATGTACACTGTAGCCATCACCACCAGCAGGAACAGGGACATCATGGAGCCAATGGCTACTCCTTGCACAACCCAAGCAGGAGATTCAGCAGCACCTAATGGAAGATTAGAAGGCATTATATTCAGGAGAGCTCACAGGTGGACTAGTGAAAAGTCTCTACTTACCACTTGCTTCCTGCTGTTTCTTGGACTGAAGACCCTCATCTGCCAGGATGATGGGGCCAGGAGCACTCACTAATGTTCCCTCATGGTCATGGGTACTCCTGCGTCTCCCTATTGGAGAGAGAAGAGAGTTCAGACCCAATTCAGATTAATTTTCCAAAATCAAGTGATGTGAACAGATTGTCTACACTCCCTACCTATTATGAATTGGCATTTACAGAGTTGGCCAATAAATTGCTAGACAACCCTCAATTTGATCAAACTTTAGTGCAAGTGCAGAAAATCTTGCTCTACCACACTGCACAAACATTAGTGAAAATCAGTCATCTGGCAAACACATTCACTACATTGCTATTAGATACTGCGTTTCAGGGTGAGATCTGAGCAATAACTATTGTGGAACATCAAGGTCTGTTTAGTGTTTGATATTTCAGCTTCTCACTTCACAATTCTTGTAACTGTTTACATATTGATAACACTACAGTTCCTAAAGAACATTTAGATCCCTATCCACATGTTGGATACAACTCACTACAAATTACTAGATTGTCAAGTAAGCTTAATGGACCCTTGTTTCAGGCAGAGTTTGCAATGTTTGCAATGATGGGGCAGAGGGGTGCAGACAAGCCTACAGAGGTAGCACCCACTGATAGAAAGATTCCTTCCATTGATAGGGGAGCTGTTGATGCTGAGGGATAAAGGAATCCCCCAGTCACAGCACACTAACCAGATATTCCATTCAAAACATCATCTCTGCCTGTGTAATGAAGCATCATCCTGATTCAGGAATGATTCAACAAGAACTCACTTGGGACACATTTGGGGGCACAGTCATCCTGAGCAGAGGGTGAGCAGACCCCAGCACTGCAGTGCAGGTAAACCTAGAATGGAAAGGAGACATTTTAGGGGGATCTTCATGTTCCTGGATGAACCAGGCTGTTATGGAGCCAGGCAGAAAGGGAGTCTGGGCTTGGATTTTCCTTGCTTACCTGTCCAGTGAGAGGCTGCTCCGACTCCCTGTCCAAGAAAACAAACGTTTTCAGTTCAAACTGCTTGTGATGGGCTGGGAACTTCAGGCCAGAGGACATGACTGGGTGTAGGAGAGTCTGATAGTCATCCCCCTCATAGGGACACCTAGAACAGCCAGCAAAATGGTGTCAGAGCAGGGAGGGGGATTTAATGAATTCAAGAATAAAATCATTAGTTTGCAGTATTGATGATGAATATTTTCAACATGAATATGTTGAATGCTTTGAAATTAGTTTACTCCATTGTTCTAAGCTGGCTCACCCATTTGGCTCAGTGTAGGGAGAATTCCATGTGGAATATTACTGGACGAGGTCAAAACATTGACACTGAGAAGCTCAAGCTAAAAATGGATCAAATTCTATGAAACTATAAAAGCCAAGGGGAACTTGCCACTCATTGAGCTGCACCTGAAGAATGGAGCCATGGGGTGACCACAAGAGGCTGCAGATGCCATTGCAGAGGGCATGAGGAAGTAGAAATAGAGAGCACATGTCTTTCATCTTGCTAAAGATGAGTTTCTGGAATACATTATTGGCTGGTACAATGAGTGTTGCCTCTACAAAAATCAGAGAGATCACAGGTTCCTGAAGGGAACAGATCCATTTGACCTCATGCAGCCCATGTGATTCCATCAGACAGGAATCACCAAGACCAATTGGTGTTGCGTTCCCTCTCCCTGGTGAGTTTATGGTTACTGGGGTAAGGGGGAAGAGACAGGAAGCAGCCTTGTCATGTTTCTCCTTAATTGAAGCCCAAAAGCCATGAGCCTTCCCATTCCCACTCCTTACCCATCCACCAGCAGACTCCATTGCACCTCATGGTCTGGGGCTGGCACAGGAGTTGCCCAGCAGTCATGAAGCCTCAGCACAAGCGTCGGGTCATTGCGACCCAGCACACGAACCTCCACAAACACTGCCTCCCGAAGGATTCTCCAAATGGGGTAGTCACTCTCCACATACCATGATCTGTAGTCACCATCTGAGAGGCACAGACACAAGAACCAGTCACTCCCTGGATGGATACATCCCACACTAATCCCATTCCCCATTACACAGGGACACCTCTACCTTTTGCTATTCGCAGTTCCAGGTTCAGAATCCCATCTTCTGAAGCAGGAGGTGGGGGAGAAACCGTGTAAACTGTGACATTGATCTGTAAGCCAGTCTCTTGCCTCCCTCTGTACTCACACTGGACGTGCAGGCTGCAGACACACACAAGTAGTTGGAGCTTCATTCACTAACACATCCCCTCCAATACCAACAACCCCCACCATCCTCCTACCTGAAGGTGCTGTCCCGAGTTATTGAGCCCAGCTTCCCAGTCTCAATCATCCTCTTGCCCAAGACATCTGTTTCATAGACCAAGGTTCCATCTTCCTCCTGCAATGAGAAGGCTGCTCAATAAGAAGCTGCCTCACTTACTGGCAGAATGCCTTGACCCTTCAATACTCACCTGCTTGCTGGAGCCACAAGAGGTGACTGGAAAGCTGAAGGCCACAAGTTGCCCAGTGGTTAGTTGAGGCTTGCACTCAGCCTCTTGTCCATCTTTCACATACAGAGATGACAGGTTGAGGGCAGGACGGGTCAGGTTCTTGGAGATCACAATGATGAACTGACCATCAGCTGTGCACACTGCAAAGAGAATTTATTGCCATCACTCCTATTGGTGGGTATTGTGCTCAGACCATCGATGAAGTGTTAAGTCTCAAAAAGCCACAATTATTGTTGATTGGATCAATGCACACAGAATAGCCATGTTACTGGAACAATCCCAGTATTGTAAAACTCAACATCCTATCTGCTTTGCCAGTTCTCTATATGCACTGATGCTCAGTCCCCTCCTCTCCAACCAAGTTCCTGCGGACTTCAGAATTGCCTCTATTGGATCATGAGTTATTGTGAGCTTAGTCAAAGAGAAAAAGAAAACATTTGTCAAAGTTGGGAGGCTGGGAACACAAAGCAAATGTGGAATACAAGGACAGGATTAAGAAACTGAAGCAAGAAGGGCTTAAAAGAGGTCACGATAAAGCATTGGCCAGCAGGAATATGGGAAATACCAAGGCTTTTTATATAAATGATTGAGTACAATCTAACTTCATGATTAGTAAATATTTGCAGATGACAGTTTGGTAGATTTGTGGATATAATAATGAGGACCAGAGGGTAGAGCAGGATATGGATCAGTTGGAATTAAAGAACAAAGAACTAAACAGCACGGGAAACTGGACCTTGAGCCCAACAAGCCCGCACCACCACCCCGATGTTCCCACCTCTAACTGCGATCCCTGTCTATGTTTATAGATCTATGGATTAAAAACCAAATTTGAGACAATTCAGGGAGAATTTGTTTTGCCAATTAGCCTAAGAGCACATCTTTGGGATGTGGGAGGAAACCTGAGCACCTGGAGAAAACCCACACAAGCACAGGGAGAATGCACAAACTCCCACAGACACAGGCCCAAATCCATGTAGCTGCACAGCACAGTGATAGTCACTGAGCTGTCGTGTTGCCCATCAAATGGTCCAGGTCAAGTGTACACTAACAACGTGAAGCACTAGGATACTCAAAAAAATCCAAGAGCAGCCCTCATGACCCATCGTGTGTATGCCCCTCGTTAGACAACAAGGTGGACCAAAGCACCTGTAGGATAAAAACAAGAACATCAATATCATCATCTATTTACACACTTCCCAGGGACTCCCAAGGCTCATGATCCCTATCTTAAACCACTTTTCTATACCCCTCCATTCCCATTCTGTTCATGTGCCCATCTAAATATTTCTTAATAACTCCAGAGTACCTGCCTCCACCACTTTACTTGGCAGCACATTCCATACCCCCACCACCCTGTGAAAAAACTCCCTCTAACATCCAAATTATACCCTACCCCCCTCACCCTAAGCCCATGACCCCTCGTGCTATTCAAGTCCATCCTAGGTGGACACTGGACACTGCCTTCGGCCCTCATGTTGCACCGACCAATTAGGAACAAGCAGTGACCCTCTAACCTAAACCATTCCCTTTTCATCCATGAACTTGTCTACTAACCTCTTAAACACCACCAAACTTGGCACATCAACAACTGCTGCAGGCAGGGCATTCCACTCCTGAACCACTCTTTGGGTAAAGAACCTACCTCTGATATCCATCCTATAACTATCACCCCTTAATTTAAAGCTGTGTCCCCTCATGCTAGCTTTCTCCATCCTAGGAAAAAGGCTATCACTGTCCACCCTATCTAAACCTCTAATCATCTTGTATGTTTCGATTAGGTCCCCTCTTAACCGCCTCCTTTCTAATGAAAACAACCTCAAATCCCTCAGCCTCTCTTCATAAGACCTGCCCTCCATACCAGACGACATCCTGGTAAACCTCCTCTGTACCCTCTCCAATGCCTCCACATCTTTCTTATAATGCAGGGGCCAGAACTGCACACAATACTCCAAGTGCAGCCACAACAGAGTTTTGTACAG
Source organism: Sphyrna mokarran (assembly GCA_024679065.1). Lineage (NCBI taxonomy): Eukaryota > Metazoa > Chordata > Chondrichthyes > Carcharhiniformes > Carcharhinidae > Sphyrna > Sphyrna mokarran. The sequence continues at coordinate 39,007,145 of JAGIQG010000026.1, forward strand.
TTGCAACATATTAGATTCAGGAGTCAGGATATAATGCTGCAGCTTTATAGGACCCTTGTCAGACCACACTTGGAGTACAGTGCGCAGTTCTGGTCGCCTCAATATAGGAAGGACATGGAAGCTATTGAAAGGGTGCAGAGGAGATTTACAAGGATGTTGCCTGGATTGGGAGGCATGCCTTATGAAGACAGGTTGAGGGAGCTGGGACCGTTCTCCCTGGAGAGACGAAGGTTGAGAGGCGACCTGATAGAGGTTTACAAGATGTTGAGAGGAATAGATAGTCTGGAGTCTCAGAGCTATTTCCCAGGGCTGAAATGGTCGTGACGAGAGGGTACAGATTTAAGGTGCAGGGAAGCAAGTACAGAGGGGATGCTAGGGGAAAGTTTTTCACTCAGAGGGTGGTGAGTGAATGGAATCGGCTGCCGTCGGTGGTGGTCGAGGCGAACTCGCTGGGGTCTTTTAAAAGACTTCTGGATGAGTATATGGGATCCAATGGGATTGGGGGTTATAGATAGGTCTATGGCTGGGTAGGTTTTGATGTGTTCGGCACAACTTGTGGGCCGAAGGGCCTGTTTGTGCTGTAGTGTTCTATCTCTAATTGCAGTTAGGCAGCCTTTGCATCAGTCTGGTAGAATCATTCATTCCTTATCAATCTGTCACATCCTTATTAAGATCAATATTCTTTCTGCAATTTGGGGGAGTGTGTTTACAAGTCACCCCATAGACTTGACTTAAATTGCAAAGTAGAAATATTATTGTGAAATGCAAAGAATCTTGGTTGAACTAGGAAAAATGACATTATTCTGGTATCAGATGGCTGGAGGTGACAAGTTCCAACTATTAAGGAAATGGCCTGAAATTCATGGTGTAGATAATATTTTGACTGCACAGAAAACACCCAAGTTTTAATTGAGCTATGATGTAGGCAAATCAATGCTTAAAAAGGAAACTGGGCATTTTTTGGTTTCAGTATTGCATCGTGGATTGGTTTGGGGTAGATTTTAATTTAAATAGGAGCTTTTGCATCTTGCTGTATGGTTTATAATCCAATTAGTGTTGTTACTGAGAATGCACCAGGGAACAATTAACTTCCAAGAGTTAACTGAATTTCCAAATCAGGCAGGTTGTTTGACCAAGGCAGCCATTGGGAAAAGAAGAAGGGAGTGGCTGTCCTGAGCTTTTTAGTTGGAGTGGTGGGGGGAGAAAGAGAAAGCTGTGTGCACCTGCTCCTTTTGGCTGTAAAAAACATTTATTCATAACATAGACCCTTTGGCCCACAGGTTCTGACGATCATATCAGTACCTACCAGGCCACAGAATTCTAACTCCCGACCCCATGTACTCATCCAGAAGTCTCTTAAGACCCGTGAGTTCACCTCTACTAGCACTGATGGCAACCAATTTCACTCACCCACCACCTCCTGAGTGAAAAAAAAACTTACCTCTAACATCTCCTCTGTACTTGCACCACCCCCCCAGCACCTTAAACCTATGTCCTCTCGTAGCGACCATTTCAACTCTGGGAAATAGCCTCCGAGAATCCACTCTTATCTATTTCTCTCAACATCTAACAAACCTCTGACAGGTTGCCTCTCAACCTTTGTCTCTCCAGGGAGAAGAGATCTAGCTCCCTCAACTTATCTTCATAAGTCATATCTCCCAATCCAGTCAATATCCTTGTAAATCTCCTCTACACCCTCAATAGCTTCCACGTCCTTCCTGGAGTGAGGTGACCAGAACTGCACAGAGCACTCCAAGTGGGGTCTGACAAAGGTCTTATAAAGTTGCAGCATTACCACTGGACTCCTAAACTCAATCCCTCTATTAATGAGCCAGCACACCATATGCCTTCTTGACCATATCCTCCACTTGTGGGGCAGATTTAAGATTCCTATGGACCTGGATCCCAAGATCCTTCTGCTCCTCAACACAACCAAGACTCCTACCCTTGATATACTCCTTCATCTCATTGGTCCTGCCAAAATGGACCACCACACATTTATCTGCATTGAAGTCCACCTGCCACTTCTCTGCCCAGTCTTGCAACCTATCTATGTCTTGCTGCAACTTCAGACAGCCCTCCAGACTATCCACAACACCATCACCCTTCATATTGTCAGCAAACTTAATAACCCATCCCTCCACTTACTCATCCAGGTCATTTATGAAAATGACAAACAGCAGGGGTCCTAGAACAGATCCCTGGGACACTCCACTGGTGACTGACCTCCACGCAGAAGATGACCCATCCACAACTACTCTCTGCCTTCTGCAGGCAAGCCAGTTCTGGATCCACAAGGCCAAAGCCCCTTGGATCCCATGCCCTCTCAAGAAGGCTTGCATGGGAGACCTTATCAAACGCCTTGCTGAAATCCATGTAAACCACGTCCACTGCTCTTCCTTCGTCAACGCATTCAGTCATGTTTTCAAAGAACTCAACTAGGCTCGTAAGGCACGATTTGCTCCTATCAGAGAGTGAACACAGCTTTGTTCATATTGGACTTCTCTATCAACCACTTATCAAACAACCCAAGCTTTTAAGTGACATAAATTGTTCTCTCCAATATTAGTATCTGTCCTCCAACCAAAAGATAAAATACTAGAAAATCTCAGCAGGTCTGGCAGCATCTGTAAGGAGATCAAAGAGCTGACATTGAGTCCAGATGATCCTTTGTCAAAGCTAAAAGGCAGAGAAAGTGGGAGATTCATTCTCTGCCCCTTGCAGCATAATGTAAGATGAGTCACAGCCTCAGGGGAAAGGCTGCTAATGGCAGTCCATTAGAGAGAATGGGAGGTACAAATGGTAGAGCAGCTGAAATCAGGGTAAGCTGTGACTGCTGAAGATGTGGGGAAGGGAGGAGTGGGTGGGAGAGGGGTAAAATTGAGAAAATAATTGAAGGGAATAAAATAGAGAGAAAGAAATAAAATTTAGAATAGAAAAAAAAAGGTAAACAAAGGGATTGAGATGGGATAGTATCCTCCGGTGAATGCAAGATGAAAAGCTTCATCGGTAATTATCAGATGAAGAGGAGTAGGTATCTGAATACAGGTATACATTCATGTAGAAATAATATACTGAAATAGAGTAAAGCAAGGAGCTGATATTGATTTGTATATTAATGGCTTAGACCAAGTACATCTGGAGCATGTTTAATTAGATGTTCAGCAGGAACATCAGAAAGTGGCAGAACCCAAGAGAAATGATAGGTAAAGGGATCCAGCTGTACAGGTCACTCAAAGTGGCAATGTAGGTACAGAAGGTAATCATGATAGCACGGTTTCATCGGCTGGGGTATTGAATTTACAAATTGGCAATTCATGTTGCAACTTTACAGAACCTTCGTTAGGCCACACTTCGAACATAGTGTGGCAACCAGAAGGATATGGAAAGGATTACAGGATGTTGCCTGGTTTGGAGGGCATTAGTTATGAGTGGTTAGAAAATCCTGGTTTGTTTTCACTCAAGAGAGTGTGGTTGAGTGGAGACCTGATAGACATCTACAAGATTGTGGGGCATGGACAGAGTTAGAAGCTTTATTTCCCCCAGGGTAGGGGGGGTCAATTACTCAGGGGCATAGATTTAAGATGTGAGACAAGGATTATAAACAGATGCACAAAGCAATGTTTTAAAAAACACATGGTGGGTACCTCCAACTCATTGCCAGGGAGGTAGTGGAAGCAGATACACTAGTGACTTTAAGGGGCATCATGACAAATACATGATTGGGATGGGAATAGTAGGATATGGTCTCCAGAAAGATAGGGGGTTTTAGTTAAGTCAGGCACCAAGGTCAGTGCAGGCTTGGAGATCCAAAAGTCCTGTTCCTGTGCTGTAATTTTTTATTTTCTATCCCCACCACCAAAATACATCACCTCACCATCAAATGCCATCAGCCTTGTCTGCCTATTCTGCTGGGCTTCTGTTATTACAGGCCCCTCCCATTCTTCATTCCCCATCCACTACATTCCCTTCAATGTTTGGAAATTTCAAGATGCCCGACACAATAAAGTCATTATCACTCCTTGATTCTCAAAGTACCTGTTAGCACCCAGAGAATCCCAACAGTGGGAAAGGAGGCCTTTAGCCCATCAAGTCTGCACTGACCACAATCCCACCCAGGTCCAATCCCCACAACCTACCCATTTATCCCACTAACCCCCTGACATTAGGGTCAATTTAGCATGGCCAATCAACCTAGCCTGCACATCTTTGGACTGTGGGAGAAAACCCTACACAGGCATGGGAAGAACATGCAAACTCCACAGACAGCAACAAATCCAGGCTGGGTCACTGCCATTAAGACAGCAGTACCTACCATTGTTAAGTGACAATCTCAATCCTTAAGACTGACAGGTATTACCAGTACTGTTACACTGAACAGGTCACACTTGATCTACTCCAATCCTCCCAGCACCTCACCCAAATCCTGGTGAGGAAAAAAATTATGGCAAAACACTTCCACTAACCCAACAAGTTGAGCTACAAGCCATCCAGAGAAAGTAATCCATCTGCACCAAGTACAACCAGCCTCAACTGTCACACTATCCAGCCCATCAGGTTCTTCCTCATTCATAAGTTAACCTTACACATTTGTCCCCAATAAAAACCATTGCACCTCTTGCACACTGATCAGAGGGTCAAGTTGCTTTGGATGTTGTCTGCTGTTGTACAGCCAATTCCTCTTCCTCCATGTGGCTTAATTGTCACTTAAATCATCAAAATCTCCAGCATAGCAAGGAAGTTCTCTTTAACACAACATTCCCCCTTCCAACCCCCATGTTGTTCCTCTACTTCTCCTATTTAGGGGTTTAAGCAATGCTCCAAAATCACATCATTACACAAACTTGAGTCACACTCCCAAAATTAGATGGCCAATCACAGACTGGTCCATCGCAATTTCTCAGTGTGAGCACTATCACTATAGACTCACTCATTGGGGAACTGGGGTAAATATTAATAAACTGAAGCAAATTTGCTGATCTCATGCCAGAGATTCTCTCTAACTCCAGTCACAGAGCCTCCCACCTTCAGAACTCAGTCTAAAACCATCCAAATTACTCAGTTAACTCCTTCACTCAAGCTGAGGAATCCCTCCGTTCCTACACTTCACACAGTGAGGCAGCAACAAATACCCCATTTCCCAGTTAGATTCTCCCCTCTGTCTCCATTAGACTGTAGGGGGCGGGGGCGGGGGAGGAATGAGTCTTGTAGTTACCTGGGCTCTTTCTCAGACTGTAGAAACAGCGATGGGGGCTGGAGCTCCGGGAATCAAAGCAGCAACCCTGGCGGATACACTCAGCGCTGCTGATCCCGGAGTGACCGCACTCAAATCTCCAGCCTGCCTCTGGCACACAAACATCATCCCTCCCCAGGAGGAGCGGCTGGCCTGACACTGAGGAGGCACCCAGGAAGCACAGAGCCCAAGAAAGCAGCCAACCTCCCATCCCGGCGAGTGAATCAGGACAATCACTTCCCGCAAACACCAGCCCGTTTTCTAGCCGGGAATCCAGCTGCAATCCCATTGCAGAGGCTCCCTGTGCCACGGGATACTCGGGAAGCGATTCCGCATCTTTAATCAGCTCCAATTCTCTGCCTCTCTCCACTGCCTCATTCCTGCTCCCAATCCCACTTTAGCAAATGCACCCACTCAAGTCTGTTCCAGGAAAGAAAGTTTGACTTGGAGCCTCTCTGCGGGATTTGAAAGTTAGATTTAGGGGAATATAGAATGACATCAGCATATAGTGCAGTTCACTGGTTACTAACCCTCCAGGATTGGCCTGGAGTCTCCAGGAATTGAGGATCAAATCTCCAGGACACTGCTGTGTCCAACCCTGGAGAACAATCAGAAAGATTGGTTTCTTTTCCCATTTTCTTTCCACATTTCTCTTTACTAGATATAAAAAACATTGAAAATGGGGAAAGGCTGCTTGGCTGACAGTTATCCGGGTGGGTGATGAGTCTTTTTGCTTTCCAATTGGTGTAGAATATCTGATATTTGATTTATTATTGTTATGTGTATTGGGATACAGTGAAAGGTATTGTGCCTTGTGTGATATATAATATACCATTCATAGAGTACATAGTAATGAAGGAAAGGATAGAGTGCAGAGTACAGTTATAGATAGGGTGCAGAGAAAGATCAGCTTAAAATAGGTAGATTCATTCAAAAATCTGATGGCAACAGGGAAAAAGCTGTTCCTTAAATGATTGGTACATTTCTCAGACTTTTGTATCTTTTTCTAGCTGGAACATGAACGTCATGTTGCAACTGTACAAAACTCTAGTGCGGTCGCACTTGGAGTATTGTGTACAGTTCTGGTCCCCACATTATAAGAAAGATGTGGAGGCATTGGAGAGGGTACAGAGAAGGTTTACCAGGATGTTGCCTGGTATGGAGGGCAGGTCTTATGAAGAGAGGCTGAGGGATTTGAGGTTGTTTTCATTAGAAAGAAGGCGGCTAAGAGGAGACCTTATTGAAACATATAAGATGATTAGAGGTTTAGACAGGATGGACAGTGGACAGTGATAGCCTTTTTCCTAGGATGGAGAAAGCGAGCATGAGGGGAAATAGCTTTAAATTAAGTGGTAGTGGTTTTAGGACAGATGTCAGAGGTAGGTTCTTTACCCAGAGGGTGGTAAGGGTATGGAATGACTTGCCTGCGTCAGTTGTAGATGCGCCAAGTTTGGTGGCGTTTAAGAGGTTAGTAGATAAGTTTATGGATGAAAAGTGAATGGTTTCGGTTAGAGGGTCACTGCTTGATCCTAATTGGTCGGCGCAACATCGAGGGCCGAAGGGCCTGTTCTGCGCTGTAATGTTCTATGATCTATGAAGAAGACGGAAGAGAATATATCCAATGTATCTGAGATCCTTAATTACACTGATGGATCCTTAATCACATTGGCTGCTTTTCTGAGGCAGCAGGAAGTGGAGACAGGGTCAATGGATGGGAGGCTGGTTTGAGTGATGGACTGGGCTTCTTTCACAATCCTTTGTTGTTTTATATGGTATTGGTCACAGCAGGAGCCACACCAAGCTGTGATACATCCAGAAAGAATGCTTTCTATGGAGCATCGGTAAAAACTGGTAAGGACTGGACGGCACATTCCAAATTTCCTTATCCTCCTGAGGAAGTAGAGGCTCTCTCTTCTTTTATACCGTATCATTATGGAGGGACCAGGACAGACATTTGGTGATCTGGTCACCTAGAAACCTGAAGTTCTCGACCATTTCCACTTCATCACCTTTGACGTAGACAGGAGCATGACCTCCACTACGCTTCCTGAAGTCAATGATTATCTCCTTCATTTTACTGACATTGAGAGGGAAACAATTGTCACTGTGCCATTCCACCGGATTCCCTATCTCTTTCCTGTACTCTGTCTTATCATTGTTTGAGATTACAGTGGTGTCATCAGCAAACTTGATAATGGAGTTGGAGTGGAAGCAATACGTCACAGGGATGGATGTGTCGGCAATTAATGTCTGGGGTGAACATAAGAACATAAACATATGAGCATAAGAAATAGGAGCAGGAGTCGGCCATCCAGCCCCTCGAGCCTGCCACGCCATTCAATAAGATCATGGCTGATCTTAAGTGGATCAGTTCCACTTTCCTGCTTTCTCCCCATAACCTTAATTCCCTTGTCTATCAGAAATCTATCTACCCGTGACTTAAATATATTCAGCGAGGTAGCCTCCGCCACTTCAATGGGCAGAGAATTCCAGAGATTCACCATCCTTTGGGTGAAGAAGTTCCTCTGCAACTCTGATCTAAACTGCCCCCCCCCCTTATTTTGAGGCTGTGCCCTCTAGTCCTGCTATCCTTTCTAAGCAGGAAGAATCTCTCCAACTCGACCGTGTCCATCCCCTTCATTATCTTGTAAGTCTCTATAAGATCCCCCCTGAGACGTCTAAACTCAACGAGTACAGACCCAATCTGTTCAATCTCTCCTCATAGGCTAATTTCCTGATCTCCAGTATCAGCCTGGTGAACCTTCTCTGCACTCCCTTCAAAGGCCAATATATCCTTCCACAAATGCCACGATCAAAACTGCACACAGTCCTCCAGCTGCGGCCTCACCAGTGCTCTGTACAATTGCAGCAAGACCTCCCTGCTTTTATATTCTATCCCCTTCGCTATAAAGACCAACATTCCATTCGCCTTCTTGATCACCTGCTGCACCTGCAGACTGGGTTTCTGTGATTCGTGCACAAGGAGCCCCAGGTCCCTCTGCACTGTAACACGCTGCAGCTTTTTGCCTTTTAAATAATAATCTCTCCTACTATTATTTCTACCAAAGTGGATAACCTCACATTTGCTAACATTATACTCCATCTGCCAGGTCCATTCATTCAGCCTATCCCGATTTTTGCGCCCTCCACACAATTTGCTTTTCCACTCATCTTTGTGTCGTCAGCAAATTTTGTTACCCTACGCTCAGCCCCCTCTTCCAGATCGTCTGTGTAAATGGTAAACAGTTGAGGTCCCAGCACTGATCCTTGCGGCACTCCACTAGTCACCAACTGCCAACCAGAATAACACCCATTGATTCCAACTGTGTGCTTCCTATTAGACAACCAATCCTCAATCCACGCTAACACCTTACCCCCAACTCCAGGCACCCTAACCTTTGGCAGCAATCTTTTGTGAGGCATCTTATCAAATGCCTTTTGGAAGTCTAAAAACACCACATCCACCAGTTCCCCTCTGTCTACTGCACTAGTCACTTCCTCATAAAAGTCCAATAAATTTGTTAAACACGACTTCCCCTTCACGATTCCATGCTGCATCTGCTTGATCAAACAATTCTTTTCTAAGCGTCTCGCTATATCTTCTTTGATGATGGATTCTAGCATTTTTCCAACTACGGACGTTAAACTAATTGACCTATAATTCCCTGCCTTTTATCTGCTGCCTTTTCTTAAACAACGGCATAACATTAGCCATTTTCCAACGTTCCGGCACTTCCCCAGAGTCCAGTGAATTTTAACAAATAATTACTAAGGCATCTGCTATCACTTCTGCCATTTCTTTCAGAACCCTGGGATGCATTCCATCTGGTCCCGGGGACTTGTCTACCTTCAGTAGATATCTCTAACATTCAGTCTGCTCCTCTCCATGGAAAACAGACTCAACCTCTCCAATCTATCCTTATAGCTACTGTTCTTTATCCATGGAATCATCCTGTGAATCTCCTCTTTTCTCTCTCCAATCCTTGATAATATGTTGCAAAGAGTGTAAGCCACCTGGTAGAGTAACTGAAGAGGTATTTATTAACAGGAGTAACTGTATACAGAGAGTGAGAGAGATTCTCCTGATTACTTTGACTCCAGTCTCCAGGCTGCCTGGGGTACCTGTGCTCAGCCCCAGTGCTTTGGTCCAATTGACTGAATGATCCTCCAAATCTCCTCTGTAGAGATTGGTGAGGCACTGAATGAGTATTTTTTGTCAGTCTTCACGCAGGAAAATGTCAACGGAGTTGGGGAAGAATACTGGGATACAGGGTTGTAGACTAGACGGGATAGAGGTACATAAGGAGGAGGTGTTAGCTATTCTTGAGAGTATGAAAATAGACAAATCCCCTGGGCCGGATGGGATTTATCCCAGGTTACCCTGGAGGCTCGAGAGGAAATTGCAGAGCCTTTGGCTTTGCTGTTCACGTCGTCGTTGGCTACAGGTGTAGTGCCGGAAGACTGGAGGATGGCAAATGTTGTCACCTTGTTTAAGAAGGGGAGCAGAGACCATCCTGCAAATTATAGACCAGTGAGCCTTACTTCTGTAGTGGGGAAAGTTTTGGAAAGAATTATAAGGGATAGGATTTCTAGTCATTTAGAAAGAAATGAATTGATTAGGGATAGTCAGCATGGATTTGTGAAGGGAAGGTCGTGCCTCACAAACCTTATTGAGTTTTTTGAAAAGGTGACCAAAGAGGTGGATAAAGGCAAGGCAGTTGATTTGGTGTATATGGATTTTAGCAAAGCATTTGATAAGGTTCCCCATGGAAGACTACTGCAGAAAATGCAGATGCATGGGATTGAGGGAGATTTAGCAATTTATAGAACATAGAACATTACAGCGCAGTACAGGCCCTTCGGCCCTCGATGTTGCGCCAGCCAGTGGACCCTCTAACCTAAACTATTCCAATATCATCCATATGCCTATCCACCGACCATTTGAATGCCCCCAAAGTAGGCGAGTCCACAACTGCTGCAGGCAGGGCATTCCACGCTCTCACCACCCTCTGTGTAAAGAACCTGCCTCTGACATCCGTCCTATAACTACCACCTCTTAATTTAAAGTTATGTCCCCTCGTGTTGGTCATCACCATCCGAGGAAAAAGGCTCTCACTATCCACCCTATCCAATCCCTTGATCATCTTATACGCCTCAATTAGGTCACCGTGTAACCTTCTTCTCTCTAATGAAAATAACCTCAGGTCCCTCAGCCTTTCCTCATAAGGCCTTCCCACCATACCAGGCAACATCCTGGTAAACCTCCTCTGCACCCTTTCCAATGCTTCCACATCTTTCTTATAATGCGGTGACCAGAACTGTACGCAATACTCCAAGTGAGGCCGCACCAGAGTTTTGTACAGTTGTAACATAACCTCACGGCTCCTAAATTCAATCCCTCTACCAATAAAAGCTAACACACCGTACGCCTTCTTAACAACTTTATCAACCTGGGTGCCAACTTTCAAAGAGCTATGTACTTGTACCCCAAGATCCCTCTGCTCGACAACGCTATTAAGGTTCCTTCCATTAATCCTATATTTCATATGCCTGTTATTCCTACCAAAGTGAATCACCTCACACTTATCCGTATTGAATTCCATTTGCCACCTCACGGCCCAGCTCTGCAACCTATCTATGTCCCTCTGCAAACTGTAACATCCCTCCTCGCTGTCTACCACTCCCCCCACTTTGGTATCGTCAGCAAATTTACTAATCCAACCCTCTACACCCTCATCTAGGTCATTTATAAAAATGACAACAGCAGTGGCCCCAAAACAGATCCTTGAGGTACACCACTTGTAACTGCACTCCAGGTTGAATATTTCCCATCAACCACCACCCTCTATCTTCTATCAGCTAGCCAATTCCTAATCCAAACTGCTAAATCACCTTCAATCCCATGCATCTGCACTTTCTGCAGTAGCCTACCATGGGGAACCTTATCAAACACTTTGCTAAAATCCATATACACTACATCAACTGCCTTACCCTTATTTACCTCTTTGGTCACCTCCTCAAAAAAACTAAGGTTTGTGAGGCACGACCTACCCTTCACAAAACCGTGCTGACTATCCCTAATCAATTTATTCCTCTCTAGATGCTTATAAATCCTATCCCTTATAATTCTTTCCAAGACCTTGCCCACAACAGAAGTCGGGCTCACCGGTCTATAATTTCCAGGATGGTCCCTACTCCCCTTTTTGAACAATGGGACAACATTTGCCATCCTCCAGTCTTCCGGCACTATACCTGTAGCTAACGACGACATGAAGATCAAAGCCAAAGGCTCTGCAATCTCCTCTCTAGCCTCCCAGAGAACCCTAGGGTAAATCCCATCTGGCCCAGGGGACTTATCAATTTTCATACCCTCAAGATTCGCTAACACCTCCTCCTTATGAACCTCAATCCTACCCAGTCTACAACATGGTATCGCAGTATTCTCCCCGACAACACTGTCTTTCTCCTGCATGAATACTGACGAAAAATACTCATTCAGTGTCTCTCCTATCTCCTCAGGCTCCACGCACAACTTCCCACTGCTATCTCTGACTGGCCCTAATCAATCTTTTATTATTTACATACCTGTAAAAAGCTTTAGGATTCTCCTTAATCCTATTCACCAAAGTCTTCTCGTGTCCTCTCCTAGCTCTTCTCAACCCCCTCTTTAGCTCCTTCCTGGCTGATTTATAGCTCTCTATTGCCCTAACTGAGCCTTCACATCTCAACATTATATAAGCCTCCTTCTTCCTCTTCATCAGAAATTCAACTTCCCTGGTACACCACGGTTCCCTCACTCGACCACTTCCTCCCTGCCTGGCAGGTACATATTCATTAAGGACATGCAGAAGCTGTTCCTTAAATATGCTTCACATTTCAGATGTCCCCAGCCCCTGCAATTTCCTGCTCCACCCTATGCATCCTAAATCTCTCCTAATAGCCTCATAATTACCTTTCCCCCAGCTATAACTACTGTTATTCGGTATGTGCCCATCCCTTTCCATCACTAAGGTAAACATAACCGAATTGTGGTCACTATCACCAAAGTGCTCACCCACCTCCAAGTCTAACACCTGGTCTGGTTCATTACCCAGTACCAAATCCAATATAGCCTCACTTCTTGTTGGCCTATCTACATACTGAGTCATGAAACCTTCCTGCACGCATTGAACAAAAACTGACCCCTCTAACGTACTTGAACTATAGCTTTTCCAATCGATATTAGAAAAGTTAAAGTGCCCCATTACAACTACCCTGTTACTTTCACACCTATCCAGGATCAACTTTGCAATCCCTTCCTCTACTTCTCTGGAACTTTTTGGAGGCCGATAAAAAACTCCCAACAGTGTGACCTCTCCTTTCTTGTTTCTAATCTCAGCCCACACTACCTCAGCAGACAAGTCCACATCAAATGTCTTTTCTGGCACCATAATGCTGTCCTTAACTAACAATGCCACTCCTCCCCCTCTTCTACCACCACCTCTGCTCTGACTGAAACATCTGAGCCCTGGAACCTGCAACAACCATTCCTGCCCCTGCTCTATCCACGTCTCTGAAATGGCCACAACATTGAAGTCCCAAGCACCAATCCAGGCTGCAAGTTCATCCACCTTATTGCGTATGCTCCTCGCATTAAAGTATACACATTTCAAACCACCCTCCCATTTGCCACTATACTGCTGCGACCTAGAAACCTTATCCGTGGTTTCTATAATCCATAATTTGGATTAGGAATTGGCTAGCTGGCAGAAGACAGAGGATCGTGGTTGATGGGATATATTCAACCTGGAGTTTAGTTACTAGTGGTGTACCTCAGGGATCTGTTTTGGGGCTACTGTTGTTTTTGTAAATGACCTGGATGAGGGTGTAGCAGGATGGGTTAGTAAATTTGCTGATGACACCAAAGTCAGAGGAGTTGTAGACAGTGAGGATGGATGTTACAGTTTGCAGAGGGACACAGATAAGCTGCAGAGCTGGGCCGAGAAGTGGCAAATGGAGTTTAATGTGGAAAAGTGTGAGGCGATCCACTTTGGTAAGGATCCCTCCCTGAAGTCAGATTCAGTGTATAGACAATTCCTCACACTAAAACACCATTTCTGCATTATGTCTCCATTTAAGGATTTTATCCTCTGCTAAATTTCAGGATAAAAGTCACAGCATTCTTTCCTTGGGGCTAATGGCTTAATCTGCAAAATCAGGTTTGTAGATGACACCAAGATTGGGATCTTGATCAATTGGGCCAGGGAGCTGATGGATGGAACTTAGTTTTGATAAATTGAAGTGATGCCTTTTGGTAGATTGAACCAGGGCAGGACTGACTCAGTTAATGGTAGGGTGTTGAACAGAGTTACAGAACAAAGATGTAGGCACACAGGTTCATAACTGCTTGAATGTGGAGTCACAGTTGGACAGAATACTTGGTTTCATTGGATACAGGAGTTGGGTTATTTTGAAGTTGTACAATACAGTTAAGGGATATGTGTACAGTTCTGATCACCCTATTAAAATAATGAGCTGCATAGTCAATATCTTTTCCCAAAGTGGGGGGTCTAAAACTATAGGTTAAGGAGAGAGGTGAGAGATACAAAAGTGTCCAGAGGGGCAATTTGTTCCCACAGAGGGTAGTGAGAATCTGGAACAAGCTGCCAGTGGTAAAGGTAGGTACAACTGTTGCTTTTTTAAAAAAATTATGGGGATAAAATGGGTGTAGAGGGACATGTGCCAAGTGTAGGCAGTTGGGACCAACTTTGGGGTTTAAAATGCATTGCATGGAGAAGTATCCCAAAGGGCCAGTTTTGATGCTGTAAAACTTTGACTCTACAGCCCTGATGTTACCACTGTCTCATGCCTGTTTTTGGCCATTAATGTGTTTATGCCCTTGCAAAACATGGGCATGATCCAATTCACAACAGCAGTTGAAATTGAATTAATGAACTACCTGCCCAACTTTACCAGCATTTCCCCTTTGACCATCACATTTGTGCGTCCAGATTTAGTGTGAAACCAACATGCTCAGCAAAAGGACTGTTTTGGGTGCTCAAGCTGTTGAGGATGAAAGTACAGAGCTTCCAATCACTGACTCAGATTGACATGGTGGTGGGGGGGGCAAATGGATCTATGAGGGGGCAGGAGAAAAAACACCAGTAAGGGGGATGTTTTCTGGGGTTGGGGGCTATCACTCCTGCACAGCAATCAGCTTGTTTGGGGCCTGGGAGCCATGAGACAGGAACATGTTTTTCAGAGCTTTTTCCCCCTAGCAGTGCACACAGTTCAGAGCTCTGATTGTTCTGGGCACACTAAGTCCTGCCCACAGCATGATTCAGACCAGTGATTTTTTTTTATGTTAGGCTAAGGACATATGCAGGCACCTGAAAAAGTCAAATCTGAATTGTGGCCAGATTGAGACATTAGTGAAAATGGTAAAATTGGGCCCTGTGTCAAAGGGAGGCTTAAAAGAATGTATATTTACTGAATAATTGACAAAATGTCCATAAACAAGTCAAAATCAAGATGGTGTCAGTGATTCTAACATGCACTATGTCCCTCATTAATAGCAGGATTTCAGAGAATTCAGTGTAACTTGTTGCTAACCTTTGCTATTTCATGGTTCACAGAAAGACACATTCATCTCAGCTTTATTTTTGTTCAGATTCTACACTGTTCAATTTCACTACATTAAGCAACAGCTTTTGGTCTCTTCATGTACACTGTAGCCATCACCACCAGCAGGCACAAGGACACCATCATGAAGCCAATGGCTACTCCTTGCACAACCCAAGCAGGAGATTCAGCAGCACCTAATGGAAGATTAGAAGGCATTATATTCAGGAGAGCTCACAGGTGGACTAGTGAAAAGTCTCCACTTACCACTTGCTTCCTGCTGTTTCTTGGACTGAAGACCCTCATCTGCCAGGATGATGGGGCCAGGAGCACTCACTAATGTTCCCTCATGGTCATGGACACTCCTGCGTCTCCCTATTGGAAAGGGATGTTAGACAGTTCAGACCAAATTCAAACTAATTTTCCAAGATCAAGTGATGTGAACAAGTTGTCTACACTCCCTATTATGAATTGTCATTTAGAGTCTGCCAAATAAATGCCTAGACTAACCCTCAATCTGATTAAACTTCAGTGCAAGTGCAGAGATTTTGCTCTGCCACACTGCATAAACATTAGTGAAAAAAAAAACCAATCTGGTAAACATTCACTATATTGCTATTAGATACCAGGTTCAGGGTGAGATCTGAGCAATAACTGTGGAACATCAAGGTCTGTTTAGTGTTTGATATTTCAGGTAGTCACTTGATAATTCTTGTAACAGTTTACATATTGATGACACTACAGTTCCATGAAGAACATTTAGACCCTTAAGAAACATGTTTCTTACAACTCACTACAAATTGCTAGATTGTCAACTAGGCTCAGTGACATCTTGTTTCAGGCAAAGCAGACCCACATTTGCAATGATGGGCATTCAGAGGGGTGCCAACCTACAATTGTAGCACCCACTGATAGAAAGCCTCTTCCCATTGATAGGGGAGCTGTTGATGCAGAGGGATAGAGGAATTCCCCCAGTCACAGCACACTAACCAGATATTCCATTCAAACATCATCTCTGCCTGTGTTAATGAAGCATCATCCCTGATTCAGGACGGATTCAACAAGAACTCACTTGGGACACATTTGGGGGCACAGTCATCCTGAGCAGAGGGTGAGCAGACCCCAGCACTGCAGTGCAGGTAAACCTAGAATGGAAAGGAGACATTTTAGGGTCATCTTCATCTTCCTGGAAGAACCAAGCTGTTATGCAGCCAGGCAGAAAGGGAGTCTGGGCTTGGATTTTCCTTGCTTACCTGTCCAGAGAGAGGCTGCTCCGACTCCCTGTCCAAGAAAACAAACGTTTTCAGTTCAAACCGCTTGTGATGGGCTGGGAACTTCAGGCCAGAAAACATGACTGGGTGTAGGAGAGTCTGATAGTCATCCCCCTCATAGGGACACCTGGAACAGGCAGTGAAATGGTGTCAGAACAGGGAGGGGGATTTAATGAATTGAAGAATAAAATCATTAGTTTGCGGAATTGATGATGAATATTCAATTCTGTTGAATGCTTTGAAATTAGTTTACTCCATTGTTCTAAGCTGGCTCACCCATTTGGCTCAGTGTAGGGAGAATTCCATGTGGAATATTACTGGAGGTCAAAACATTGACACTGAAGCTCAAGCTAAAAATGGATCAATTCTATGATACTATAAAAGCTAAGAGGAACTTGCCACTCATTGAGCTGCACCTGAAGAATGGAGCCATGGGGTGACCACAAGAGGCTGCAGATGCCATTGCAGAGGGCATGAGGAAGTAGAAATAGAGAGCACATGTCTTTCATCTTGCTAAAGATGAGTTTCTGGAATACATTATTGGCTGGTACAATGAGTGTTGCCTCTACAAAAATCAGAGAGAGAGATCACAGGTTCCTGAAGGGAACAGATCCATTTGATCTCATGCAGCCCATGTGATTCCATCAGACAGGAATCACCAAGACCAATTGGTGTTACATTCCCTCTCCCTGGTGAGTTTATGGTTACTGGGGTAAGGGGGAAGAGACAGGAAGCAGCCTTGTCATGAATCTCCTTAATTGAAGCCCAAAAGCCATGAGCCTTCCCATTCCCACTCCTTACCCATCCACCAGCAGACTCCATTGCACCTCATGGTCTGGGGCTGGCACAGGAGTTGCCCAGCAGTCATGCAGCCTCAGCACAAGCCTTGGGTCACTGCGACCCAGCACACGAACCTCCACAAACACTGCCTCCCGAAGGATTCTCCAAATGGGGTAGTCACTCTCCACATACCATGATCTGTAGTCACCATCTGAGAGGCAGACAAGAACCAGTCACTCCCTGGATGGATACATCCCACACTAATTCCATTCCCCATTACACAGGGACACCTCTACCTTTTGCTATTCGCAGTTCCAGGTTCAGAATCCCATCTTCTGAAGCAGGAGGTGGGGGAGAAACCGTGTAAACTGTGACATTGATCTGTAAGCCAGTCTCTTGCCTCCCTCTGTACTCACCCTGGACGTGCAGGCTGCAGACACACACAAGTAGTTGGAGCTTCACTCACTAACACATCCCCTCCAATACCAACAACTCCCACCATCCTCCTACCCAAAGGTGCTGTCCCGAGTTATTGAACCCAGCTTCCCAGTCTCAATCATCCTCTTGCCCAAGACATCTGTTTCATAGACCAAGGTTCCATCTTCCTCCTGCAATGAGAAGGCTGCTCAATAAGAAGCTGCCTCACTTACTGGCAGAATGCCTTGACCCTTCAATACTCACCCGCTTGCTGGAGCCACAAGAGGTGACTGGAAAGCTGAAGGCCACAAGTTGCCCAGTGGTTAGTTGAGGCTTGCACTCAGCCTCTTGTCCATCTTTCACATACAGAGACGACAGGTTGAGGGCAGGACGGGTCAGGTTCTTGGAAATCACGATGATGAACTGACCATCAGCTGTGCACACTGCAAAGAGAGATTTTATTGCCACTGCTCCTATTGATGGGTAGCATTCTCAGATCATTGAGGATGTGTTAAGTCTCAAAAAGCCACCATTATTGTTGATTGGATCAATGAGCAATAATAGCCACGTTACTGGAACAAGCCCAGTATTGTAAAACTCAACATCTTATCTGCTTTGCCAGTTACTCTATATGCACTGATACTCAGTCCCCTCCCACTAAGTCCCTGCAGAATTGCATCTATTGGATCAAGAGTTATTGTGAGCTTAGTCAAAGAGAAAACCAAAATGTTTGTCAAAGTTGGGAGGCTGGGAACACAAAGTAAGTGTGGAATACAAGGACAGGATTAAGAAACTGAAGCAAGAAGGGCTTAAAAAGTCAAAGCATTGGCCAGCAGGAATATGGGAAATACCAAGGCTTTTTATATAAAAAGTGAGTAAAATGTAACTTGATGATTAGTAAATATTTGCAGATGACACAAATTTTGTTAGACTTGTGGATAGCGATGAGGACCAGAGGATAGAGCAGGGTATAGATCAGATGGAATCTTGGGCAGAGAGATGGCAGATGCAGTTTGGAAGCTCTAATACAGATAGGAAATAGAGAAAGTGGCAGAACCCTCAAGGAGAAAAGATAGACAAAGGAATTTGTCTCTACAGGTCACTCAAAGTGGCAATACAGATATAGAAACTAGTCAAGACAGCATGGTTACCTTCATCAGCTGCAGTATTGAATTTAAAAATTGACAATTCATATTGCAGCTTCGTTAAGCCACACTTGGAACATAGTGTGACAACCAGAAGGATATAGAGGCATTGGAGAGGATATGGGAAGGATTTATGGAATGTTGCCTGGTTTGGAGGGCATTAGCTATGAGGAGTGGTTAGAAAATCCTGGTTTGTTTTCACTCAAGAAAGTGAGGTTGAGTGGAGACCTAATAGACATCTATAAGATTGAGAGGCATGGACAGAGTAGATAGTCAGAAGCTTTGTTTCCCCCCAGGGTGGAAAAGTTATTTACTAGGGGCATGGGTTTAAGGTGCAAGGGACAGGAATAAAAGGAGATGCACAAGGCAGATTGTGTTTAAAAACAGTGGGTACTGGAACTCATTGCCAGGGGAGGTAGTAGAAGCTGATACAGTAGTGACTAAGGGGCATCTTGGCAAGTACATGAATAGGATGGAATAGCAGGATAATGGTCTCCAGAAGGATATGGGGTTTTAGTTAAGTCAGGCAGTATGGTCAGTGCAGGCTTGGAGATCCAAAGTTCCTGTGCTGTAATTTTCTATGTTTTATCCGCACTACCAAAATACATCACCTCACCATCAAATGTCATCAGCCTTGTCTGCCTATTCTGCTGGGCTTCTGTTATTACAGGCCTCTCCCATTCTTCATTCCCCATCCACTACATTCCCTTCAACCTTTGGAAATTTCAAGATGCCCAACACAATAAAGTCATTATCACTCCTTGATTTTCAAAGTACCTGTTAGCACCCAGATAATCCCAACAGTGGGAAAGGAGGCCTTTAGCCCATCAAGTCTACACTGACCACAATCCCACCCATTTACCCACTAACCCCCTGACACTAGGGTCAATTTAGCATGGCCAATCAACCTAGCCTGCACATTTTTGTACTGTGGGAGAAAACCCACAGACATGGGAAGAACATGCAAACTCCACAGACAGCAAGCCAAGCAAGGAATCAAGGCTGCGTCCCTGACATTGAGGCAGCCATACCTACCATTGTCACTTGTTGTTATTTCCTTAACATTCTCAATCCTTAAGACTGACAGGTATTACCAGTACTGTTACACTGAAGGCATCACATTTGATCTACTCCAATCCTCCCAATATCTCACCCAAATCCTGGTTAGGGAAAATTATGGATAATCCTCCCACCATCTCCACTCCCACTTAGCCAACAAATTGAGCTTCAACTGGCACACTATCCAGTCGATCAGGTTCTTCTTCATTCATAAAGGAAGTGTTCAAATTTTGCCTTGCACTTTTGTCCCCAGTAAGGCCCATTGAACCTCTTGCACACTAGGGAGAGAGAGTCAAGTTGCTTTGGAAGTTGTCTGCTATTCTACAATCAATTCCTCTTCCTCCATGTGACTTAATTGTCACTTAACAATCACAAGATCCCCGGCATAGCAAGGACATTCTTCTGAACACAAAATCCCCCTTCCAACTCCCATATTGTTCCTCTACTAGTTCGATTTAAGGGTTTAACAGAATGTGCAATGATTTTTGGAGCAAACTTGAGCCACACTCCCAAAATTAGATGGCCAATCACAGGACTGGCTAAACTGGTCCATTGGGATTTCTCAGGATGAGCACTATCACTATAGACTCACTCATTGTGGAACTGGGGTAAATATTAACAAACTGAAGCACATTTGCTGATCTCACGCCAGAGATTCTCCCTAACTCCAGTCACAGAGCCTCCCACCTTCAGAACTCAGTCTAAAACCATTCAAATTACTCCATTAACTCCTTCACAAGCTGAGGATTCCCTCCGTTCCTACACTTCACACAGTGAGGCAGCAACAAATGCCCCATTTCCCAGTTAGATTCTCCCCTCTCTCGGTCTCCACGAGACTGGGGTGGTGAGTCTTGTAGTTACCTGGGCTGTTTCTCAGACTGTAGAAACAGCGATGGGGGCTGGAGCTCCGGGGATCAAAGCAGCAACCCTGGCGGATACACTCAGCGCTGCTGATCCCGGAGTGACCGCACTCAAATCTCCAGCCTGCCTCTGGCACACAAACATCATCCCTCCCCAGGAGGAGCGGCTGCCCTGACACTGAGGAGGCGCCCAGGAAGCACAGAGCCCAAGAAAACAGCCAACCTCCCATCCCGGCGAGTGAATCAGGACAATCACTTCCCGCAAACACCAGCCCGTTTTCTAGCCGGGAATCCAGCTGCAATCCCATTGCAGAGGCTCCCTGTGCCACGGGATACTCGGGAAGCGATTCCGCATCTTTAATCAGCACCAATTCTCTGCCTCTCTCCACTGCCTCATTCCTGCTCCCAATCCCACTTTAGCAAATGCACCCACGCAAGTCTGTTCCAGGAGAGAAAGTTTGACTTGGAGCCTCTCTGCGGGATTTGAAAGTTAGATTTAGGGGAATATAGAATGACATCAGCATATAGTGCAGTTCACTGGTTACTAACCCTCCAGGATTGGCCTGGAGTCTCCAGGAATTGAGGATCAAATCTCCAGGACACTGCTGTGTCCAATCCTGGAGAACAATCAGAAAGATTGGTTTCTTTTCCCATTTTCTTTCCACGTTTCTCTTTACCAGATATAAAAAACATTGAAAATGGGGAAAGGCTGCTTGGCTGACAGTTATCCGGGTGGGTGATGAGTCTTTTTGCTTTCCAATTGGTGTAGAATATCTGATATTTGATTTATTATTGTTATGTGTATTGGGATACAGTGAAAGGTACTGTTCCTTGTGTGGTATAAAGGTAAAACATACCATTCATAGAGTGCATGGTGGTGAAGGAAAGGATGGGCTGTAGAGTATAGTTTTGGCATTATAGGTACGGTGCAGAGAAAGATCAGCTTGAAATAGGTAGATTCATTCAAAGGTCTGATGGCAACAGGGAAAAAGCTGTTCCTCAGATGGTTGGTATGTGTTCTCAGACTTTTGTATTTATTTCTCGATGGAAGAAGGTGGAAGAGAGAATGTCCGGGGTGTCTGAGATCCTTAATCACGCAGGCTGCTTTTCTGAGGCAGCAGGAAGTGGAGACAGGGTCAATGGATGGGAGGCTGGTTTGAGTGATGGACTGGGCTTCTTTCACAACCCTTTGTTGTTTTATGTGGTATTGGTCACAGCAGGAGCCACACCAAGCTGTGATACATCCAGAAAGAATGCTTTCTATGGAGCATCTGTAAAAACCGGTAAGAGCTGGACGGCACATTCCAAATTTCCTTAGCCTCCTGAGGAGATAGAGGCGATGGTACATTTTCTTCTATACAGTAACAGCATGGAGGGACCAGGACAGATAGTTGGTGATCTGGACACCTAGAAACTTGAAGCTTTCGACCATTTCCAGTTCATCACCTTTGACGTAGACAGTGGCATGACCTCCACTACGCTTCCTGAAATCAATGATTAACTCCTTCGTTTTACTGACATTGAGGGAGAACATAGAACATTACATTGCAGAACAGGCCCTTCGGCCTTCGATGCTGCGCCGACCAATTAAGGAAAAGCAATGCCCCTCTAACCTAAATCATTCCCCTTTCATCCATAAACTTATCTACTAACCTCTTAAACGCCACCAAACGCGGCACATCTACAACTGCAGCAGGCAGGGCATTCCATACCCTTACCACCCTTTGGGTAAAGAAATAATTATCATTGCACCATTCCACTCAGATTCCCTATCTTTTTCCTGTACTCCATCTTATCATTGTTTGAGATCCGACCCATTCCAGTGATGTCATCAGCAAACTTGAAAATGGAGTTGGAGTGGAAGCTGTACATCCCAGGGATGGATATATTGGTGACTAATGGCTGGAGCGTGGGGGAAGATCGTGTGATGAAGCCTCCAGGAATACATTGAATCCCAGTTGGGGACCCTGTCAGTGAGATGGAGTAAGGGCAGGTCTAACAGTTCCAAAGTTGGGAATTAAGGACCATCACAGCAGCAGAATTGTGCAGCATCACAACCGGCCTTCACTCCTTCATCACCAGTGAGCTTAGTAGCTCTTCAATGCACTTGCAGAGGAGTGAGCTGGGAATGGCACAGGAATACCACAGGACAACAGACCACAATTTAGTGTAGCTATCACACAGGGTACCCTGCATTCTGAACATCAATAGCAGCAAGGTGTAGATACAGATATGTAGACACTTAATCAATGGATCAAAGTCCCTATTTATATCCAGTGAAGAATGCTGGTGGACAAGCAAATAACTCGTTGGATATCTCTAACATTCAGCCTGCTCCACTCCATGGAAAACAGACCCAACCTCTCCAATCTATCCTTATAGCTACTGTTCTTTATCCTTGTAATCATCCCTGTGAATCTTCTCTGTTCTCTCTCCAATCGCTGATAATATCTTGCAAAGAGTGGCAGCCACTGACTGGAGTAACTGAAGAGATATTTATTAACAGGAGCAACTGTACACAGAGAGTGAGAGAGATTCTCCTGATTACTTTGACTCCAGTCTCCAGATTGCCTGGGGTACCTGTGCTCAGCCCCAGGATTGTTGCACTTTAGCCCGATTGACTGAATGACCCTCCAAAACCTCACTCCTTTAAGGAACTGTCTGCTCCATTCCTCCTCTTTTAAGTCCCTTATTCACTCATACCAACAAAATATAAACTATTTACAATATTTGGGGTGGCACGGTAGCACAATGGTTAGCACTGCTGCTCTACCGCTCCAGGGACCTGGGTTCGATATCAGGATCAGGCCACTGTCTTTGCACATTCTCCTTGTCTCCGCGTGGGTTTCCTCCAGGTGCTCTGGTTTCCTCCCACAGTTCAAAGATGTGTGGGTTAGGTTGATTGGCCATGCTAAAATTACTTCTTAATGTCCTGAGATGTGTAGGTTAAAGGGATTAGTGGGTAAAATATGCAGGGGTATGGGGGTAGGGACTGAGTGGGATTGTGGTCAGTGCAGACTCAATGGGCTGAATGGCCTCTTTCTGTACTGTATGGTTTCTATGATTCCATTTCTATAACACAATAAAGAATTCCTTCGCACGTTTCATGATAAAGAAAGGCTTCCAATAATGTGTACATGAAGTTTGCTCTGCTCTTCATGGCAAAGAGAAAATGTTCCATTGAACTTCGTTATTAATTTAATATCTCACAAAGAATGGCAACCAGCATGGAGTAACTGAAGAGGTATTTATTAACAGGAGTAACTGTATACAGAGAGTGAGAGAGATTCTCCTGATTACTTTGACTCCAGTCTCCAGACTATCCAGGGGGTGGTTGCTTGCTCTCAGCCCAGTGATTCATGTACTTTGGCCTGATTGGCCAAATTGGTCACATGACCCTCCAAAATCTCACCCAGGTTCTCATTACTGCTGCTGTCACATCCTTCCTCAAATAAGACGCTCAGAACTGGATGCAGTTCTCCAGTTGGTGAGTATTGTCTCTCCACATTTTTCCTGCCAAAATGAATCACAAACACGTCACTGCATTAACCGACATTATGTAAAGATGCCGGCGTTGGATTGGGGTGGTAAGAACTCAGTAAGAATTTAGCAACACCAATTTTTAATCCAACCGATTTATTTGATAGTAAAATTGCAAGCTTTCGACACTGTGTCTTCCTCAGGCAAATGCAGTGTTCTGGTCTGCAATAGCACACATCAGCACAGACAGTCCGAGATTGCTGATTAGAATGCGAATCCTTACATCTAACCTGCTATTCAAGTGTTAAAGTGGCTAACAATGTGTGTGAAGGGAATCCTGAGCATTGGTTAGAGAATTGTGTATTTCTCCAGACAGCACAGTAAGTGAGGTTTTTTGCTAACCCAGGCAAGTTACGGGGGTTACAGATAGCATGTCATGAAGCCAAGATCCCTGTTAAGACCGTCCTCACGTGTGCGGAGCTTGGCTATCAGTCTCTGCTCAGCGACTCTGCGCTGTCGTGTATCACGAAAGCCCCCTTGAAGAACATTTACCCGCAGGTCGGAAGCCGAATGCCCATGACTGCTGAAGTGTTCGCCCACAGGAAGGGAACTGTTTTGCCTGGTGATTGCTGAGCGATGCTCATTCATCAGCTGTCGTAGTGTCTGCACGGTCTCCCCAATATACCATGCTTCGGGACATCCTTTCTTGCAACGTATTAGGTAGACAACGTTGGCCGAGTTGCAAGTGTATGTACTGTGTACCTGGTGAATGGTATCCTCACGTTTGATGATGTTGTCCATGTCTATGATCTGGCATGTCTTGCAGAGGTTGCTGTGGCAGGGTTGTGTGGTATTGTGGTCACTGTTCTCCTGAAGGTTGGGTAGTTTGCTGCAAACAATGATCTGTTTGAGGTTGTGTGGTTATCTGAAAGGAAGAAATGGGGGGGTGGGGATGGCCCTAGCGAGATGTTCATCGTCATCAATGATATGTTGAAGACTCCGGAGAAGATGTCGTCGCTTCTCCGCTCCGGGGAAGTACTGGACAACAAAGGGTACTCTGTCCACCGTGTCCCGTGTTCGTCTTCTGAGGAGATCAGTGCGGTTTATCGTTGTGGCACGTTGGAACTGTTGATCGATGAGTCGAGCACCATATCCTGTTCTCACGAGGGCATCTTTCAGTGTCTGGAGGTGTCTGTCACGATCCTCCTCATCTGAGCAAATTCTGTGTGTACGGAGGGCTTGTCCATAGGGAATGGCTTCTTTAACGTGTCTAGGGTGGAAGCTGGAGAAGTGGAGCATTGTGAGGTTGTGTGTCGGTTTGCGGTACAGTGAGGTGCTAAGATGACAGTCCTTGATGGAGATGCGTGTGTCCAAGAATGCAACTGATTCTGGAGAATAGTCCATGGTGAGTCTGATGGTGGGATGGAACTTGTTGATATCATCATACAAGAAAGCAGATAGGATACCAAAGGGACTACAGATCACGAACCCACTCAGGTCAACCTATAACATGGACTACACTGAGAGGCTTTGCCGTCGCACCTCTCTCACACTCCTCAATCACCTCATACACCAGCTCTATAGCAAACGCCGCACCCTGGAAAGTAAAATGGAATACATATTCTCATCTTGCACTCAGGACGCAGATCAGCTGTGAAACTTTGCCAAGCAGATGAGACAAAGAAACTACACCATTTACGTGCACACCAAGAACAAGAAACTTGAAAAACTCAGCATCGCCACCAGCAACAACCAAACCTCCCTTGGCACCACAGTAGAAAACAACACTACCGCAGGGAGGTCCTTTGTTAACTTGTCGGACTACACACTTCAATCGGAGGAAATCGAAGTTCTCAGCTGAGGGCTCAATTTCTGTCCCACCACCAAAATGGACCCCATCAGTCTTGCAGCGGACACAGAGGAATTCATCAGGCGAATGAGGCTGCGTGAGTTCTTCCACAAACCCCAAGAGGCCAATAGTGGACTCAATGAGACAGCTAATGAACCAGAACAGCTGACAGAGGGATCCACAGTGCAGCAACCGAAGAGGAATGAATCCAATTGGACTCCTCCGGAAGGCCGCTGCCCCCGACTGGACATGTATGCCCAAGCCATCAGGAGGTGCGTGAACACCAGATTTATCAACCGCACTTACAAGACAGTCCCGAACATC
Organism: Sphyrna mokarran; assembly: GCA_024679065.1. Classification (NCBI taxonomy): domain Eukaryota; kingdom Metazoa; phylum Chordata; class Chondrichthyes; order Carcharhiniformes; family Carcharhinidae; genus Sphyrna; species Sphyrna mokarran. The sequence continues at coordinate 39,033,163 of JAGIQG010000026.1, forward strand.
ATCCAAGTACAACGCAAGGCCGTCCGTGCTCTCAAGACCAACCGCAACATTGTCATTAAACCAGCAGACAAAGGAGGCGCCACCGTCATACTGAACAGAAGGGACTACTGTGAAGAAGTGTACCGACAACTAAACAATGAGAAACACTACAGACAGTTACCAGCAGATCCGACCAAAGAACACGCTCGTCAACTCAACACTCTGATCAAAACCTTTGATCCGGACCTTCAGAACACCCTCCGGGCTCTCATTCCACGTACTCCCCGCATTGAAGATCTCTACTGCCTCCCAAAGATACACAAGGCAAACATACCCGGCCGTCCCATCGTATCGGGCAATGGGACCCTGTGTGAGAACCTCTCCGGCTATATCGGGGGCATCCTGAAACCCATCGTACAAAGAACCCCCAGCTTTTGTCTTGACACTACGGACTTCCTACAGAAACTCAACACTCATGGAGCAGTAGAACCAGGGACACTCCTTGTCACAATGGATGTCTCGGCGCTCTACACCAACATCCCCCACGACGATGGTATTGCTGCAACTGCCTCAGTACTCAATGCCAACAACTGCCAGTTTCCGGATGCAATTTTACAACTCATCCGCTTCATCTTGGACCACAAGGTCTTCACCTTCAACAATCAGCTTTTCATCCAGACACATGGAACAGCCATGGGGACCAAATTCGCACCTCAGTATGCCAACATCTTCATGCACAGGTTCGAACAAGACTTCTTCACCACACGAGATCTCCAACCCAGGTTATATACTAGATACATTGATGACATCTTTTTCCTTTGGACTCATGGTGAACAATCATTGAAACAACTGTATGATGATATCAACAAGTTCCATCCCACCATCAGACTCACCATGGACTAGTCTCCAGAATCAGTTGCATTCTTGGACACACGCATCTCCATCAAGGACGGTCACCTCAGCACCTCACTGTACCGCAAGCCGACAGACAACCTCACAATGCCCCACTTCTCCAGCTTCCACCCTAAACATGTTAAAGAAGCCATTCCCTATAGACAAGCCCTCCGTATACAAAGAATTTGCTCAGATGAGGAGGATCGTGATAGACACCTCCAGACACTGAAGGATGTCCTCGTGAGAACAGGATATGGCACTCGACTCATCGATCGACAGTTCCGACGTGCCACAGCGATAAACCGCACTGACCTCCTCAGAAGACGAACACGGGACACGGTGGACAGAGTACCCTTTGTTGTCCAGTACTTCCCCGGAGCGGAGAAGCTACGACATCTTCTCTGGAGTCTTCAACATATCATTGATGATGATGAACATCTCGCTAGGGCCATCCCCACCCCCCCACTTCTTGCTTTCAGACAACAGCACAACCTCAAACAGATCATTGTTCGCAGCAAACTACCCAACCTTCAGGAGAACAGTGACCACAATACCACACAACCCTGCCACAGCAACCTCTGCAAGACATGCCGGATCATGGACATGGACGACATCATCAAACGTGAGGATACCATTCACCAGGTACACGGTACATACACTTGCAACTCGGCCAACGTTGTCTACCTAATACGTTGCAAGAAAGGATGTCCCGAAGCATTGTATATTGGGGAGACCATGCAGACACTACGACAGCGGATGAATGAGCATCGCTCAACAATCACCAGGCAAAACAGTTCCCTTCCTGTGGGCAAACACTTCAGCAGTCATGGGCATTCAGCCTCCGACCTGCGGGTAAATGTTCTTCAAGGGGGCTTTCGTGATACACGACAGCGCAGAGTCGCTGAGCAGAGACCGATAGCCAAGCTCCGCACACATGAGGACGGTCTTAACAGGGATCTTGGCTTCATGACACACTATCTGTAACCCCCGTAACTTGCCTGGGTTAGCAAAAAAACTCACTTACTGTGCTGTCTGGAGAAAATACACAACTCTCTAACAATGCTCAGGATCCCCTTCACACACATTGTTAGCCACTTTAACACTTGAATAGCAGGTTAGATGTAAGGATTCGTATTCTAATCAGCAATCTCTGACTGTCTGTGCTGATGTGTGCTATTGCAGACCAGAACACTGCATTTGCCTGAGGAAGACACAGTGTCGAAAGCTTGCAATTTTACTATCAAATAAATCGGTTGGATTAAAAATTGGTGTTGCTAAATTCTTACTGAGTTCTTAACCGACATTGCGATTGTTCTACCCACTGTTTGGTACCTGATCAGAAACTCCAAAACATATTAAAAAGGTTACGTGATTTTCACATTAGTTTGAGCAGAAGCTGTCATACTCCAGGTGTGATTCCACTGAACTTCTCGGAAGTTTTTATTAAAACAAACTTTATTTAATAATACGTTTGGAATAGAACAAAAAAATTAGCATATGTTTATCAATTGAAATATTTAGGAAACAATGTCATCATCTTGCAAAACCTCTCATTTCACACTGTTAGCACTCCACTATATATATGATAGGTATATGTATATTACATGAAATGCAAGGATAATATAGTCAATTTCAGTCCCTTTTTGCCAGCAGATTAATAGATCTGCATTAGAACAGGTTACAAACAAACATCTGAGTAATTAAGATCAATTATGCCTATACAGCATCAACATGGTGCTTGTCAATCCAGACAAGGTGACACCGATAATGGAAGTGACTATGAAAAAAATCCTGCACAAGAAACATGACACAAATATATTTCTTAAAGGCACAGAATTATCACACTGGTAAGATGTTTTTTGCTTAAGTGGTGAATCAACTTTGAATAGCTACAGACCATCAAGTGTAAGTACAGTGCTGTTGGGAGGGGAGGGAGTATGAGGATTTTGAAATTACATAGAGAGAATGGTGATGTTGTTCCAGGTCAAGATGGTGTGAATTGGTGGGTAACCTCCAGGTAGTAGTGTTCCTATGCTTCTGCTGCCCTTGTCCATCTGCAGTAGAGGTTGTGGCTTTGGAATATAATAAAGGACCCTTGATGAATTGCTGCTGTGGATCTTGTAGATGGTCCACACTCCTCCAGTTCACAGGAGCAGCAGTGGATGGGATGCCGATCCAAGCACTGGATAGTGCGTTCTGCCTTTGGCCTGTTGTAACTATGGTATTTATATAGTTGATCAGTTGGAAGTACATGTTTCTTGTTGTCCCCTAGAATGTTGGAGGATTCATCAATTTATTGATGTTAGAATATCAAGGGGAGATGGTACATTCTCCCCACCCACTCTCACAACTTGTCCTCCACAGCTTGCTGCCCACCTAGTTTTATCATTGAATATATTCCCCAGTGCCCTTGTCAACACTGCTCACTACACCCCACTAGATACAGCCTGCTGACATGATGTCCATTTGAATCCTGTATCTGTACTAACGTTACCCATCCCAAGAGTCCTTGTCTTATATTCTGACTATTTTAGTCAGGATTGATAAATCCAAATATCCTTCTGAAATCGCAGATATGCTTCATTGACTGACTTTCCCCTTTAGTTAAATCCTCTAACATTGGAATCTCAGCAATGAGAGTCAATATTTTTCTAATCAACGTCACACTTCCTTCCCAATCTAAAGAATATTTGCAATTTAACACAACACAAAGGGATGGCACAGGAGCAAGCACTGCAGCCTCATAGCACCAGGGACCCAGCTTTAATTGCAACCTCAGTCACTGTCTGTATGGAGCTTATACAAGATGTGGAAATTAATGGCAAAACTCTGCAACCTCTCCTGTAGAATTCTGATCTTGCTCTGTATTTGCCAACTCCAGTCCTGTCTGCACTTCCTCCAGTACTTCAATGTGACACAATTGTGAATAGTACAGGCATCCCAATGAAAGCACATTGGGATCTTTTAGAAGTAAGATCCATCTTTGTAACATTACCTCTATTTCGTTTTGCTAATACTGTTTGTGTGTACAGTAAGCTGAAGAGAAAGGAGATAGATTATTGAGCTCCAGGTAGCCGATGGTTTTTGTGTAACAGACTGCTTTTCAAAGCAAACTAAATATGGTCCAGTTGTCCCTGATCTAAGTCAATAGTATCCATCAACATCACCTTGTTTTACTATATACTGATATTTATTCCTCTGCCTACGAGCATTCAACTGCACTCATCAGAACAGATACTAATGTTGAAGGAACATATAGAGTTCTGATTGGGGAAAGAATGTATTCTACACGGTAAAGAATGTATTTTTGCAGCCAGAAGGAGCTGTTTACACATGGCATCTTCTTTCAACTAAAAGCTTTGGGACTGCCATTCCCTGGTTCACTTCCCAATGGCTCCCTTGACCAGACAACTAACCTGGTTTGAATTAACAAAAACCTGCCAGTTGCTCCTTGGTGCAGTCCCTAAAGCAACACCAAATTGGACAGTATGACCCATAGAGCAACATGCAATAGGCCAATCATTCTACTTGAATTCAATCCACCCAAACTGAGAGAAAAGAGGCCATTCAGCCCTTCAGATGATAATGAAATTCAATATCCAGACCCTGCCTTCACCCCATATCCATTTCGGCCCGAGAACTAGGAAGATTATTAACTAGGAAAATTAAGGAAAAATTAGATGTTTTAACCTCAACTACTGATAGTGAGTTCCACAAACTCACTCTTGAAAAAAATTTCTACCCTCCTCAGTCATAAAGTTCACCCCTTACCTTCACACTATGATCCATAGTTCTGAGCTGCCCATCAGGAACATTCTTTCTGAAATCTACCTTGTCAGAAGTTTGAGATCCTCTCTTATCTCCAGTGAATATAATCTTAACTGACTTCAGTCTCACCTCATGACAGACCTGCCATCCTAGAAATCAGCTTGGTAAACCTTCACTGTATACTCTTTATCATGAGGACTTCCTCAGGAAAAGGAGACACTCAAACACCACAATGCTCCAGGTGAGATTCACCAACTCCTGATACAATTACAGAAAAACCATCCCGATACTCAAATCCTCTTGCTATGAAAAGCCTCATACCATTTGCTGCCTGTGTGGTTATTTTTCCACAATTGAAAACTAATGATACCAAGATCAGAGTATCCTCTCAATTCATACCCATCCCAATAATAATCAGCCTGTTTTTGCTCCTGAAGCTGATGATCTTATTTACCCATCTGAAACTTCTACTGCACATGCCCACACTTCAGCCTGTCCAAATCACATGAAAACATCTCTGCATCCTCCTCACTGCCCCTTTGGCTGTAAAAAAAATTGCAGAAAAAGGCATATTCATAGACACTAGCAGCCAATGCAGTGTCTCAAACACAATCATACAGATCGTGCACAGTGAGGTTAAGAAAAAAGTGATTTTAAGGAAAGATCTTGCAATGCACTGACATTTTCCATTTGAGAGAGAGATATTTATATCCAGAATTAATGGAAATTGGAGGATTTGGTATTGACCAGGCAGTTGGAAACTTCCAGCAGACCCCCACCCAGAAATGCACCAGTTTGGTTTTAGGGATATTTGTGATCTTACTAAGAATGTGAAAACTATGCATGTCTTCTGTCTTTCCACTTGCCCTCACCTTTAGATAAAGAGAGGAAGGGGATGTGGATGGCAGTAATTAAAAGATTTGACAGCTGCTTTATCACAAAAAAAAAACCAAGTATCAGAAAATATTTGATCTGAGCATAAACCCTCAAGTTGTCATCAAGGCAGGATGTTAAAGAGGGATATTGCTAGTATGCACCTTCTTGGAACTCTGTACAGTGAAGTTTACAGCTCATCTTTCTAGTGAAGTTTTGGGTAAATATTGCTCTGGTACTCAGACATGTTCTTGTCCACAGGTCTATGGGGCAGGAGAAGTGGTACAAACTGGATAGTCCTTTCAAATAGTTGTGTAGGAAAGAGAATTGCTTCTTATGCAAGAAGATGGTGATTAGCCTTGTTGGGACAACTACAAAACACAATTGCTGCTACATGGCTCAATTTAAGGTTTTATTCTCTGCTACATTTCAGGATAGTGTGTTCTTTCCTTGGGTCTAATGGTTTAATCTGCACACAAGGTACAAGAGAGGACTAAAGGGAAGTAATTCTGTGTATTAACCAATTTTACAAATCAAGAATACCTGTCCATAAACCAGCTGAAAACAAGATGGTGCATGTTAGAACCAGTGACTCCATGTTCCTCATTAGCAGCAGGATTGGAAATGAATTTCAATGTGACTGCTTGGTGAACTTTTGCTATTTCATGGTTCACAGGAAAACATTCAGGACACGTTCATCTTGTATTTATTTTTGTTCAGATTCTACACTGTTCAATTTCACTACATTGAGAAGCAACAGCTTTTGGTCTCTTCATGTACACTGCAGCCATCACCACCAGCAGGCACAGGGACACCATCATGAAGCCAATGGCTACTCCTTGCACAACCCAAGCAGGAGATTCAGCAGCACCTAATGGAAGATTAGAAGGCATTATATTCAGGAGAGCTCACAGGTGGACTAGTGAAAAGCCTCCACTCACCACTTGCTTCCTGCTGTTTCTTGGACTGAAGACCCTCATCTGCCAGGATGATGGGGCCAGGAGCACTCACTAATGTTCCCTCATGGTCATGGGTGCTCCTGCGTCTCCCTATTGGGGAGAGGAAGAGAGTTCAGACCCAATTCAGATTAATTTTCCAAAATCAAGTGATGTGAACAGATTGTCTACACTCCCTACCTATTATGAATTGGCATTTAGAGTTGGCCAATAAATTCCTAGACAAACCCTCAATTTGATCAAACTTTAGTGCAAGTGCAGAAAATCTTGCTCTGCCACACTGCACAAACATTAGTGAAAAATCAATCATCTGGCAAACACATTCACTATATTGCTATTAGTGACCAGGTTTCAGGGTGAGATCTGAGCAATTACTACTATGGAACATCAAGGTCTATTTAGTATTTGATATTTCAGCTTCTCATTTGAGAATTCTTGTAACTGTTTACATATTGATGACCCTACAGTTCCCTAAAGAACATTTAGATCCCTATCCACATGTTGGATACAACTCACTACAAATTGCTAGATTGTCAAGTAAGCTTAATGGGCCCTTGTTTCAGGCAGAGCAAACCCATGTTTGCAATAATGGGGCATTCAGAGGGGTGCAGACAAGCCTACAGATGTAGCACCCACTGATAGAAAGGTTGCTTCATTGATAGAGCAGCTGTTGATGCTGAGGAATCCCCCAGTCACAGCACACTAACCAGATATTCCATTCAAACATCATCTCTGCCTGTGTTAGTGAAGCATCATCCCTGATTCAGGAGAGATTCAACAAGCACTCACTTGGGACACATTTGGGGGCACAGTCATCCTGAGCAGACCCCAGCACTGCAGTGCAGGTAAACCTAGAATAGAAAGGAGACATTTTAGGGGGATCTTCATGTTCCTGGATGAACCAGGCTGTTATGGAGCCAGGCAGAAATGGGAGTCTGGCCTTGGATTTTCCTTGCTTACCTGTCCAGTGAGAGGCTGCTCTGACTCCCTGTCCAAGAAAACAAACGTTTTCAGTTCAAACCACTTGTGATGGGCTGGGAACTTCAGGCCAGAAGACATGACTGGGTGTAGGAGAGTCTCATAGTCATCCCCCTCATAGGGACACCTGGAACAGTCAGCAAAATGGTGTCAGAGCAGGGAGGGGGATTTCATGAGTTGAAGACTAAAGTCCTTAGTTTGGGGCATTGATGAATATTCAAATCTGTTGAAAGCTTTGAAATTAGTTTACTCCATTGCTTAAGCTGGCTCACGGTAGGGAGAATTCCTTGTGCAATATTACTGGACGAGGTCAAAACATTGAGACTGAGAAGCTCGAGCTAAAATGGATCAAATTCTATGAAACTATAAAAGCTAAGAGGAACTTGCCACTCATTGAGCTGCACCTGAAGAATGGAGCCATGGGGTGACCACAAGAGGCTGCAGATGCCATTGCAGAGGGCATGAGGAAGAAATAGAGAGCACATTTCTTTCATCTTGCTAAACATGATTTTCTGGAATACATTATTGGCTGGTACAATGAGTGTTGCCTCTACAAATCAGAGAGGGGTCACTGGTTCCTGAAGGGAACAGATCCATTTGACCACATGCAGCCCATGTGACTCCATCAGACAGGAATCACCAAGACGTGTGTGTCTGTGTGTGTGTGTGTAGCCTGGTCATGAATCTCCTTAATTGATGTCCAAAAGCCATTCCCCTTCCGATTCCCACTCCTTACCCATCCACTAGCAGACTCCATTGCACCTCATGGTCTGGGGCTGGCACAGGAGTTGCCCAGCAGTCATGCAGTCTCAGCACAAGCCTTGGGTCACTGCGACCCAGCACACGAACCTCCACAAACACTGCCTCCCGAAGGATTCTCCAAATGGGGTAGTCACTCTCCACATACCATGATCTGTAGTCACCATCTGAGAGGCAGACACAAGAACCAGTCACTCCCTGGATGGATACATCCCACACTAATCCCATTCCCCATTACACAGGAACACCTCTACCTTTTGCTATTTGCAGTTCCAGGTTCAGAATCCCATCTTCTGAAGCAGGAGGTGGGGGAGAAACCGTGTAAACTGTGACATTGATCTGTAAGCCAGTCTCTTGCCTCCCTCTGTACTCACACTGGACGTGCAGGCTGCAGACACACACAAGTAGTTGGAGCTTCACTCAATAACACATCCCCTCCAATACCAACAACCCCCACTATCCTCCTACCCAAAGGTGCTGTCCCGAGTTATTGAGCCCAGCTTCCCAGTCTCAATCATCCTCTTGCCCAAGACATCTGTTTCATAGACCAAGGTTCCATCTTCCTCCTGCAATGAGAAGGCTGCTCAATAAGAAGCTGCCTCACTTACTGGCAGAATGCCTTGACCCCTCAATACTCACCCGCTTGCTGGAGCCACAAGAGGCAAGTGGAAAGCGGAAGGCCACAAGTTGCCCAGTGGTTAGTTTAGGCTTGCACTCAGCCTCTTGTCCATCTTTCAGATACAGAGATGACAGGTTGAGGGCAGGACGGGTCAGGTTCTTGGAGATCACAATGATGAACTGACCATCAGCTGTGCACACTGCAAAGAGAGAATTTATTGAAACTGATCCTATTAATGGATAGTGTCCTCAGATCATTGATGATGTGTTACATCTCCAAAAGCCACAATTATTGTTGATTGGATCAATGAGCACAGAATAGCCATGTTACTGGAACAACCCCAGTCTTGTAAAGCTCAAGATCTTATCTGCTTTGCTAGTTACTCTATAGGCACTGATACTCAGTCCCCTCCCACCAAGTCCCTGCAGAATTGCCTCTATTGGATCATTAGTTATTGTGAGCTTAGTCAAAGAGAAAAACAAAACATTTGTCAAAGTTGGGAGGCTGGGAACACACAAAGTAAGTGTGGAATACAAGGACAGGATTAAGAAACTGAAGCAAGAAGGGCTAAAAAGAGGTCACGAAAAAGCATTGGCCAGCAGGAATATGGGAAATACCAAGGCTTTTTATATAAATGATTGAGTAAAATGTAACTTGATTAGTAAATATTTGCAGATGACACAATGTTTGTTAGACTTGTGGATAGCAATAAGGACCAGAGGATAGAGCAGGGTATAGATCAGATGGAATCTTGGGCAGAGAGATGGCAGATGCAGTTTGGAAGGTCTAATACAGATAGGAAATATATAGAAAGTGGCAGAACCCTGAAGAAAAATGATAGGCAAAGGGATGTGGTGGTACAGGTCACTCAAAGTGGCAATGCAGGTATAGAAGCTAGTCAAGACAGCATGGTTGCAGAGCTGGGCCGAGAGGTGGCAAATGGAGTTTAATGTGGAAAAGTGTGAGGTAATGCACTTTGGCAGGAACAATAAATGTGTAGGAGTATAGGGCTAATGGTAGGGCTCTTAATAGTGTTGAGGAACAGAAGGATCTTGGTGTATGTGTCAATAGATCACTGAAAGTAGGCAGTCAATGGATAAAGTTGTTAAGAAGGCATATGGAGTCTTAGCTTTTATTGGTAGGGGGATTGAATTTAGGAGCCGCAGCATCATGTTGCAACTGTACAAAACTCTAGTGCGGCCGCACTTGGAGTATTGTGTGCAGTTCTGGTCCCCACATTATAAGAAAGATGTGGAGGCATTGGAGATGGTACAGAGGAGATTTACCAGGATGTTGCCTGGTATGGAGGGCAGGTCTTATGAAGAGAGGCTGAGGGATTTGAGGTTGTTTTCGTAGAAAGGAGGCGGCTAAGAGGGGACCTAATCGAAACATATAAGATGATTAGAGGTTTAGATAGGGTGGACAGTGATAGCCTTTTCCTAGGATGGAGAAAGCTAGCACGAGGGGACACAGCTTTAAATTAAGGTGTATGAGTTATAGGACGGATATCAGAGGTAGGTTCTTTACTCAAAGAGTGATTAGGGAGTGGAATGCCCTGCCTGCAGCTGTGTAGATGCGCCAAGTTTGGTGGCGTTTAAGAGGTTAGTTGATAAGTATATGGATGAGAAGGGAATGGTTTAGTTAGGAGGGGCATTGCTTTTTATTTTGGTCGGCACAACATCGAAGGCCGAAGGGCCTGTTCTGTGCTGTATTGTTCTATGTTCTATGTTCTATGGTTACCTTCATCAGCTGCAGTATTGAATTTAAAAATTGACAATTCATATTGCAGCTTTATACAACCTTTGTTAAGCCACACTTGGAATATAGTGTGGCAACCAGAAGGATATGGAGGCTTTGGAGAGGATATGGAAAGGATTTACAGGAATGTTGCCTGGTTTGGAGGGCAGTAGCTCTGAGTGGTTAGAAAATCCTGGTTTATTTTCACTCAAGAAAGTGAGGTTGAGTGGAGACCTAATAGACATCTATAAGATTGAGAGGCATGGACAGAGTGGATAGTCAGAAGCTTTGTTTCCCCCAGGGTGGAAAAGTTATTTACTAGGGGCATGGGTTTAAGATGCAAAGGACAGGAATAAAAGGAGATGCACAAGGCAGATTGTGTTTAAAAACAGTGGGTACTGGAACTCATTGCCAGGGGAGGTAGTAGAAGCTGATACAGTAGTGACTAAGGGGCATCTTGACAAGTACATGAATAGGATGGAATAGAGGGATATGGTCCCCAGAAGGATAGAGGGTTTTAGATAACACACTTGGAGATCTGAAGGTCCTGTTCCTGTGCTGTAATTTTCTTTGTTCTATCCCCACCATCAAAATACATCACCTCACCGTCAAATGCCATCAGCCTTGTCTGCCCATTCTGCTGGGCTTCTGTTATTACAGGCCTCTCCCATTCTTCATTCCCCATCCACTATATTCCCTTCAATTTTCTGTTACTTCAAAATGCCCAACACAAGAAAGTGAGAATCAAGGAGTGATAATGAAAGTTCCTGTTAGCACCCATAAAATCCCAGTAGTGGGAAAGGAAGCCTTTAGCCCATCAAATCTGCACTGACCATAATCCCACCCAGGCCCAATCCCCACAACCTACCCATTTACCCCACTAACCCCCTAACACTAGGGTCAATTTAGCATGGCCAATCAACTTAGCCTGCACATCTTTGGACTGTGGGAGAAAACCCACACAGACATGGGAAGAACATGCAAACTCCACAGACAGCAACCAATCCAGGAATCACAGCTGGGTCACTGGCATTGAGGCAGCAGTACCTACCATTGCCACTTGTTATTATTTCCATAACAATCTCAATCCTTAAGACTGACAGGTATTACCAGTACTGTTACACTGAAGGGGTCACATTTGATCTACTCCAATCCTCCCAACACCTCACCCAAATCCTGGTGAAGGAAAATCATGGCAAAATCCTCCCACCATCTCCACTCCCACTTAACCAACAAATTGAGCTACAAGCCATCCAGAGTAAGTAATCCATCTACACCAAGCACAACCAGCCTCAACCGTTACACTATCCAGCCCATCAGGTTCTCTCTCATTCATAGAGGAAGTGTTCAAACTTTGCCTTGCACTTTTGTCCCCAATAAGACCCATTACTCCTCTTGAACACTGATCAGAGAGTCAAGTTGCTTTGGATGTTGTCTGCTGTTCTACAGTCAATTCCTCTTCCTCCATGTGGCTTGTCACTTAGCAATCATCAAAATCTCCAGCATAGCAAGGAAGTTCTCCTTAACACAACATTCCTCCCCCACCAACCCCTGCCTCCCCACCCTCTCCCTAAACCATGTTGTTCCTCTACTTATCCTATTTAGGGGTTTAACAATGCTCCAATTCACATCATTGTACAAACATGAGCCACACTCCCAAAATTAGATGGCCAATCATAGGATTGGCTAAACTGGTCCATTGGGATTTCTCAGTGTGAGCACTATCACTATAGACTCACTCATTGTGGAACTGGGGTAAATATTAACAAACTGAAGCCTATTTGCTGATCTCATGCCAGATATTCTCTCTAACTCCAGTCACAGAGCCTCCCACCTTCAGAACTCAGTCTAAAACCATCCAAACTACTCAGTTAACTCCTTCACTCAAGCTGAGGAGTCCCTCCGTTCCTACACTTCACAGTGAGGCAGCAACAAATGCCCCATTTCCCAGTTAGATTCTCCCCTCTCTCTGTCTCCACTAGACTGGGGTGGTGAGTCTTGTAGTTACCTGGGCTCTTTCTCAGACTGTAGAAACAGCGATGGGGGCTGGAGCTCCGGGGATCAAAGCAGCAACCCTGGCGGATACACTCAGCGCTGCTGATCCCGGAGTGACCGCACTCAAATCTCCAGCCTGCCTCTGGCACACAAACATCATCCCTCCCCAGGAGGAGCGGCTGGCCTGACACTGAGGAGGCGCCCAGGAAGCAGAGAACCCAAGAAAACAGCCAACCTCCCATCCCGGCGAGTGAATCAGGACAATCACTTCCCGCAAACACCAGCCCGTTTTCTAGCCGGGAATCCAGCTGCAATCCCATTGCAGAGGCTCCCTGTGCCACGGGATACTCGGGAAGCGATTCCGCATCTTTAATTAGCCCCAATTCTCTGCCTCTCTCCACTGCCTCATTCCTGCTCCCAATCCCACTTTAGCAAATGCACCCACTCAAGTCTGTTCCAGGAAAGAAAGTTTGACTTGGAGCCTCTCTGCGGGATTTGAAAGTTAGATTTAGGGGAATATAGAATGACATCAGCATATAGTGCAGTTCACTGGTTGCTAACCCTCCAGGATTGGCCTGGAGTCTCCAGGAATTGAGGATCAAATCTCCAGGACACTGCTGTGTCCAATCCTGGGGAACAATCAGAAAGATTGGTTTCTTTTCCCATTTTCTTTCCACGTTTCTCTTTACCAGATATAAAAAACATTGAAAATGGGGAAAGGCTGCTTGGCTGACAGTTATCCGGGTGGGTGATGAGTCTTTTTGCTTTCCAATTGGTGTAGAATATCTGATATTTGATTTATTATTGTTATGTGTATTGGGATACAGTGAAAGGTACTGTTCCTTGTGTGGTATAAAGGTAAAACATACCATTCATAGAGTGCATGGTGGTGAAGGAAAGGATGGGCTGTAGAGTATAGTTTTGGCATTATAGGTACGGTGCAGAGAAAGATCAGCTTGAAATAGATAGATTTATTCAAAAGTCTGATGGCAACAGGGAAAAAGCTGTTCCTCAGATGGTTGGTATGTGTTCTCAGACTTTTGTATTTATTTCTCGATGGTAGAAGGTGGAAGAGAGAATGTCCGGGGTGTCTGAGATCCTTAATCACACTGGCTGCTTTTCTGAGGCAGCAGGAAATGGAGACAGGGTCAATGGATGGGAGGCTGGTTTGAGTGATGGACTGGGCTTCTTTCACAACCATTTGTTGTTTTATGTGGTATTGGCAGGAGCCACACCAAGCTGTGATACATCCAGAAAGAATGCTTTCTATGGTGTATCTGTGAAAACCGATAAGAGTTGGAGCGGACATGTCAAATTTCCTTATCCTCCTGAGGAAGCAGAGGTGCATTTTCTTCTATACAGTATCAGTGGAGGGACCAGGACAGATAGTTGGTGATCTGGACACCTAGAAACTTAAAGCTCTCAACGATTTCCACTTCATCCCCTTTGATTAGACAGGGACATGTTCTCCACTACAATAATCAATGATTATCTCCTTCATTTTATTGACATTGAGGGAGAAATAATTGTCATTGCACCATTCCACCAGATTCCCTACCTCTTTCCTGTACTTGATCATATCTGTCTATACCCATTGCACCTATGTAACTATTTAAATGCTTTTTAAAAGTTAAATTCTACCCACCTCTACTACTAACTCTGGCAGTTTGTTCCAAACACTCTCACTGTGGGGGAAAAAATTGCCTCTCTGGACACTTTTATATCTCTCCCTTCTCAGCTTAATCATGCTCTCTAGTTTTAGACTGTTCTACCTCTGGACAATCTATCTACCTTGATTATGCCTCTCACCATTTTTAGCCCTCCACAAGATCCCCCCTCAGCCTCCTACAACCCAGCGAAAAAAAGTCCCAGTTTATTCAATCTATCTTATAACTCAAACCATCAAAGTCTCGGAGCATCCTAAGTAAATTTTTTCTGCACTCTTTCTAGTTTAATAATATCCTTTCTATAATAGGGTGACCAGAATTGCACACAATATTCCAAGTGTAGCCTTACCAATGTCTTGTAGTTCTGCACAAGATGTTCCAATTCTTGTATTCAATGTTCTGACCGATGAAACCAAGAATGCCAAATGCCTTCTTCACCACCTTGTCCACCTGTGACACCTCTTTCAAGGAGCTATGAATCTATACGCCTAGATCTTTGTTCTGTAACTCTCCCCAGTACCCTACCATTAACTGAGTAAGTCCTGCCATGGTTCAATCTACCAAAATGCATCACCTCACACTTGTCTAAATTAAACTCCATCTGCCACTCGTCAGCCCACTGGCCCAATTGACAAACTCTGCCAAAATCCAATCCTAATTGATAAGTCTCTCCTCACATGACAAACCTGCCATCCAGGGATCAGCCTGGTAAATCTTGGCTGTCCTCCCTCTAAAGCAAGGACATCCTTCCTCAGATAAATGATACCAAAATTGCACATAATGTTCCAGGTGACCTCAGCGACACATCTCTATTCCTATATTCATTTCGTCTTGCTATGAAGGCCCATATATAATTTGCTATCTTTGCTGCCTACTGTACCTGCACGCTTCCTGTCAGTGACAGATACACAAGGACACCAAGGTCTTGCTGAGTTTATCCTCAATTCATTCCCATTCAAATAATAAACTGACTTCCTGTATTTGCTACTGAACTGGATAACCTTATTTAACCACAGGGTACTGAATCTGTTATACACATACCCACACTCAGCCTGTCCAAATCACACTGAAACATCTCTGCTTCCTCCTCACTGCCCCTTTGCTGTAGCTATTTGAAGATAGATATGTTCAGACTCCACCAGCTTATCTCTGAAGCGCTGAGATCATCATGCAGATCTTGAACAGCATAGGGAAAAAAAAACTGGGTGATTTTACTAACATTTTTTAGAAGAGATCTTGCAACCCAATGACATTTTCCATTCAAGGTAACCCATTTATACCCAGAAAAAATTGCTTCTGGAGCGGTTAGTATTGTATCAGGAGCTGTCAGTTGGAAACTTCTGGTAGACCAGCCAGAAATTCATCAATTTGGTTTTAGGACTACTGAATCAAGATTGTTAAAACACTGCATGTCTTCTGTCTTTCCCCCTCCCCTCACTGTCAGATAACGCAGGGAGAAAAATAGCTGGGGGTAGGGGCTTAGAGCAAAGCAAAGCAGTAATTAAAACTTGAAGACAGCTGCTTTATCATAAGCAATTAGGATCAGAAAAGATTTGATTTGAGCACAAACCTCAAAGATATCATCATGGGCAGGATGGTAAATAGGAACATTGCTAATATGCGTGTTCTTGGAACTCTGTACAGTGAAGTTACAGCTCATCTTTCTAGTGAAGATCTAGTGGTTTTCCAGAGTGTAAACATTGCTCTGGTACTCACTTTCTTCTCCACTTGCCCCAGGCCAGGATTATGGGGTGGGTGAAGTGGCTCTAACTGGATAGTCCTTTCAAACAGTTGCGTAGGCAGGTGAATTGCCTTTTATGCAACAACTGGTGTTCTAGCCTCTGTTGGAACAACTACATTAATATCTACTGGTTAGGAGATAATGCAAGAGATTACTAGTTATTAAGTGAGTCATCCTCCCCAAAGTCAGATTCGGTTCTATAGACAATTCCTCACACTAAAACACCATTGCTGCATTATGTCTCCATTTAAGGATTTTATCCTCTGCTAAATTTCAGGATAAAAGTCACAGCATTCTTTCCTTGGGTCTAATGGCTTAATCTGCAAATCAGGTTTGTAGATGACACCAAGATTGGGATCTGGATGAATTGGGCCAGGGAGCTGACAAATGGAATTTAGCTTTGATAAACGTGAGGTGTAATTTTAATGGTAGATTGAAACAGGGCAGGACTCACTCAGTTGACAGTAGGGTGTTGAACAGAGTTACAGAACAAAGATCTAAGGACACAGATTCATAAGGGCTTGAATGTGGAGTCACAAATGGACAGAATATTTGGTTTCACTGGATACAGGAGTGGGAATGTGTTGAAGTTGTACCAGACATTAAAGTCAAACTTAGAACATAGAACATTACAGCGCAGAACAGGCCCTTTGACCTTCGATGTTGTGCCGACCAATTAGGAAAAAGCAATGACCCTCCAAACTAAACCATTCCCTTTTCGTCCATAAACTTATCTACTAACCTCTTAAATGCCACCAAACTTGGTGCATCTACAACTGCTGCAGGCAGGGCATTCCATACCCTAACCAACCCTCTGGGTAAAGAACCTACCTCTGACATCCGTCCTTTTACTAACAGCCCTTAATTTAAGGCTATGTCCCCTCGTGCTAGCTTTCTCCATCCTAGGAAAAAGGCTATCACTGTCCACCCTATCTAAACCTCTAATCATCTTATATGTTTCAATAAGGTCTCCTCTTAGCCGCCTTCTTCCTAACGAAAACAACCTCAAATCCCTCAGCCTCTCTTCATAAGACCTGCCCTCCATACCAGGCAACATCCTGGTAAACCTCCTCTGTACCCTCTCCAATGCCTCCACATCTTTCTTATAATGTGGGGACCAGAACTGCACACAATACTCCAAGTGCGGCCGCACTAGAGTTTTGTACAGTTGCAACATGACGTTGCGGCTCCGAAATTCAATCCCCCTACCAATAAAAGCTAAGACTCCATATGCCTTCTTAACAACCTTATCGACTTGATTGCCAACTTTCAGGGATCTATGCACGTATACACCAAGATCCCTCTGTTCATCAACACTATTAAGAGTCCTACCATTAGCCCTATACTCTACACATTTGTTATTCCTGCCAAAGTGAATTACCTCACACTTTTCCACATTAAACTCCATTTGCCACCTCTCGGCCCAGCTCTGCAACTTGTCCAAGTCTCTCTGCAAACTATAACACCCCTCTTTACTATCTACCACTCCTCCGACTTTGGTGTCATCCGCAAATTTACTAATCCATCCTTCAATACCCTCATCCAGATCATTTATAAAAATTACAAACAGCAGGGGCCCCAAAACAGATCCCTGAGGTACACCACTTGTAACCGAACTCCACGATGAATATCTTCCATCAACCACCACCCTCTGTCTTCTATCTGCTAGCCAATTCCTAATCCAATTAGCTAAATCACCCTCTATCCCATACATCTGCATTTTCTGCAGAAGCCTTCCGTGGGCCACCTTATCGAACGCCTTACTAAAGTCCATATATACCACATCAACTGCCTTACCCCATCCACCTCTTTGGTCACTTTTTCAAAAAACTCAATAAGGTTAGTAAGGCACGACCTACCCTTCACAAAACCATGCTGACTATCCCCAATCAATTCATTTCTCTCTAAATAACTATAAATCCTATCCCTAATAATTCTCTCCAATACTTTGCCCACAACAGAAGTAAGACTCACCGGCCTATAATTCCCCGGAAAGTCTCTCTTCCCCTTCTTGAACAATGGGACCACATTCGCTATCCTCCAGTCTTCCGGCACTATACCCGTAACCAACTACGACCTGAAGATCAGAGCCAGAGTCTCTGCAATCGCCTCTCTAGCCTCCCAGAGAATCCTAGGGTAAATCCCGTCCGACCCAGGGGACTTATCTAACTTCAAACCCTCAAGAACATCTAGCACATCGTCCTTATCTACTTCAATATTTTCCAATTTACATCTCTGTATCCCAGTGTTCTCCACAACTACATTTACGTCTCCCTGTGTGAATATCGAAGAGAAATATTTGTTCAGTGCCTGTCCAATCTCCACGCACAACTTCCCACTGCTGTCTGACTGGCCCTAACCGATCTTCTATTCTTAACATATCTAAAGAAAGCTTTAGGATTCTCCTTGATCCTATCAGCCAGTCTTCTCGTGTCCCCTTTTAGCTCTCCTCAACTTACTCTTTAGCTCCCTCCTGGCTAATCTATAGCTATCCGTTGCACTAACAGCCTTCAAGCTTCATCCTGACATAAGCCTCCTTTTTACCATTTAACCATTTTTCCTTTAACATAACACTTGGAATGTTATGTACAGGTCTGGTCACCCTGTTAAAGTAACAAGGGGCATAGATCAGCTGTTAGTCAATCTCTTTTCCCAAAGGTAGGAGAGTCTAAAATTAGATAGTACAGGTTTAAGGTGAGAGGCAAAGAGATACAAAAGTGTCCAGATGGGGAATTTGTTCCTTGAGGGTTGAGAGAGTCTGGGACAAGCTACCAGTGGTAATAAAGGCAGGTACAACTTTTGTCTTTTAAAAGACATTGTGTCAGTTACATGGATAAGATGGGTATAGAGGGAGATGTGCCAAGTGCAGGAAATTGGGACTAGCTTCAGGGTGACATGGACAAGTTGGCCCAAAGGCCACTTTCCATGCTGTAATCCTGACTACATGCCTGATTTTACCATTGTGTCATACTACCAAGGCTCAGATGGTTAATGATCCAATTTGCAACAGCAATTTAAATTAAACAGCAAATTAGGAGAGAATTAGGGTGCATAGATTGGACGAGGAAACTACAGGGACTGGGAACGTCTGAAATGTGGAGCTTATTCAAGGAGCAGCTGCCGCGAGTCCTTGATAAGTATGTCCCTGTCAGGCAAGGAGGAAATGGTCAAGTAAGAGAACCTTGTTGTATGAGAAAGTTAATTCGCTGGTTAAAAGGAGAAAGGAGGCTTATGTCAGGATGAGGCTTGAAGGCTCAGTTAGTGCAATGGATAGCTATAGATTAGCCAGGAGGGAGCTAAAGAGTGAGTTGAGGACAGCAAAGAGGGGACACGAGAAGACTTTGGCTGATAGCTTTAGGATTCTCCTTAATCCTTTCTTTAGATGTGTTAAGAATAGAAGATTGGTTAGGGCAAGATTAGGGCCAGTCAAACAGCAGTGGGAAGTTGTGCGTGGAGCCTGAAGAGACTGGAGAGGCACCGAATAAATATTTCTCTTCGGTATTCACACAGGGTGATGTAAATGTAGTTGTGGAGAACACTGAGGTACAGGGTTGCAAACTGGAAAGTATTGAAGTAGATAGAGAGGATGTGCTAGATGTTCTTGAGGGTTTGAAGTTGGATGAGTCCCCTGGGCCGGACGGGATTTACCCTAGTATTCTCTGGGAGGCAAGAGAAGCAATTGCAGAGCCTCTGATCTTCAGGTCGTCGTTGGTTACGGGTATGGTTCTGGAAGACTGGAGGATAGCAAATGTGGTCCCATTGTTCAAGAAGGGGAAGAGAGACCTTCCAGGGAATTATAGGCTGGTGAGTCTTACTTCTGTTGTGGGCAAAGTATTGGAGAGAATTATTAGGGATAGGATTTATAGTTATTTAGAGAGAAATGAATTGATTGGGGATAGTCAGCATGGTTTTGTGAAGGGTAGGTCGTGCCTTACTAACCTCATTGAGTTTTTTGAAAAAGTGACCAAAGAGGTGGTTGGGGGTAAGGCGGTTGATGTGGTATATATGGACTTTAGTAAGGCGTTCGATAAGGTGGCCTATGGAAGGCTTCTGCAGAAAATGCAGATGTATGGGATAGAGGGTGATTTAGCTAATTGGATTAGGAATTGGTTAGCGGATAGAAGACAGAGGGTGGTGATTGATGGGAGATATTCATCATGGAGTTCGGTGACAAGTGGTGTACCTCAGGGGTCTGTTTTGGGGCCCCTGCTGTTTGTAATTTTTATAAATGATCTGGATGAGGGTATTGAAGGATGGATTAGTAAATTTGCAGATGACACTAAAGTCGGTGGAGTGGTAGATAGTGAAGAGGGGTGTTATAGTTTGCAGAGAGACTTGGACAAGTTGCAGAGCTGGGCCGAGAGGTGGCAAATGGAGTTTAATGTGGAAAAGTGTGAGGTAATGCACTTTGGCAGGAATAATAAATGTGTAGAGTATAGGGCTAATGGTAGGATTCTTAATAGTGTTGATGAACAGAGGGATCTTGGTGTATTTGTGCATAGATCCCTGAAAGTAGGCAGTCAAGTTGATAAAGTTGTTAAGAAGGCATATGGAGTCTTAGCTTTTATTGGTAGGGGGATTGAATTTGAGCCGCAACGTCATGTTGCAACTGTACAAAACTCTAGTGCGGCCGCACTTGGAGTATTGTGTGCAGTTCTGGTCCCCACATTATAAGAAAGATGTGGAGGCATTGGAGAGGGTACAGAGGAGGTTTACCAGGATGTTGCCTGGTATGGAGGGCAGGTCTTATGAAGAGAGGCTGAGGGATTTGAGGTTGTTTTCGTTAGAAAGGAGGCAGCTAAGAGGGGACCTTATCGAAACATATAAGATGATTAGAGGTTTAGATAGGGTGGACAGTGATAGCCTTTTTCTAGGATGGAGAAAGCTAGCACGAGGGGACACAGCTTTAAATTAAGGGGTGATAGTTATAGGACGGATATCAGAGGTAGGTTCTTTAGCCAGAGGGTGGTTAGGGAGTGGAATGCCCTGCCTGCGGCAGTTGTAGATGTGCCAAGTTTGGTGGTGTTTAAGAGGTTAGTTGATAAGTTTATGGAAGAGAAGGGAATGGTTTAGTTTGGAGGGGCATTGCTTTTTTATAATGGTTGGCACAACAGCGAAGGCCAAAGGGCCTGTTTTGTGTTGTAATGTTCTAAATTGAATTAATGCACTGCCCACCAGCATTTCCCCTTTGTCTAGATTTGGTACAATGAAACCAGACACTCAGCCAAGGACTGTTAAGCACTCAAGCTGAAGAGGAAAGTTCAGAGCTTCCAATGGAAGAGAGTCAGATTAGTCATGGGAGGGGGGTGGTGAGTGAATAAGGGGGAAAACATGTGGGTGATCTGACACTATTGTTGCTATGGGTTTTGCAGTTCAGAGCTCTGAGTTGGACATAAAAGCCCCACCCACAGACAATACAGATTTACAATTTTCTTCCCCAGGCTGTGTATGCCAAAAACCTTTCCAAGTTAGATCTGAATTGTGCCCAGACTGAGAACTTTAGGGCCCAATTTGACTGTTTTAAATGGTTGAGGCCCAAATATATTCTTGTACTTAATTTGACAGTGCATATAGGAAAACTGAAAATAAGATGGTGTCAGTGATTCTAAGAAGCCTATGTCCCCCATTAGCATTAGGATTTCAGTGAATTCAATTTGATAAGCTGATGATCTTTGCTATTTCATGATTCACAGAAACACAAGTCTGAAAGCACCAGGTTTAAGTCCAATGATTTATTTGATAGTAAATGCACAGTTTTGAGACTGTGCTCTTCACCTGAAAAAGAGCACAGGCTCAAGCTTGAATTTACTTTTCCAGGTGAAGAGCACAGTCTCAAAACTGTGCGTTTACTATCAAATAAATCATTGGACTTAAACCTGGTGCTGTCAGACTTAGTGTTTACCCCAGCATCTCCACATCACAAACACATCCAGGACATGTTCATCTCAGCTTTATTTTTGTTCAGATTCTACACTGTAGAATTTCACTACATTGAGAAGCAATAGCTTTTGGTCTCTTCATGTACACTGTAGCCATCACCACCAGCAGGCACAGGGACACCATCATGAAGCCAATGGCTACTCCTTGCACAACCCAAGCAGGAGATTCAGCAGCACCTAATGGAAGATTACAAGGTATTTATATTCAAGAGAGCTCACAGGTGGACTAGTGAAAAGTCTCCACTTACCACTTGCTTCCTGCTGTTTCTTGGACTGAAGACCCTCATCTGCCAGGATGATGGGGCCAGGAGCACTCACTAATGTTCCCTCATGGTCATGGACACTCCTGTGTCTCCCTATTGGGGAGGCAAGGAAACCATTCAGACTCAATTCAGGCAAATTTTCCAAGATCCTCAAGTGACGTGAGCACATTATCTACACATTTCATATTATGGATTGTAATTTAGAGTTTGCTGATAAATGCCTGGACTAACCCTCTGATCAAATTTTAGTTGGAACTGCAGAAATCCTGCCACTCTGCAGGAACATTAATGAAAATCAGTCATTTGGCAAACATTCACCATATTGCTTTTTGATACCAGGTTTCAGGGTGTAATTTGAGCAATAACTAATTGTGGAAAGAGTACAATGTTAAGGTCTATTACCAATGTTTGATATTTCAGGTCAGTTCATAGAATCACAGAAACCCTACAGTACAGAAAGGGGCCATTCAGCCCATCAACTCTGCACCAACCACAACCCTATCCTGGGTCTACCTTATCTGTAGATACTTTTCCCACTAATCCTCCAATCTATGCATCTAGTCAATTTAGCATGGCCAATCAACTTCAACAGTACAAAGATATGCAGGTTGAGGAAACCCATGCAGACACAAGGAGAATGTGCAAACTCCAAACAGTGACCAAGCCAGGAATTGAACCCAGGTGCCTGGAGCTGTGAAGCAGTGCAAACTACTGTGCCACCTCATACATGAGGATGAAACTATACTTCAAAGAGCATTTAGATAATTTTATATTGAGTGGATAAAATTCATTAAAAATTGATGCATTGTCAACTAGAATTGATGGCACCCTTGTTTCAAGCACAGCAGAAACATGTTTGCAATGATGAGCAGAGTGGAGCAGACAGGCCTACAGGTGTAGCACCCACTGATAGAAAGGCTCCTCCCATTAATAAAGGAGCTGTTGATACTGAGGGATAGAGGAATCCCCCAGTCACAGCACACTAACCAGATATTCCATTCAAACATCTGTTTGTGTTAATGAGGCATCATCCCCAATTCAGGAGAGATTCAACAAGAACTCACTTGGGACACATTTGGGGGCACAGTCATCCTGAGCAGAGGGTGAGCAGACCCCAGCACTGCAGTGCAGGTAAACCTAGAATGGAAAGGAGACATTTTAGGGTCATCTTCATCTTCCTGGATGAACCAGGCTGTTATGAGCCAGGCAGAAAGGGAGTCTGGGCTTGATTTTTGTTGCTTACCTGTCCAGTGAGAGGCTGCTCTGACTCCCTGTCCAAGAAAACAAACGTTTTCAGTTCAAACCGCTTGTGATGGGCTGGGAACTTCAAGCCAGAAGACATGACTGGGTGTAGGAGAGTCTGATAGTCATCCCCCTCATAGGGACACCTAGAACAGGCAGTGAAATGGTGTCAGAGCAGGGAGGGCATTTAATGAGTTGAAGATTTAAATGTTTGTTTGGGTCATTGATAAATATTTGATTCTTTGAATGTTCTCCAATTAGTTTACTCCATTGCTCTAAGCTGAGTCACCTTTTGGCTCAGCATAGGGAGAATTCCATGTGGAATGTTACTGGAGATCAAAACATTGACTGAAAAGCAATGGATTAAATTTTATGACATTATAAAGGGGGAACTTGTCATTCTGACTTGCACCTGAAGAATGGAGCCATGGGGAGGCCACAAGAGGCTGCAGATGTTCATTGCAAAGGATAGGATTAAGTCAAAATAGAGAGCACATTTCTTTCATCTTGCTAAAGAGGAGTTTCTGGAATACATTAGCTGGTACACTGGGTGCTGACTCTACAAATCAGCAAGATGTCACAGGTTCCTGAAGGGAGCAGATCCATTTGACCAATGGTGACTCAGACAAATTACCAAGACCCTCTCCTTGGTGCAGTGTTCCCTCTCCCTGGTGAGTTTATGGTTACTGGGGTAAGGGGGAAGAGACAGGAAGCAGCCTCATCATGTTTCTCCTTAATTGATGTCCAAAAGCCATTCCCCTTCTCATTTCCAATCCTTACCCATCCACCAGCAGACTCCATTGCACCTCATGATCTGGGGCTGGCACAGGAGTTGCCCAGCAGTCATGCAGCCTCAGCACAAGCGTCGGGTCACTGCGACCCAGCACACGAACCTCCACAAACACTGCCTCCTGAAGGATTCTCCAAATGGGGTAGTCACTCTCCACATACCATGATCTGTAGTCACCATCTGAGAGGCACAGACACAAGAACCAGTCACTCCCTGGATGGATACATCCCACACTAATCCCATTCCCCATTACACAGGGACACCTCTACCTTTTGCTATTCGCAGTTCCAGGTTCAGAATCCCATCTTCTGAAGCAGGAGGTGGGGGAGAAACCGTGTAAACTGTGACATTGATCTGTAAGCCAGTCTCTTGCCTCCCTCTGTACTCACACTGGACGTGCAGGCTGCAGACACACACAAGTAGTTGGAGCTTCACTCACTAACACATCCCCTCCAATACCAACAACTCCCACCATCCTCCTACCTGAAGGTGCTGTCCCGAGTTATTGAGCCCAGCTTCCCAGTCTCAATCATCCTCTTGCCCAAGACATCTGTTTCATAGACCAAGGTTCCATCTTCCTCCTGCAATGAGAAGGCTGCTCAATCAGAAGCTGCCTCACTTACTGGCAGAATGCCTTGACCCTTCAATACTCACCCGCTTGCTGGAGCCACAAGAGGTGACTGGAAAGCAGAAGGCCACAAGTTGCCCAGTGGTTAGTTGAGGCTTGCACTCAGCCTCTTGTCCATCTTTCACATACAGAGATGACAGGTTGAGGGCAGGACGGGTCAGGTTCTTGGAGATCACAATGATGAACTGACCATCAGCTGTGCATGCTGCAAAGAGAGAATTTATTACCACTGCTCCTGTTGATGGGTAGTGTCAAGTCTTAAAAAGCTACAAAAACAATTGTTGGTTGGCAGCCTGAGCAAGAAACAGTCAAGTTATTGGAACAAGTCCAGCCTTGTAAAGCCTAAATTTCCATATGCTTTGCCAGTTACTCAATATGCACTGATACACATGCAGTCCCTCCCAGCCGCTGTGGACTTCAGGATTGTCTTGATCCCCATCAAAATACATCACCTCCCCATCAAATGCCAGTCTTGTTTGCCCATTCTGCTGACCTTCTGTTATCAGAAGACTCTCCCATTGCCCTTGATGCTTGTGGCTCATGCTTTGAAGCCTCAATAGACAGAGGCCACTACATTCCCTTCAGCCTATTTCAAAATGCCCAACACAAGTCACTGTCACTTTTGATTCTCAAAGTACCTGTTAGTGTCCATAGAATCCCATCAGTGCTAAAGGAGGCCATCCAGTCAATCAACTCTACACTGATCACAATCCCATCCAGACTCCATCCCCACAAGCTTATTCATTTACCCTGCTAACCCCTGACATTCAGATCAATTTAGCATGAGTCACACTAACCTGTACATCTTTGTACTGTGGGAGGAAAAAACCACATAGGCAGAGGGAGAACATGTAAACTCCAGTGACCAAAACCAGGACTCAAACCTGGGTCCCTGGCACTGCAAGGCAGCAGTGCTAACCACTGTGCTACCTACTTTTTAAGAAATCTTATCTCAATCCAGTGAGCTGTTACAGCAAGGGCATCACATTTCATCTACTTCAATCCTTCCAACACCTTACTCATGTCTGCAAGGGAAAGTTATGGCAAACCCTTCCACTAGCTCCACCCTCACTTCCCCAACAAACCAAACTGCACACCACCCAGAGCAGGTGATCAATCCACCCCAAGCACAGCCAGCCTCAATTGTCACTCCATCCCATGCTTTGGATTCTGCCTCTATAGAAGCCTTATCCTGTACCTCAAAAAGACCCACTGTACCTCATATTTCACACTGGCAGGAGATTCAATTGCTTTGTTGATGACTGCTATTATACAAAGAATGCCACTTTTTCATGGGACTTAATTTTCACTTAGAAATCACTCAAAAATACATTACACACCTCCTCAGCAATGCCCCCTTTCCAGTTAGGCCAACATATCAGTTAAGTTCTATTGAACAGAAAATTCCACCCCCCACCTTCCCCCCCCCACCCCCAAAATTTCCCTGTAGATGTTGTTCCTCTGCTGCTCCCACTATTACAGAATGTTCCAATTCACATCATTACACAAACTTGAACCACACTCCCAAAATTAAATGGCCAATTACAGACATGGCTGAACTGGTCCATTGGGATGTCTCAGGGTGAGCACTATCATTATAGACCCACTCACTGGGGTAAATATTAACAAACTGAAGCACATTTGCTGATCTCATGACAGAGATTCTCTCTAACTCCAGTCACAGAGCCTCCCACCTTCAGAACTCAGTCTAAAACCATCCAAATTACTCAGTTAACTCCTTCACTCAAGCTGAGGATTCCCTCCGTTCCTACACTTCACACAGTGAGGCAGCAACAAATACCCCATTTCCCAGTTAGATTCTCCCCTCTCTCTGTCTCCACTAGACCTGGGGGGGGGGGGGGGGGGTGGAAGAGTCTTTAGTTACCTGGCTCTTTATCAGACTGTAGAAACGAGCGATGGGCTGAGATCGGGATCAAAGCAGCAACCCTGGCGGATTTTACACTCAGCGTGCTGATCCGGGAGGACCGCACTCAAATCTCCAGCGCCTATGGCACACAAACACATCCTCCCCAGGAGATCGGCGCGACACTGAGGAGGCGCCCAGGA